>CM073776.1:85956345-86549257 GCA_037158775.1 Hetaerina titia
AAGAACTTGAAATATTAGGTCAATGAAGAGGGCAGAAAAATTAGAGAGTATAAAGAGAGAGATGGAGAGAAGAAATATAGATGTTTTAGGTCTGTGCAAGGTTAGATGACAGGGTAGCAGTGAATATTAAAGTGGTAGTAACGTACAGTGGAGGAGAAGAGAGTCAGCAAGAGTGGCTATAACATTGAATATAAAGAAAGGTAGGAGCATTGTTAACATGGAACAATTGACTGATTGAATATTATTTGTAAAAATAAAAGTGGAACCAATTAACTTGATCATTGTTATACATGCCACCAGGCAATCAGGGAGATAGGGTATACAATCAGTTGGAGATATAATTGTGTGTGTTTCTGGAGGGTAATATTTGATAGTTATGGGGGATTGGAATCTGATGATAGGCAAAGGAAGAGATGATAGTGAGATATGGTACTACAGTTTATGAACAAGGAATGATCATGGGGAGAAAGAAATAGAGTTCTGCAGGATATAGGTGTTAATCTTCACCAACACTTGGTTTAGACAGCACAAAAGGTGTTGGTACACATGGAAAATGCCAGGGGATTCAGGAAGGCATCAGCTAGACTATTTTATAATTAGCTACAGATTTAGGAACAGCATGGTCAATGTACACAATTTTCCAGGAGCAGATGCAAACTGGGATCACAATTTCTTAATTAAAAAGTGAAGCATCGAATTCAAAAAGATAAAAGAGGGAAGATGGTTTAGGAAATGAAACATAGAAGAACTAACATGATCAAAAATGAAGGAATAGGGATGTTGAGAGGGATGTTAAGTAAATGCTCATTAAAATATTGATATAGCATATTGATTGGCAATGGGATGTTGAACACAATGATAAAGGGAAGAATATTAAGCAAATGAGGAAGGAACAGAATGAGGATAGGGATGTTGGATGGAATGAGGGGAGGAAAGATGTATATATGGAGATGATGAGAGGCTTGTTGAAGGGTAGGATGTTGGGTTGTGTTTATTGCTAGGTGGGGCAAGTAGATGTATTTTTTACAATTGTTAATGCTGTGTCCATCCAAAACCTTCCCTAACCAGTAGAATACCCATAGTAATAATAGTCCATGTATTGCTATGGTTATCAATTGCATCTAATAATGAGTCAGATGATGTGCCCCTTTCCTCAAATAAAATGTCATCTGAAATGAGCAATCTATTAAGAGAATTTTTAATCCCGGATTTTTCAAATGACCACTCAACATGCTGTGTTTTAACTTGATACAAAGCAATTTCATCCCAATTACAAACCCTTTTAATTTCTGGTCTCGTGATAGTGCCTTTATTTGGTAGAAATTTGACCTATTTTATCCGATGGCCTTTTACTCAATAAATAAATTATTTCAATGTCTTTCTGTAATACGCATTGCACTGATTCACTGTGCAAGAAGTTTTCCATCTTATATTGAGTTCATATATCAGTGAACCTAAAAAATTATCAACCTAAAAAATGTTGGTATTTTCACAAACATCACCAGGATATCTTTCAAATCATAGGCTCTCATGAGTTAATTAATGGCTAATTTGATCTATTTGGGTGATGTAATGAGAGAGACTATGCAATTTTTTCCTGAATATCATAGTTTCCTCCAGATTCCCCTTCTGATATTTTTAGAATGTCTTTTCTAAAAATTAGTAGCTATATTTACAATCTACCTCACATAAGAATTTTGTGGAGTCATGTCTATCACATAAAAATTTCATGGAATATTTCATTGAATACTTTGTTCAAGTTTGGAAAACACCACAAGTAAACATTGCTCTGATGTATCAAAAACATTTCAAAACATTCTTACCTTTTCTTTGAGGAATTTCAAATCATGTTTGTATGACACTGCTTCATGGTGTCCTGCAGGATATCCAGCTACTCCGATTGTGAATATGTCTCCAAATTTTTCCCTAATGTATCTAACAAGGTCAACTGCTTGCCGAAAACCATTTTTAGGACATGACCATCCAGGGTTTCTATCTATGAGAATAAGGAAGTATTCAGAATAGAAGTATAAACATGCCTTATTTTGTAGGTGACCCCGAAAATAATGAAGCTATGACTCTTGTATGTGTTTAAGATTACTATAATGTGGACAGCATAGTGATTAGTTAGTGACATAAACATTACTTCTGTATCATTGTGGCACAAAATATCTATACAGTGCCTTTGTTGTGGTAAGTTTTTGCAAGAGTTTACAAGAACTTTGATTCTCAAATCTAATATACACAATCAGTTTGGGTTATCAGAGGGGTTGAGGGAGCATCCCTCAAGTGGTCATTGTTTTAACCTGTTATGTTATGGTATTTTTCATTTCAAAGCTAGAGTAAAAATAAATTGGTGTAAAGAATATTGAAGTATTATGTTTTTGAATTATGCATTGTTGCAATTATATATCGAGTTTCAATTTTGAGGGAATTAGGATATGTACTCCCCTTGGAATAAAGCATCTAAATGAATAGAAATCCCTGATTGATCTTGTGCTTGCTTGACTGACCCTTGAGTTGCTTATGCACTAAACCCTTTCCCAAGAGCCTTTTCCTAAACCAAAGACTTTTATGCAAAAACTTTTGCATATTTGTTTTTATTCAATCCCTTTTAAAGGCCCAAGTTGAATAGAAATTCTTTTGAGCAAGACAGGAACCAGGATGCTGTCATAAACTAAGGTTTGCTCTGTTATTAGAGAAGATTAGAGCCAACTGCCAATGCAGTTGATCCCCCTGATGCCACAAGTGTTCCTCTTTCTTGGATACAACCCAGAATGCCTTAAAATATTGCCATACATGCAGGGAAATATTGTAGGACATTGACATCTGCTGTAATTACATATATAATGTGTAGGCCGTTGAATTATATTTCAATGGATCAAAATTTATGAAGAAATTATTTGCAATTATGACAGAAATAGGAAGCTGTAATATCACTTTATTGTTATTGCTTGTGTTGCCTATTATTATTGCTGGCATTAAGTTATAAAGATTTTTACAGGAACTTTTAAGGTTATTGTATTAATTTATTTAACTCTTCAGTTTTAATAATATGTTTAACTTTTTCACTACCATTAATAATTGATGCATCCCACTTTACCTCCTCTTAGGGCTAGCACTGTTCTGATTCCATGAAGTTGTGCCTCCTTGAGTACAGCCAATACTTTTCCCTTAGTGAGGTCATTTGCTGCCAAATGGAGCATGGTGTGGAAGTTGAAAGATGTAGCTATGGAAGATGCAAAGCTACTGGATGATGTCTCTTTCTCACTGGCAGGATCACAGCCGTTAGTATGCCAGGTAACTGAGCAAAATAATGTTCCTCCATCTTGTATGTAATGCAACCTTAAAAAAGTGAAAGGTTGACTTTAAAAATGTTAGTACCATCCATTATCCCTTGTTGATACCCTCTTACCTCAATATGCCAGTCTCTTTCGAATCGAATATTGATTGGGTTAAATGTTTTGTTACCACTACTCCTACCTGTCATGAAGGTTCACTACTCCGTAATGGGTCCGAGGAGGTAAAAATTCCAGAGAGAAGAAAATATCCTTTGATTTAATTCTGGAAAAAATGTCCTGAGCCAAGGGAAGCTTTTTGAATCTTCCAGATATCCCTGGTTTTCTGAACAAACAATTTTTGAAGACCTTGGTTGATTTTGGGTTTTCATTTTCATCAAAAACTGCCAAAAAAGACTGTTTCATCATTTCCGTGGGATAAAAATACTGATCTCCAGTAATAATCAACATTCAACATCAAATGACATTATTTTTGAAGTTAATATGTTCGATGTTTCATGACTTGTATTAATTTGGGTCAAATTTTTTCTGATCTTCGAGCCTACTTCGTAATTGTCACGTTTTGGCGGGTAGTCGTTCCCAGAAATATCGTAAAACTCCCGAGCTAAGTGAAAGACTGACAAAGTTGATTTCGGCGTTAAACTTTTCTCAGCTTTTCATGACCTCTACTTATCATGGCTGGACATCAATTCAGGACAAACTTTTTTCTCGTCGTCGAGTTTTCAGTGCTATCGCTTGAGAGCTGTGAATGGTTGAACTGATACTATGTGCGGGTTCACCGCAACCTCCTTAGTTCGTACGTCAGAAGAGCGCTTTCGTGCAAAAAGTCGCTAATTTCACGTGCTGATGTCTTTCTTTTTGAAAGCAAGTTCTCTGTGTGTGGAATCAATGTACTCGCTAGCCGCCAGATGGCAGGAGTGTTCATATCTTGTCAAGCACATGGTTTAAAATACCTCGTACTCGTATTACTCGAGAAGTTGTACTTACCGTGGAAGATATTGAATTAATATTTTCCTCTATGATGGTTATGAATGAAAAGTTGGATAAGTGGTTCATTGAAGTAAATATTCTCTCTCCTCTAAACCTCATGACACTGTTAGATACTATTACACGAATCACTCGACTTCATATATAAAACATCACGCATATATAAAACATTTCCATGGCCGTTAAAGTATCCAATAGCATTGATGACAAATGGGCTCTTCGAGAAAGCTGACCACTCACAATTTTTCCCAGCATTCCTCCGGCGAAGCATTTCGATTTTTCCGATGTGCATGTTACTTTGCCAGGCTTAACAAAGGTTTCACGCGTTAATACTTCTATTTCCGCATTAATCAACGGACAATGAAAACATTGGTTTATTATATAAAGTGTCAGGGATTTGTGGACCGCCAACAGTTCAAAGCCTACCTAACAGTTCGCCTGAAGATATAACGATACTGCTGACCCCAATTGCTTCCCATTGTCAGTTTCCTCTCAACCTGAGGAGCCAATACTTATTGAACGGACGTGAACTTACAGGCAGTTGCTTCTATGCAAATGATCTCAACTAATATCCTCAGTTATACGAAATGAATGTGGACCTATTTTGCTTGTCACGTTTATGTAGTTTTTATGGAAGTGCACGCTAACTTGTACACTTGAATTTATTTAATTGGGTTTCCAAAAATATAATCACCGTCATCGTTGGTATTCTACCTAACGAAGGTAGGCTTTGGGCGTAGGCTCTCAGGGGCGGATCTAGAAAACTTATAAGGGGGTGGAAATTAACATATAAAGTTGAAAACAATGTACAATTTGAAAATAAAGCACTTTACGGTAGATAATTTTATGCTCGGGGTACGGCATGTATTCAAAATTAGTCTTGGGTAAATAAGTATTAATTATTTTCAATTTTATCCAAAATATTCCCTATGACCCCATGCTCACCCGTCTTGAATTCGCCCGTCTCCTCTCCGCTTAACGAAAAATCTCCCATCTAATACGGCCTTCAACATACTCTCACCCCTCAATATTAACAGTTCAGCGTCTACATCAACATTCTCCATTGTCCCAAACGCCAAAAGGGAATGCATTAAACTGAAGCAATCCACTTCTCGAACCCGCGCTGCCTCGCTGTACACGCAATACAAGTATACAAAATTATGCCGGGGCTGAGAGCTTCGCGGCGGGCGGGAGAAGTCACGTCTGAATGACTCAGTATGGTGCTGCGTACCTACATTTTGCGCTGTGGGGGGCAGAGCGCAGCGTCGGATGGAAATGGGCGACGCGGTGACCATAAGGACCCATTTCTATTCGGAAGCATCTCGCTGTGACGTGAACGGCGCACGGCGGAAAGTCATCTCGTCTGTAAGAGGCATAACAGTTCTCAGATATGAAGTACTTTTGCATGAACTTGCTCTTATTTGGCAAGCCTTACGTTCTTCTTCCGTTCTTCATACATTCTGTCATTCTTCAAACCTTTGAAAAAATGGTTATTCTTTTATTTCCTCTTCCCCACTTACATTCTTCATTCAATCACTGCCTCCTACATCTCGCTAGGTACCTTTCAATATTTCCTTCACCTACTTTTTCTACCTTCTTCGAATTTTACCCAGCGACAGTTGAGTACTCGTTCTCTCTGCTCCTACCACAGTTAAAACATCGTTCATACTCTTCGTCTCTCTGTAACTTATGTTCTCTTTACCGGCATCTCGGAAACCTCCACTGCACGCTGTTTCCCTGCAAAGACCAGGTTTCAGATCCATGGCGCTCAATGTAAAAAGTCTGCATGTTTACAGTAGCTTACTTTTCATCATTCCCTTTTCAAACTCTTCTTTCGCCCACAAATTTCTTCCATAATATGTGTAATTTGAGTTCCTACTTCTGGAGAACCTCATTCCTTCCTTGTTTTCTTGCGCTTGATCATCATCCCATACCCTAAGCATCGGAATCTTTAATAGTTGCTTGGCTAACCGATGCTCAGCCATCTGTCTACCGAGCTGACTTAATTAGCTCTCTTCCCAAATTCATTCTCAACTCAAGCCCTTTCCTTATTATTCTCAACATTTCCTCAGCATACTAAACTAAAAAGCACTGGAAACAACGGAGAGCACTGTCTTGTTCAACTTCTTGTCAATTACACATTCCGAATCTCTTCCCTCTCCCTCTCCTTACTCGTGTCGTTTCATCCATGCAGTGTTCGTTCCGTTAAACCGTCCATCCCTCCATTGAACTCATATATTCTACATTACTTGGATTAACTTTGCCCACTCGACATTCTTTTTCAAATGCTCTTCCGAAATTCTTGAAGCACATCAGAAAATCCTGATTATATTGCATATTCAATTGTATTTAACGTTCACATTACTTAAATGGAAACATATATTACCCTTCGCTCAAGTAAATCAAACTGATATTCGCCTATTTGGTCGTTTATCCTTACACAATACTGCTGTCTTCTGGTGATGGTTTTCAGACTGCTTTTGACGGTAAACTAAAGTATTCACTCTGTCCTCGGGGAGGGAAGGATGTTGGCGCACATTTAAGCAAAAAAATATACACTGCTGTAGTATGGAAAATATTAAAATTCACATGAATTAATTAAATGAATGCTCAAACACAAGATAATACTGTTTGTTCGTCGAAAATTCATTCACTTATGTTCTCTAAAACTATTTTTAATAAATTAAAAAAAATGCATTGCGTGGGAATGCCCGACGTGGCATTCGCAGTGTCCACGTTCCGGTCTCATAACCATTGCTCAATTATTAGATATTTTAATGACAAAAGATAAATGTTTTGCATTGTTGATTTTGTTTTTTTTATTAGTTTCCACTGAAGAAAATTAATTCCTTAGTGGGGTCGCACCCGAGGCACTTAAAAATGGGTTCGCATATTTTTTGGAGTTTCTCAAAGGGGTCTATGAGCTATGAAAATTTAAGCCAAATCGTCCCGTTAGGGGTATGGATGGGAATTTGTATCCTATATCATCATAGCTTAACCTCGAAGGTAGCTCATATTAATAGATAAGGCATTGGCAATTAGTCCAAATTGGCGCAATAAAGGCTTAGGAAATGACTGGCAGAAGGAATATTTTGGAAGTTGGAAATTTTACTGTAGTTTTATACGAAACTGTGTTGCAGGAACGGGCACAATAAATCTTAATACTGCTGCGGCATACGGAATTGCAGGATGATGACAGAATGAGTTTTACTTGCATAATATCTCAGGATTTAATGAACATATTGCATTGAATAAAATATTCAATGATTGGAAATCAGAAGCAGTACGCTTCTATTGTAGGAAATACTCGTACACATGCTCTCGTAACACTTATTTTCTCTAACTTCATATTGTGAATTTTCTCCAATGTAAAGAAAAGTTTGCATCGCAGTAAGCTTTTTCATTCCTATAGTTCAAACTTGTGTACTAACGGACTTTAATGATAAGGGAATGTCTTATTCTTTGGGGGAATTGTTCCATTTAGGAGGAAAAGAGATTTTCCCTTTAGTTTTATTAGAAAACCACCTGTGCAGTTTTACCAGGGCTATCAGCTAATGCTTAAAAAAAAGTGCCCACCTCACCGCCATCTTCATCAAGGTCAGTCTGAGTAATGGTATTTAGCAGTTTTCTAAGCACTTATATCTTCATTTTTTACTCAGCCTATTCATTCAACTTACCTATATTCTGCTGGCAGAGGTTATATGTGGTGTAAATAAACTAAATATGAAATGATGAATAAGGCAAGGTTATTCATTATGGCTCTCGATCTTCAATGAATACGTTGACGAGGCACTTAACGATTACCATGATTAAATTATGAATATGGGACATACAGGTATTAGCCCATATGAAGAAGAGGGTAGATGGACGTTTCAAATCTCAACAAGAAAATAATTAAGAGATGCCATGCAAGTTAGAAAGGTGTTTTTCAATAAAGATCAGGGAAAGACAATTGAATGATTAGAAATGCATTGTAATTTTGGCAACCCTTTCACCAGAAATGTATGCGGGAAGTAATTAGAATAACACGGACGAAGGGAGCTTAACGAATAAGCCGAGTCACAAACTAAGAAGGAATTCAAAGAGTGGGTGAACAGACTAGGCAATGAGAGACAAAAGAAAAAGAGGGAGAATGATTGTTCACATCCCGAGACACGATAGTTGACTCAGGATCCATAGTTGGTGGGGAGGTAGAGGGGGGAATAAAGGAGGAATGCCAGGGATGAATTACGAGAAGAGGGGTGATGGAAGCAGTCAGCGCTGGGAATGGCGAAGGAACGAAGTGATTGGCAGGCAGCACGATAACTTGGGAAACTGTTACGAACTAATCCTCGGTCATGATGATGATAGGATTTCTAGGTAACACGCTACTACCAAGCTTTCACGCCAGTTTCTTCCAAGTTTGAGCTTCTCTCAAGATTGTGCAATGGGAGCCATTATACCTAAGACGTCAAATTATTTCTACAGGTGAAGCCGTTGGGTACAATTGTTATGATCTCATGCAAGTGTTTTTGTGTGAGGAAAAATTAGAAAAGTAAATGTTTTTTTCAATCGTACCTCGCATGCGAAAGTATAACGTGACATCTGGAATTAGAGTCAAAAGTGTTTATTCAGGGCTTGGATTTAAAGGGTAGTGAAAGTTCTTCTGCAAGTGCGAATGCATAGAGTTAAGTGATAGGGTACTGGGTGACTATGTTTAGCGCCAACGTTTCAGTGGCTAACCCATTTGCTGGAACGTTGTTATCAAGCAACGCCAACCGGTGTTCTTCCCAAGAACTCTACTCACATAGGAGTAGTCTCGTATATTCGATTCGCTGAGGAGCACTAAGAGGTTTCAATAAAGTATTTATTTATTGATGTGATGATTCAAAATGTGCAAGTATTCATTCAATACCTTGTGAATTAATTAATTATGAGGACGAAAATTAAGTCGCAAAAACTGTTTCACGAGTTTTTTTTCCCATTTCGATTCTCATTCCGCGCTTACTTGGCATATTTTTAGCCTTGGGGGCAAGTCCCGCGGCTGTGAAAAGTAAATTAATTAGAATTAAAGAACTAACCGTATTCATTTATTCCTTTTTATATGTTTAGACACGTAGACACGATTTGCATTGCACCGACTAGTGCTAGGCATTTGCGTTTAAAATTGGACCAGCACATAACCTCGACCTGAAACCATTGAAGAAATTGCTTATTTTTCTTTCTTTCTCCCTTCTACCCCCTCCCACCCTATTCGTCTCCTCTCGCTCCCTTTCTCATTTTTTCTCCCAACACAATCCTCTTCCATCTCTCTCTCCCTCACTCCTCCATTTGCTCGCCTCCAGCCACCCACCGACGCCCTCACTCGCTCCCCCTCACTCCTCTTCCCATCTCCCGTGTCAACAACTTCTCCCGCCCCCGCCTCCCTTCGCAACCCCCTTCCCCGGTGGAGTGGTGAATGCGAAATCGCCGGTCCAGATCTCCCTCGAGGATCCTGGGAGCGAGGGAGAGAGGAGGAAGAAGCCGGAGCGGGAGAGAGTGAGAGGCAGGGGAGGCCGAACCGAGGAGGCGGAAGACAGGACGACGTGAAGACATCGACCTGGCAATCGTCAAATGAAGAATCACGGCAGGAAGGGGTGAGTGGATTCGTTTTCATTGAAAAGTGGCATTCGTTTTTGGTTTAAATTTATTTTTCTTTATTCCAACGCCCAGTTTTCGCTGACACCACAAAGGTCAGGAGCGTGCAAAAAAACAATAATTCTCCGCTTGTCACACCTAAAAAGGTTTTCGGGAGATGAACGTCTTTCGGGGAAAAGCAGATGGGTTAGCCTTCGGGTTATCATCAGCTCAGCGCATGTTTATCTTTCCACAAGCAAATTGTCGAGGAAAGTGAACTATATTTTAGGATAAAGAGAAAACAGTTTCGATTACATCACCTCTGCACGTTTTGTATTTCATAGCGGGAAAATCGGGAACGATATCGGTTGCGATGATAGCAATGAGAATGGATACGTTGCTATGCATTCACATATTTCGTAAGCTTCTGAAGCTCCTGAAAGCGCATTATAGGGGAATAAAATCACCGACCAGCATGGGAAATTAGCGATTCGCCCATGAAATTTAGGAGACGCATATGCATTTATTTTCTAATTTATCAAATTGTTTCTACGTAATATTTCCTGCCATTGTGGTGACGAATAATCTGGAAAACAGATTCTTAATATCGTTTGTTACATCAATCATTTTCCCAAAACTTATACTTGTGGTCTAACTCACGAGGATAATGTGAGACTACATCATTAGAATTATAAATTTGACGTTGGAATTAAAGGTGTACGATTTACATTTTACAGTAGTTTAAGTGAATAATATGAATATGCATTTCATTATTGTTTGCAAATTAGGTCCGCGGAGTGCTTTGGAAAGCTATCATCTCGTGCCTTACAACGTTTCGTGAAAATTTTGTAAGCTCCGCGTAATGGATATTCAGCAGAGCGTCCTTCAAATTTTTATTTTAATATTGTATATTTTGAAGGCCATGACAGGAGGAAGAATGTAATATATGCGGGGTAGATGGACAGATAAAGGACTTTATTTGGGCGAAATTGAGACCTAATGGTCCCTTCTTCCATTTAACCCATTGTCATATACATGTTATACAAGGTATAAAATTTATAAAATACATGCATATATACACATAAATACATATAGACAGGCACAAATGTTAACATCGAAAATAAAGGAAAAGAAAAAAAAAAATATATATATATATATGTATACACACATAGATATGTACATTCATACATATATACATAAATAGATTAGGGATACACCAACACATACAAACATACACAAAGTAAAAGACAGTGATTAGAGAGAAATACTAAGATAAGAAAAGTGTAAGCAAAGAATGAGGTTTGTGGGAAAAGCTAGGGTGAACCTGGCATTGCTCACCAAGTAAAAACCCACGCGGGGAAACACCCACGAAGAGAAGGGGGGTGGGAAAAACCCGCGAAAATCCTATTGTTAGGAAGAAAGACCGTAGAATTTCTATAAGGTACGAAAACTGGTAGAAGGCAAGAAGAACTTAAGTGGGTAAAACAGGCATAACACGATGGACATGATTGATTTTAGAGACGATCCAAAAACGCTTCTTTAAAAGGTATCTCCATATTAAACTTACCTTTGAACCTTAGAATGGATCGTATATTTTAGTCAGCGATGGATTTTTATGGATTGCAGATTGGTCATGGGGGGAGGAAGAGGAGTAAACTCGATCCTCTCAATCAAGATTCTGAAAATACGTCTCTTCCCTCTTTAATATCATTATTTGTCCTCTTTACACCATAGAAACCACCACTTTCCACCCCGCAAGTACACGCGATTTGGTGTTTGGAATGATTTGCATCATCGCACCCACGAAAATTTATTATTTGTTGCTCGAGAGTTTTTTTGGACATTTTTCTAGTTTTGATCCATCCTGTAGCAATACTCATCAGCATTGAAGAAAAATAGTTGAAGACATCGCTGCGTTATTCTAAAAAATTGAGTCATCCAGTCGGTCTGCAAATATTTTAAACCAGTTCCCGCCATTAGCTTGAATTAATGCGGCTGATTCCTCGGCTCGATGGATTTGTGGGTGGAACGAGGCCGGAGGAAGGTTGACATTTTATTCTCTTAATGGCTTTGCTTCGGTTTGAGAAGAGGACCCTCCGTATTCATTTGCGGGAGAGAGTATACAGTATTCGAACTGAAAAGTTTTCAACCGGAATTCAGTAGGATTGATGCCCAGGTATTTTTGAGCTTTGCGGTTTTGTTGGCTATTTTTAAGTACGGGTTCTTATTCGAGCTGTTTCAAGCGGAAGTGAGTTTTTTTGCGCCTTCTTTTCTGAAACCTCAGCTTTTGCATTCGAGTCTCAAATTCATTCGCAGAGGACATCGTTTCAGGTGCCTACGGGTGTTCCTGCTAAGTCAAATAATGGACAATCTGTGAGCACCATTTACTCTCTTTGCCTTAAATTTTAACATGATATTAGTAGTTATTACTTATGTCATTTATAGAATGTATTAGTTTAACGGTGACCCTTTTAATCTTCAAAGATTATCTGAATTGAGATAGGAAATGTCATGGGAGAGTGAACACGATTGAATAGGGCTCAGTAAAATTGAATCGGTTCTCGGTTTTCATTATACTTTAATATGCTCTTGTAGGAAATATTAACATGTGGTGATTGGCCCATCTCGTCTTTGAAAAACATGATTATTACACTCGAGAAGGAGGATTAAATAATTGCTAATTGAATATTTTCTCGATTTTTCCAATTGGGTTTCTTAGATCAAATTTATTTCAAAAGCCCTGTATAGGGTATAAGTTCAAAGAAACTAATTTGCAGGACCACTGCAGTGTTGGAAGTCTGTTTGTGCAGTTTGCTATAAAGGCATACTTGCCAAAGAGGACCAAACCAAAGCCAAAATTGACATTACTTAAGGCCTTCTTGACGTCTGCGTTCCCTTTACGTTTCAAGCCAATCTTGAGAGTACCTCTTGAGCTCTAATTGGACTGAAACCCACAATCTATATCCTTACCATGAGTAATTTCTTGCACACGTCGATCATTGAAGTCGACTTTGCACAAAGGCATACAACGGATAGAGAGGCCTAGTTCACATGACCAAAGCATTGGGTTAGCCAATGCTGAGATAAAACCCGATTAATCTACTATGGATGTATTTAAAAGCGTCGTAGTTAGGTGTATCAAAAAATCTACAAAATATTGATTTTTTATGACATTTATTGTGGGAAAAAGAAAGTTGTGCATTTTTACTAAAGTATCTGATCGATTGATTACGATATGATTTGATTTCTATCAGGAAATATTTGTTAGAAATTTCTCAATCGGTGATTTTATAGCATCTACATATAGATTAATTTAAGAATAATTATACGATACGTTGCACCTTAGAGAAAAAAAAACTTATCTAAGTGATTCATAGATGACCATCGATAAAAAATCTTAGAAATCAATAAAAAAAACTTCGCCCACTCCAATGTTTTACGATTGTCTAAAGTGTTAGAGAAAAATGCATTTTGGACGACACGAAGAGAAATGTGGAGCGAATGGAAAGCTGGGAAAACTTTAGAATGGCAGTGTATGAAGGTTTTAGACTGACAGGAAATCTTATTGAGATCCACGACGATTTAAATGAATTTTCAAGGACCTTTCAAAACTTACATATATTATGCCGAATTCTCAAAATGACTTAGTTTTGAACACTGAAACTATATTACTTGACTTTTATTTTATTATTATTTTGATTTATCATAAATACAAGTACAATAATATGCTTATTTATAATGCAAGAAATAATGTCAGTTTCGTAAAAAATAAAAATACATTCAAGTCTCACAAAGTTAACAAGGTAAAAGAAAAGGTTTCTAGGATAATGTATTACAAGATATTCATGAAAGACAGACGGCTCTTCATCAACGGAAAGACATTCTAATTTACTCTGAAAAGAACTAAATTGCCCAAATAAATGCTTTTTCACCTTTTAACCTCTAACATCTTGCCTCAAGCGGTGACCTTCAGTATCCGAAAATGCCACATGTTTTGAAAGCGATTGGACAGTGCTAATATTTTTCCCGAAATCTACGAATAGTCATACTCAATCTTCAGAATGTGAATTTGCAAGGCTGTGGTTCAAACTGTTGGATTGAAACTTGGGAATTTACACCCGGAATACCGGTAGTTAGTGATCACAGAAGCAGCGTATGAAAAGATACAGTGCTCGTTCATATCAACTCACAAAATTAGATTACCCAGACCCAAATCATCAGATATAGCAGCGGAGGGTGCGACTCACAGGATATTAAAATGGTTTAATTCGGAAACTGAAGATCATATCGAACAAGGTATTGGGACACATTTTTTGAGATTTCAGATATGCTATTTCTTTCGTGAGAATATGTTTGGTGTACAAATATGCAGACATGAATAATGAATCCTACATAATTTCTACATTCTGAGAAATACAATTATTATAATACGTTCTGCATAGATTACATTCTTATCAGTTCACCCCTTTCCGGAAGAATATGATTCACCCAATACTCCTTTCCATCGTGGTAACTTGCAGACTTATTTTGCAAAAATATATGCTATGCTAACTTAAACACCAAAACGTAAACATATGGTAAGCGCTACCTTTAAGGTGAAAACATTTTAACTGAGCTAATTCTATTGTTCACGTACTTATATTTGCGTATAATTTCATAAAAGTTGCGTTTAAACCCATAAGTTACGTGTATCCTGTTTCCCAAAATTAAGTACTGCCAGCGAATACAGAAATGGGGTAACACAAGACTGTCCCTACATGAACGTTCATGAATACAGTCTTCGTAGGAATGATTAGTTTTTCGTTGAAAAGGGCATAATTTGAACGTGCTGGAATTGATTAGCAGTAGTCAATCATTACCTGAATATTAAACGTGGTCGTTTGGATGCAATGCAATATTTACATTTTCGGATTCATTATTATTCACGAAGATACTTCGTGATAGAGTAATTAAATTGAGTAAACATCGTTGGAAATATACGTACATTAAGATCAGCAGAAGGGTATGATTTGATGAGTTTAGGAATTTAGATTTTTTTGGAGGTTTGTACCTAGAGTATTTGCACATTTTTTACGTATTCGAAGGTAATTGAAACTTTACTTGATTTTTTCACTGATCGTTGTTCCTGTCAGCGAGCCATTAGCGTGTAATGGGTTGTTAGGAAATGTCATTTTAATGGACTTTAACCTGTTAATTCTCAAGTTGGAGCTGTACTAATGGATGGAGGATTGTTTACAACTTAAGTCAAATTAATATTGCTATAATGGGGATAATATGGTAAAAAATGTAAGCTTTGATTTTGCGTTCCCGCAAATACTGATCAAAAACGTGCCTCACTAAAGCAGTTATAATTCTACTGATTCAAAGAAGTGACAGAAAAACTGTGGGAAAGTACCATTTCCATCAATTCTTTGATAAGCATCATTTCTAAAAAGTTACTCCTTAAACTACTAATTGTATTCTCTGAATTGTACGGTTGGCGAGATATTTAATGCATATTTCCAAGTACAGGGTATTTGATAACCATTTCCTGTATTACCTCGTATTTATCGAAAGTGGTCCGAGGGAATATATATTTAAATTTGGAAATTTCATTTATCTTAACAGTTGTCGAGCTTAATAGTGAAAGAGCTTTATGAGCAGCTTAAGTCAATCTAGAATGCTGTTTGGTAGCTAAGAAAGAAGAATCTGAACGCTTGAGAGCAATTGAAACAAGTTTGAAACACATAATGATGATTTATTTGCCTTACTCTACTACTGAAAATACAGAAAGAGTCAATAATTATCATATTTCTGTGAAAGTGGGTTAATTAAAATGGGGTTTTATCGTACATCAGTCTGGTCGGCAACGATCTCATTACCTCTTTCATTTACATTATTCGTGGAATGAATGTGACGCATGAAATGCTTGCTGCAAAATTAAATGGTCATCTGTAAGTCAAGTCCTTTTTACTTAATATACTTAGGGTCATCCGGGAATGTGCCTTGGGAGTATCATGGTGAGCTTATTATGGTAATAAATGAAAATTATATGCATTGTTGTTTAGAATCAATTGACCCAGAATTTTTGCGTATTAATCTTCATTGAAAATAGTTATAATAAAACTTTTACGGCTGACGCAGGGTCATTTCATCGGAATGCCATTGTGTTGAGCGTTGATTCAGAGGAAGTACGTAATAACGTAGTTGGTAGTAATATTTTTCATAATATGATCCTTAACAGTCACATTACACGATCTAAAACACGTTACGATTTTAAATTAGTGGAACATGTTCTTGAGTAGGCTTAAAAAAATTATAACAATTCATATCAAATCTAATTGGGAAAAATTAGGCACCGTTCGAGTAGATGTGATCACAGCATCATCACAATTCAAGAACCCTCCACAAAACATTTATTGACCGTGATAGCCACGTGATCTCCTTTATAATCATGCTCTTTTGTAGATCTTCATCATTTTTAGAGACGTTCGCTCTAGCTCGCTGCTAATTTGAAAAACGATTGTTTGGTGTCGGCAGTGGAAACTGCTGCAGCTGTTAAACTTAAAATCATATTAACACCACTAAGGAAAATTGCCGAAGTTCGAACGCAAGTCAGTGTACAGAGGAAGGCTGTTGAGAGAAACGATGGTATAGCAGATATGCTTAGCCAAGTAATATGAACATAAAGAAATATTATGTTTTCTTCCGATTTCAGAGTGGGAGGTGAATTCTGAAAGGAGATCGAGGTATAAGAAAATACTACCTCCTGTTCTGCAGTCTTCTGTCTGCAATTTTCTTGACCCTATTAAAATAAGAACCGTTGAGTTGAATTTTCAAATAGAAAATCTTGCAAATATTTTATTAACTAATTATATCAATGCAACCGATTGTTTTGTAAGGCGTAATGTCTCTAACCAGGGGAAGTCCAGAATGGTTGCATAAATCCACTAATTGATTTGACGAGGTCTCGCCATATAGTCGTGTACTTTCAAATATCTTGGAAAATGCAATTGTTGTGCACACCAGGTTTAATTTAAAATAGTTTAAAGAATTACTGCTCGGGTCTATCCGTATGCTAATGATTTCATTTGGACCTTTTTCTTCGAGTTCAGTCTTATAATTCGAAGTGTTAAACACGTGTTGAGGGGTAAGGTGGTAGAAAAGACTCCATAGTCTCAATCTCGCTTCAACATAAAGACGACTATCTATCAATATATAGCTCAATTAAATGAAAAATCCTTTCATTTCAGCGTCAGTGCTTTGACTATTTGTCTCCCCACAACCTTATCGGCGTTACTCATTTCTTCTATGATGTGCGATGACGCATTTGATTGAAGAGGAACCTCTTCACATCACTGCACCACCTGTATCAACGCTTGAGCGCTATTTTCACCTTCCCTTAGACAATTTGTCGAGGTGAATTAATGAAACCATAGCCAAGTAAAGGTCGTCATCCATGATACTATGAGGATTTATCGACACTCGTGGCGTGAGTTCTTTCCTTTTTCAACTTTGACGAAAAAAGTTGAATAACGTTTTAAAATATCGACGAAAATATAAATTTCAGAATGGTTACTATTATTTTATTTTTTCGTTGCGGTCAAGAATTATTTAACAACGTAATTTTTCATTCATTTTCTTTCTGCTGGAACGAACCGGAATGACAGACTAAAGTAATGGAAGAGAAAAGAATTAATAAATATTGAGCAGGTTATTGATCCTGCGGGAAGAAGCAATGTGTCACACTTTAATTCTTACTCATTTTGAAAATCACAACTTCATTGAACTTGCAGTGTGCCATGAATTCTCCCTTATACTGCTATGGAAATTCTCATTGTAATTAAATTCATATTAAATTTACTTCTGCTTTGGTTTATCATATATTTGCGTGGATGCGCTAGTTTTATTTTCGCAGAGGGAATAATTTTATTTCTAAATCCACCTACGTTTATATATTTTCGTTGATTTCTGGAATAGGTGATCACACGTATTATTAGTAGATTTCAGGGCAGCATGCATGGACCCCTTCGGAGTTCCTATTGATAATTAACTTGCGGTGATAGTAGGGGTGGTATCATTGTATGAATCTGTTACTTAGAATGTATTAAATCACAACGCGTAACGAGAGCTAGAAAAAGCTGCAAAAATGCGGCAGTCTCAATATAAAAAACAAAAAGGCAGGGGGTGTCTCGTGGAAAAGGGCCTGGCTGCACGATTATGCCTAAAGAAATACTCTTTATGAAGAATTCTTGTTTCATGCTTCCGTCAAAACATCTATAACCCAATAAAAAGGAAAGGGTAAATTTTATTCCACAACGTTGTTGCAACGATATGAATCAACAACCGACCGACCGTCGTGATGACCCCTAAGGTGGCGGGGTAACGTCCTGCTAACCCAGAGGTCGCGAGTTCGATTCCCGCCTTGGTGATTTTTCCTCCAATATTAATTTAAAAACTTGTAAAAAAATTAAAAAAATAATTGTAATTTTGTTACGTAATTGTTTAAATCCGATTTAAAGGCCGAAGGGCTGTTTTCGGACTAATGCAAAATAAATAAACGAAATAAATAAAAAGATCGTGCCGCCATTTCCATTAGCACTCCCAACTGTAGGGAAAACGTCTGGAACGGGAGGCGCACGACGTCGCATTAATGGATGGTCCATGGTGTTTGGTTTATATTTCGTTCGTCCTCCATTTATTTGTTCCGCCACCTTAAGATCTCCCGACTCCACGCCACACTTCCTTCCCCAACCTCAAGAAACCTCACCCATCCACGTCTATTTGGGCCTTGGGTATTGGGGGAAGGGAGATGAATAGAACAAACGTGAATGGGGATCATTTATCATTGCCCAACACTGCCAAACGCTCTTCCTCTTTCCTTCATTGAGGGAGAAAGGGAGAGAATGGTCGGAGGAAGGCATAAAGATGGTCTCATTTATGTCTACGTATCAACAACACACGCGCAGCGTTGAAAAACATAAGTATTGCCCACGAACGTATTATTCATCATGAAAACTGCTCCCTAATCAACACTAACTCATCTCTTTAATGAAAAATTGATTTTTGGTTTTTACTGGAGTATGCAGCATCAATTAACAAATTCTATCACTTCCTATGGATGCAAACAATGTGAGAGTTACTCTCCACGAATTTATTGTTAGCTAATTAAATATTTAACCGTCGTCCAGTCTTTGCAGTGTTATTTATTATTTTCTGTTTACAAACATTTTTAACTTCATGCAAAAAAAGTTTCCATTTTGAAAATTTTTAACGAAATCTCATGAAAAATACTGGAAAATAATCTAGCTAAATGATCCGTAAGGCTTGCGGTATCTTCAACTCATTTTATTATGAATTTCATAGATTTAGCTACATGCTAACCGTTCAAAATAAGTTTTAAGTGTGAAAATGTGGTATTGAAGTTTTCTCTTTAAGTATGATTTGTATCAAAAGTATCGGGAAACATTTCGGAAAGTAGATTTATTTCAGATATTGCTACAATGCCTCAATAGTCTTCAAAGTGCATCCCTCGAGGGTCGACACACTTTTGCCAACGGCTTCTCCACGACTCGAAGGCTCTTTGGTAGGCGGATTACGCTTAATGGCACTTTTAAGGGTACTCGGGCCAGCTTCTTTGACGGCACTTAGGGTCCCATAGCGGTGTCCTTGGGGAAGGATTTCACTTTTGGGAATAGGAAATAGTCTTCTGGTACCAATTAGAGACTGTAAGAGGCTAGGGAATCGTCGCGATGCCGTTGAGGAAGGTTTTCGTAAGCAGACACTCGACTCTGCTTTGGATCCTCCGTGAAGATCTTCGGGAAAGTATAGCGCAGATATTTCGCATCGCGAAAATTTCAATGATAATGGTGTGCACCGTCATCTTATCAATATGATCCACAATCATGCGCACACTTAACTTGGTCTGGATTGAGCACTTAACACATACCGTATGCCAGGAAAAAATTGTTACCGATACTTTTTATACACACCTTGTATCTATTTCAAATTGGAATTGACGATTTCATCATACCACCATTTAACAAAGCAATCTGAATAATTATGACAATAACCCTTTCAATCCCTTCCATGGATTACGACCTTGGCGTGTTGGTATCCACATTTCGGCCCCCTAAGAGCACCTCTCACTCATGCCGATGGTTCGAATGGTATGAGCCAGACGATAGGTGATCGACGCAGCGTCAGTGAGGCAGCTGCGGAGGCGTACCATCACAGGGGTGAGGCCATTCAGGCGTCACGTTAATAACACTATTGAAGATGCTAACGGGAAACCACCTCAATTATCTTTCCCATAACTATATGGACATTATTAAGTGGATGATAAATCCAGGAAACCAGTGAACTCAGCCCATGGTTTCGCAGTTGAATAACACATTTGATTATGGTGTTGTTGTCATGCCCGACGGCAGGGAATGCCAGAGGCAGAGCCTCCATCTCAAGCACGCAAAACATTTGAACGATCGAGATGAAAGATTTAGTTAAGAAAACTCGGAAGGGGGCGTAGTAGAGGGACATGGAACATTAGAACGATGTTAAGGACGGAACAGTTAGAAAACGTCAACAGAGAAATGGAGAAACGAAGTATAGATACCTTCTCTAGAAAGCGTGTTAATAATTAACATTTGATACCGTACAAACACCACAATGGGTGTCGATTCCTGCGGAAAATACGGGAAGAAACAGATGAATACTAGTTAGATTGCGTCGCGGTTAAGTATAGATTTGGGAACGTCATTAAATCTTGCAGGGTTGATACAGATCTGGAACATAACTTAGTTGTCAGACGTGTAAAATTCAGAAGGATTAGGTGAACAAGGAATTTGCGACAGTGAAACCTTGAGACTATAACGGAAATAAAAAAGAAGGGAACACACAGTAAAACTAGTAAAAATCTGAGGAGACTGGGCTAAAGCCGTTTAAAAATGGCGGGTAGACCATGAAAAAGAGTTGGAAAGAGCAGATAGGGAAACACGCGGAACGGTAAATATTATAGAATAGAGGCCATGTCATGCTGTCTGGATGTAGAAAGAAAAACCTATACCGATCATAAGAGATAAGGCAGGAAAGTTATCGATGAATTTGAAAGAGGCTCAGAGAAGGTGGAAAAAGTACGTGTAGGAACTCCTTAGTGCAAATATTTGGCCAGTTAAGGTATAGCAAGGGAACGGAGAAGAGTGTGGGTTTAGGAGCGCTACACGTTGATACAGAGATTGTTACGGGAAATGAAGAGTTAGATTAGAATCACGGGATTAGAAAGCGTTACGGGAAATGAAGGTAAATCTGACGGAAATCAGAAAAAAGGCAGTTGATAGATCGATAAATCTTAAAAAAAATTGCTGATGAGTTTCGGGGCCAATGGAAGAAAGAGATTTTTCGTACTATTTGTAGAATTCATGAAGAAGGAACTTGACCAGAGGATCTCATTCGATCAATTTTGATTTCAACCCATAAGAGTTAAGTGGTAGAATGCGTATGGGCTTTAGGACATAAAACGGATGGAACTACAGTAGTTCGCGTATTTGGGCGGTAGATAATTTGGAAGAAAGTGTGTCTAGCGGTTGGGGCACTAAGAGAAGGATTTGCGGGAAGGAGTGAGCTGATGACAGGTACATTGAATTAATACCGTCGAGTAGCTGGTTATTATAGAAGAAATAGGTAAAGAAAAGTTTACTCAAATCAGTTATAAAGTAGGTAGGTGCTTCATGGACCCGTAAATATGTTTTTTTAGGGCTATAGAATAAGCTTAGATTGAATAAATATTATGGAGAGACGAAGAAAACAAACCCCGAAGTTTTAAATATGGTGGGAAAGGAGAGGAAATTGCAAGAGAAAATTCGAAGGAGACGGACAAATTGGGTGGAGGAGTCATTAAAAACGTAGCGGGATGTTTAATGCTGTAATAGAAGGGAGAATGTTTGTCAAGGGGGTTACAGGAAGGAAGAGAAGAGGCTTTCCAGACACAATGAAGGCAGGTAGAAGTTACGAATAAATGAAAAATGTGTAGGGCAAACGATAAAGATAACGCAAAAGGTCATTGAAGCTAGGTATTTTCCAAAACCTAGGTTTAATAGGTAGATTACTAATGATAATGATGAATCTTTCGATTAATCATGAGTGTGAGACATGGTTTTCCATAAGGTCGTTGTTCAGATTTGCCTGGAAAATCTCATCCATACAGTGAAGGTCCATAAGTAGGGTAAATTTGGATTTCGGAATTTTAGGAAGTGTTGCTTTCTAATTTGAGGTTCTAAAACCGTGAGAAATCATTTTACTTGCATATATGTTTAGCTCGTCAGAGGTAAAATGCCGCCATACTCGAAATATTGAACAGGCCCGTATGTGGTTATTATGTCGTAGATGTATCAAACGGTAGCTGAATAACTCTGACATATCCTCTGAATAGAGTTGTGAATGACCACGATGATGCTACATTATTCCAATTTGCATGGCGGTATTTTCTCTTTGACAGGACAAGCAGTTGCGCAACCAAATGGATTTATCACGGAAGATTTTTCGGGCAAATATGAACTAACGTCCCTTTGGACCCTATCGCACACTCAAGGTACATCGAAAGATCCAACATTGTCATTTGTAATCTACCTATTAAACGTAGGTTTTGGAAAATGCTTAACGACTCACATTTTATCCATAATATTTAGTCATCCGGTTACTCTCCGAGTTTATTTCGTTTATTTAGCAAGAGTTAAAAAAAGCCAATTTGGCCTATTTTACATTAAATTACAAGCTAGGAATAACGACAGGGACCCTGAGAGGGAATTTTTCTCAGCACACTGATGCGCTGAGGAAAATTCACTCGAGCGGAACTTGACTCTGCGACCACTAAGTTAACATGCGAAGAAGTTAACCCGCCAGTGAAACTGAAAATTTTAAATGATTAATGTGTTTCTATATATTATTGAACTTGACTATATCTCCCATTTTATTGCTTAAAAACTAGGTCATCTTGAGTTGGGCTGAGGGTATTATTTTTATTGGAATGGAGATCGCTTTTTAGGTTATGAGGAAAGGAATTAACCAGAATTTTTCGAGGAAGCATTAATTTTTTTCAAAATAAAGAACATGTTAGGTGCCTTGGACATAAAGAACACCTGGTCGTCACTTCATTTTCGTTTAACCATCTCAGGTTAAGGAAGACGGTTAATCCATGGATATCTGCACTATCAACGCAAGCCGCAATTCCTTACACCGTGTAAATATGAGATAGAAATGCGTCCGTCATTAGAAAAAACCCACTCCACCTTCGTCACAGAGGTAAAGAAGAAGGTAGAGATAAGCCTAACCGATAGCGGCACTGAATGCTGAAATCAGAAAACGCACGCTGGGACCTTTAGCGAATTGTGTACCGTTAAACCACGCAATGCCGTTATCACGTAGGTGTAACCATCTCTGTCCTCTCATAATCTGCTGGGGACAATAATTTGCTAATAAATATTCATAAGAGCCGAATAGGGTTCCGTATCAGTTTCTGACGAAGGTTTTCGTGACGTTCGGATGATTTAGACAGGATTCTGTGTCGCTTCTATTGAAGATAGAGGTACTTCGGGCAAAGAGAGATTTTGGGTCCCACCGGGTCGCGTTTGAAAAGAAATGTTCGTCGCTATCACGACTCAACGGGAACTCAACGCCGCTTTCGTCCCTTCCTCGTTTCAGCTCTTCCAAAGCCGTAACCCGTTTTGCATTGACTCCAATGAAAATCTCGCCCACATAACGATGTCCCTCATAGGTCGTTCGTTTCCGTTTATCTCCAACCCATACTCTCTTCTTCTGCTCCCTTTGTTACCACCGCTTTATCTTTCCTCAATTCCTCACGGGGTGCACATCTTTCTTTTCCTTTAAAACTCCTATCCTTTTATCTTTCCTCAATTCCTCACGGGGTGCACATCTTTCTTTTCCTTTAAAACTCCTATCCTTTTCCTCCTCTCCTATCCTCTCCTTTTATTCTCTACTTGAATTCTCATTTCATCATCCGTTTCTTCTCTCTGCTTTCAATTTTTTCAGAAACCTTGTAAATATTTCTATTTGACATGTATTGTGGTCAATGTTGATGTGTGCGTGGAAGGGCTTTCTAGTAAATCAAAATATTGCTGGTTTCAAGTGCAGCCAAGGTCAGAGTCACCGGTTGATCTGATGCTATGTTGACTGTGCCCAATTGCTATAGGCGTCGGAGCACTACTAGACACCTTTTTGATCCCTACGAGAATGTATTAACTGTTTATAAATCGACCCTATTCTCGTTTTACAAGTATGAGATTGGAATCATGAAAAAGATAACCTAGAGAAGAATAATTGGTGTAAGCGTAAGAGGTTCGTTGAAACATTGAATGTGGTAGAATAGACTCCCATAAAAATAAGTATTAGCATTCTTAGGATTGGAAAAGTAGGTCTGTGGTATTCCGGTTCCAGTATACGACAGTTTCGTTACTTTTGGATGTTGAAAATTTTACTGGCATTTATAATCATAAATTACAGTTTCAGGCTTCACTTCTTGGAGTTGTTTGATATCCATTTTAAACGAGTTTGTAATTTTGTGCATACTTCATTTCAGGGTATAACGCGTTTCGCCGAATTGCGGAATCATTAAACAAAATACGACATTCAGAGGGGTTCGGATGTCTAGGATACTTTGAGAGTGCCTGAAGGAATTTTTTTGATTTTGGTGAAAAGAACTTCAAAGACTGAGTGCAGTTAATGCAATATTACATTTGTGATATTTTGATATTTCCATTAAATTTAGTCTAGGCTTGTGATCATCAGTTTGTTATAGTGGGCATTAAGTGAATTTTATTTCATGGACCTGGAAACATGAACATGGAATAGTTGTTAGTTTCATCTCGGTGGTTTAGATATACATGTACTTAAGCCGGTGCATAGACATTTCGAGTTTCAAAATAAGTTGTCGTTAAGCATTGCAAAGAGGGGAAAAAACGTAAGATTCTATTTTTTAGGCGCGCAGTGTGATTATTTTTAATGCCAACCTTTGCAGACTGTTCTGTAGGATTAATCAGGCAGGAATGAAATATGGGTGGACTAATCAGTGAAATGCGCTAACACATAAGGGTGGGCCTGAAAGTGTACTAATGTTGTAACCCAACTTCTTGGAGCCAATATTCAATAACATTCCATGCATCAAAAAGAAAGTTTTTTTTCTCGGTCTCGGTGGTACTTAGGAAGTCCTTTCTCGGTCACTTTAAATGAAACAATTAGTGCTTAATCAGCGGAACGTTTTTAAACAGCTGCTCTTCATCATAATTACTGAAAGACTTATTAAGAATTTTGAGGGGAAGGAATGATATTAGTTATTTACTTTTGCATAATTTTTGCAGCGTTCTCTGTTGCGAATATGTGCAGCTGAACGTCCTGTAACATTCAGTATTTCTATTTAAATTTATATGCAAAATAGGGAAAGAAAAAATTTCCAAGCATTGTCTTTATGGTTTCAGGATGTTACGGACCACCGTCAAAAGTGTGCGATTGAGATGTTAGTATTATTGGGAACGAAGAGAGGCTGGTTGGTCAATTCCTGTAAATAGACCTAAAACGTAGGTTGGGAAGTTATTTAAAGGCGGCGCTGCGTTGAGGCAAGTGGAAGAAAAAGCATTAAGGAGGCAATAAAAGGGAAAGTAGGTATATTTGATTACATGCCTGATGCTAATTCTGAAAATTGTAACGTTCAAGGCCGTTAAGATTTCAGAGATGTTGATTTGTTTGCCTGTGTTTTTATTTTATGAAAATTTATTTAGGTAAATTTCAACACTGGAAATTAGTCACGCCTTATTTAAATTTCATAGGCTGAAGTATGAATGAAACTTATAATTTTGATTTTACTAGCGAACATGCTAGACAGAGAAAAGGGCGCACATTAATTAGAGTTATTAACCTCAGAGTAATTGCTCTGAGGCTTATTGAACATGGCTCTGCCCGGATGATTCGAAGTCTCTAAATTTCCAGTTATATGCCATTTCGCGATTACTCTCTTGGATGTTTGCTGCGTATGGATGGAGGTCTTCCAAATTGGAAACTGAATTGACTGTCTGTTGAAAGGCGGTGTTATGCGGCACGTGCAGGGATGGGGAGAGTAGGAGGAGAAGAAAATTTGGTAGACGCGCGGTGATTATCAATGCAGAGAAAAGGGGGAGTTGTGGATTGGCCGTTATAAAAGAAGGGGTAGTAGTTGCAAGTGTGAAGGTATATTATGGTTTTGGAAAGGCAATTGACGTTGGACGAAATAAGCCAGTGGTGTGAGGGTGTACAAGCCGATTGCCGTATTAGATCGCGTACGGCGTAGAGGAGCTAGGTTTGTAAAACGTTGTTACGATAAACTGACTAGCGTATCAAAATTATCAGAGGAGAGGATTGGACATCGCTCACGGAGCGAAGGAAAAATTACAGATTACATCTCTTGTATTAATTGGAAGGACGTCTCTTCAGCAATGATGTTGAAAAAATATTATAAGCCCCATCGCACTACAGTAGGAGAGATCATGAAAAACATAGAGAGATTAACAGATCGATTGAAGATGTATTTTTTATCAGTTTTCCCACGAGCGATAAGGGATCAGAATACCGTTGTCCGACCGCGCAAGGAGGGGTAAGGTATTTTGTGTCAAAAGTAGTCTGCTGGGCAATCAATCCCTGCCACACATCCTAGAGATGAATTTCAGCGTACCATGTAGCCAAAAATTTAAATCATAAGACTAGGAGTGGGCAACCGAGACAAAAATGACGTCAACATGGCTACGGAGAGAGGTGCCAAGGGGGCATCAAAGGATTGGTGGATTTCAAGATGAACTATTTTAAGTTTGCCGGATGTTATTAGGTTATAGATGGCTGCTGGGGAAAGAGAGAGGATTTGAAATCAATATTTTCAAAAATTGAGTGAAATTCCTTTAAAATGGATTCAAGTTTAAATAAGCCACGCCATCATTCTCACCGATATCCTCAACTTCTGCCAAAATTTAAGATTGGAAATCTTTTTAGCGCATGGAACCGTCACGCCTGGAAGAACCCGAGACTATTCAAATCTTGGTTCTGGAATTCAAAGACCAATCTCCTTGAGAATCGGAACCTTTTCCTCCCAATCATCCGGTCGGGCTCTTTATAAACCTCCTCGTAATGGATTTAATTTGATGTTTAATTTGATGTGATGTCACTGCATACAGCTAATCCCAACGAGAGAGGGATATTTTCTCCACAACATTTCCTACCCAAACTTAACGCCACATGGTTACCTAGCATTTCCACAATTTTTTTATTATATCATCGCATAATTGGCCAAATTCAGCAATAACCGTTACCCATAGATGGAAAGTTTGACACTGGGAAGAGGATCAGGCCTTCAGCACACCAAATCTATTTCTGTCTCCTCGAAAACAACTTTTATTTCCCACTATTCCTTTAAATTCTTACCTTAATTAACACATGCATGCAGTGGATATATTTTCTTAATTTACCCAAAAGATCCATTAAAATTCTTCTTTTCCCATCTAAATGCTAGGTCGTCTGCTTTTCTCACGCTCATCGTCTTCTTCTCTCAAATGGCTTTAATAGATGTCCACATTTTCTTCTTTAACGATTAATTACATATTCTGTTCATATTAAACCAACACATACAACAACATATCTTCGATCATTGATAACAATATCTTCGCTTCAACAGTTTCCATTTTCCGCACTCTAAATGATACCTTTCTCCATCCGTAGTCACCGCATCTCTAGTAACCTTGATTCTTTGAACAAATTCCTCTTGTCTGTATGCCTCCCTCCTCCAATGTGGACTCGTGGATTCTCTTCTAAGCGAAAAGATTCTGTTTCACGCACACCACCAGAACCCAGAATAACAGCACACATATCATTCCGCTTACGACATACACCATATTTATGTGCAATCCTTTATAATCATCCTCGGAGATCATTTCTCAAGCCTTTCCTAAAGCAAAACCACCAACAATCTACTGTCTAAATGTTCCTCTGTAACTTTGAAACGTCCCAGTTACCCTCAAGACCACCGGGCATTCTCGCTAAATCCCCTGAATTCACAAAATCTCTCTTGACTTCGTGGGGTCGTGCGAGATGTAAAGCCTGCTCCAAACTCGTGAATACCCTTCCCAGAAGCACCTTCTCGCATTTCTCCAGTCCCTTCGGGCCTCTTCCTACATCTCAAGCGACGGACGCAGTCCGCCTCGCACTCTCTCACCAACCGTTTATCTTTCAACTTTTTTCCTATCTCTATGTGTCCTGACCCCATATTACACATTCATACATTACGCATAAAGTCACATACACTTGGTGATTGTACAAGCGCCGTAGGGATGTACGGATACTGTATAAAAACAGACTTACGTGGACTTTTCGGCGTCAAAAGGCAACACCTTTGTCGGTTTATTAGCGGTAGAAAAAGTGTACTCATCTGTTAGGCAAGGGTACACAGATGTTAGGAGGTAAAAGTATGGAGTGTAAAAAAGGGGAAAGACGGGGCAGAATACCGTGGGGGAGGGAAGAGAATACGAGCGTGATTGTTGGGGGATGAGGAAGTGCTTAGGCAATTGTGGTGTCTAACAAATTATGGGGATGAGGATAGGCAATGTAGTTTACTGACAGCTGCTCATGCCTGAAAGAGAAAAAGCCAGTTTTCAACAATGGCAGACGGACTTCTTTAGTTCTTAACACTGGCCGTGATCGGGACTGTCTCTTCTGAGGCCGAACTGTGCGTATCACATATGGGAAACAGTTCGGAAGGCGGGAACAGAGGGGCCTTAAATGAAATGAAAAACTATTCTGGTTTAACATGACACTGAACAAGCTGATATTTATTTTTTCATCAAAAATATTTTGGAGGGGAAGTTCATTCCCACAATTTTGTCCATCAGAATCTGATGCTCTTAATGTTCGAGGCGAATGGAGAAATTTCAACCCGGATGTGGACATATTTTTGAAAGTTTGGTGAGTTTTTGAAATATCCCATTCTGATAATGGAAATGGCCAAGAGATACTTGGATAAAGTGTAATGTTAGGTGGGGTGTAGAAGTATTCCAGTGAGTCTCAGCGTCTACGAAAAACCTACCTTGACCATGAGATAACGGATAAAGTTATAATTATAGTAAATATTGCATACCAAATACGGTGAATTCTTTTAAGAAATCGTTATATCGCTAATTGAACCTGATAATATATGTAATGTCTCAACTAATGCTCAACTCGTACAGTAGAAACATTATAAGCAATAGAATGACTCCTGGGTAAAACGTTACTAGCGATAGTTAAAAAAATAGATGGTTTGGTGTAATATTGGGCCTATCACATAATTAAAATGTGACAAAAAGAGGGATTGTAATAGATTAATGAAAAGCTGCACTCCGTAAATAATTGTTGTAAAACATAAATGAAAAAAATGGAGTGCATCGGAAGTCAGAAATCGGTATTAAAACACTTGTTCGAGGAATTATTTTATTCCAACGACAGTTATTATTTTGTGTATAAGGTTGTTATTAAATTTCCTGTTCAACTGGTATCATATTATATTTTATTTTCTGTATTTACTTCTACTTAATAATTTCTCCCTATTTGGTCTACTAATAACGATAACGTGATTTACAAGAGTCACCCAAGGAGTTCCACATAATATGGGTCTACTCTATCATGTACTCGTACATATATAACCTTTTAGCGCGCTGAAGCATCAAGTCCTTCAGAGTCAATAATTTCATCACGATTTAATTACAGCATTGCCGTTTTTATACGATGTGCAGTTTTATTAAATTACTTCGTCAATTATAATTTATTACGCGCACGTCGTGATTGTAAGGTAGCACGTAATTATTGGGATGGAAATAACGTTATCGCTTGTGTATACGTCCCGCACCCCCGGTCGTGTGACAAAATTTTCTTTGTCGTCATTTATACGTACTTTCAGTTTATTTAGGAAAACAATTTTTAAAATTTGTTTAAAACTAAAATTCATCGTATTTTCAAAGAACATATTGTTGAACATTGAACATAGAACCGAGTTGTAACAACTTACGATGGTGGGTACAAATATGCAGATTAAAAATAGTAGTGAATACAATTGCAGTTACTATTACTATTTACTGAGGTTTATTAAGGTTGCTTACCAGACTATGAAATTTATGAACCAGCGAAATTCAAAACAAATCACTCTACGGATTAAGGAGAATTATCTCCATTTATTTAAGTAAAAGAGTATTTAAGTTCAGACCCAAGCGTTTAAGATTACCCGTAAGATCTTATTTACCCTGTTGTGAAACGAGGTATGTGGTAGATCGTAACATATGCATCAGCGAAACTCACTAACGGCTCTACTTAACGATCGTGCACCAGAAGTCGAGTTGCCTCCGACTCACGAATTTCATTTTGAGGCAAAGAATTTCATCTTATGTATTATGCATTTTTAATATTTATTTGTTTTCAGTTCGGGCTTTTGTCTATGTTTGGTAACCTTAGCTGCAAAGAAATAACCATATTGCGGGAATAAAAAATTCGGAAATAACCTTGACCTTGCCTTTATGATAAAAAATCGAAGTAGTTCAAAATTAAAACATACGAAAATAGAGGGCTAAGACGGCTAACAAGAGGAGCAAGAGAATCAACTGCGTGATCATAACATGGATTACTAAAAATGGAATATTAGGGAAAAAGAATGTAAGTTCTTACTGTTGATTCTGTTGAACAAAACCGATAGAGTTAAATGCTATCACCTTGCTTTTTTCGTAGTTTTAATATTTTATGCGTATGTTTACACACTTACTTGATTCTTGTAGCAGCATGGTTGTTTTCATTTTGATCTTTTTTCTTGAAGTATTCTTCCTCAACTTTGAAATGCTACTCGACCTTCCCTATGTTTATTACATGTACAGTATATTACGCTAATTGACACTATTTGATTTAAACTAAATGTCAATTAGTGGTTTTTTGTTAATATGCCAATTAAAGGCTGGAATTAATAACCCAAGTTTTTGCAAAGCCGATAATTTTCAAAGAACAATAATTTTTTAGGAGTGTGTATATGAACTTAAGTACATAGGTCCTAAATATTGATATGCATGCATTATGCGTGGAAAGTGAAAACTTCTACGCGTTATTCCTCGTAAGAAGAAATAGTGAGCCTTATGATATTTAACAAACCGAACGGTATTAGGGTTAACCTTGTGAAATTTCCTTGTGAAATTTCCTCCTTTCCATTATGATATTTAATTCGTTTTAAAATTTAGAGATCACTTCAGATAACTAACACTCCGTATCTTCTTCTGATTATTAATTATCTTAGTTCTCAAATGAAACAATATAAGATTTACACCTCGTCACTTGCAAAATTACTGAATTAATGATCTACATGAGCATCATTTAGCGAGTAAGAGTTGGAAGTTCGAAAAAATGAAATGGTTAATTGGTGCAATATTAGGATATTTGTATACTTTTACATGAAATTGGAGTTTAAAATAAATATTCTGAGACTTATCATAGCTAGTTTTTATAAAAAAATAAAAATATAGCCTATTCGGTTATGTTTCGATGGATAGACCATGCTCCGGAGCATCCCAATATGGCGACAATGGTTTTTGGCCCAAAGCACAGGTTACTTCATTCTAAACCAGCAGAAAATTTATTGGTAATTAATGGGATAGGATGATTCTGGAAATCGATTCAGTGTGTGCTCCTGCGGGTGGTCGAGAATAGTAGTTATTGAAGTAGTAGTTGAATGTACAAGATGGAGATAAACTGGCCGACCAGTTCAGCCGATAAAGGCTGTTTACCTCAGGTTGACCTAAAGCCTGTAATTTATTATTTTCAGTTGCCTACATGAGAATCGTGTAAGGGAGATGAATGACTTAAGGTACAAGATTGAGGTACAAGAGGTTTTTATGCTTTCATGATTGCTCGTGTCCTTTGTTCTTCAGGTATATTTTGTTTAGCTAACATTTCAAATGAACGATTATCTAGTCGTAAATTGTTAATTAATAAGGATTTAATTAATCTTATAGCTAGAATAAGTTCATAGTGGTTTTCTTCTACTTAGAATAAGTTTATAGTGAGTGGCTCGATGGTTACTTTGAATTTGTACGTGGAATCCGCTAATGGAGAAAATCCGACACACAAGATTTCATTATAGAGGCAATTTGATGAGAATGCACAACTCCTCCATCCTTATTTCGGTGTGCCGGTCTTCAGGAGCTCTTAACACTTCTCTTGAAACAGTCTTCATGTACCTCTATGCTATATTACTTCAATATTTCCAAGTTTAGAGTGCTTTCTTGAGTGATTTTTGATACTAAGTCTTCGACCTTCGTTTGCATTGATTGGACCTCATTATGAAACAGAGCATTTAAAGCCCCTCTGGGACGGTTGAGATAGATAAAAAACACAGCTTTATTTCGAGATGGCATTAGACAAGAGTTTTATGGTGACAATTTGGTCGACTTACTTTTTTAAATAGGAGACACACAAGCTCATAGTTTGCAAACATAGGCAGGGTATGCACGTAAGCTATTTTATCATTCGTTATTTTATGCTAAATTATTTTATAATGTGACTAGGAATTACTTTAATGAATTATAATGCCGTATCGTCCACTGCATGGTTAAGTTTCCTGAGAGGCCTGAAAAAAATATTTTAGAGTCCCAGAGGTCTTCCAGATTTGAAAAAGAGGGTAACTAGAGAGGGGATAGTATTAAAAAAATTCAAAATTTGCTAGTAAAAACATTTTAGTTTGCTCTAACAATGAATTAAAAATATCTCATCATACAATATCGATTTTCTCGATTGAATATCGACACTGAATGTCAATTAAGCTCCTTCAAATGCAAAAGTTCAAACAAATTTAGGGCTCGCCAATTGGTATTATTCCTGGCGTATCGTTTCATCATGCATTATTAAGCTGTTATTGTTAAACTATTATGTAGTGATTGATTATCCCTGATTAGGTAAATAATTTAATATTAAAGAGTGCGAGTAAATTATTTCGACAAAAATTGTGGTGCCGCGCTATTTAACGCAGGTTTGCAAATTTTTCCCCCTTTGGGTCACGCATTTCTTACTCGATTCGTGGAATCGAGGGGTGTCCGGTTGGTAGCGTTGAATCGAGAGTGATGCGTACTCGCTCCGCATCGTATTTCCGTGCACTTCCGTTGATGAAAACGCGCGAAATGGGTTGCGGATTCAAGTGCGCGTGAATGTTTTCGGGAGGAGGAACTCGATAAAGGACAAAACGCGTGGAAAGATGCCAGGGAGTCAATTCGAGGCGAACCGTCGGTCGGTGCTGCTTCAGCAAGTCGGAAAAGGCGCACATTGCGTTAAAGTCACGGCGCAGCCCTTCAAACGCACGGGAAAGAAATCCAGGAGGCAAACCGTTTGTGTTCTTGGAACCAGTTCAAAATTTTTGGAATCACTGCACTGCCCTCGTTGCCTAGCTAGCCCTGAAAACCGTCTCAACAGTACGCTATCCGCTAGACTTCAACGTAGTTGCTGGTGTATTTTCATCAGTGAGAATTTTTCATTGTCATCAGGCACCACGAAATATCAATCATCAGAGTGACAGCTTAAACCTAAAGTGGGCAATCTATAAGAATATCGTGCAACCTAATCCTTCCTCCTCTAGTCCTCTCACGGGTGTAGCTAGCATGTTGATTAGAGTGACTGTTTCCCGGTGAAGAAGAAATGCGACAGGTTGATCTTTTATTCCCGTCAGTTCAATTAAATTCCGTTCCGCTGGGTGGCACCCCTATCTGTCTTCTTTCTCTCTATGCAGGTCCTGACTCAATTTTCACTTCTTCCCAACGCAGATCGCTTTAAGCGTAATCCTTTGATCCATCCCTGGTTATTTTTTCCAGTCTCTCTGTTTTCTTTTCCCTCCTGACACTCAGTCCCGTTATCGCGTTGTACTTGTGTATATTTCCTCCCGCAATGAAACTCGAATCCGTGAGAAAAGGCTTTGAGTTGAGGTAGTCGCTGAACAATAAAAATAAAAAAAATAAAGCGACTGAATTTTGAACTTAAAGCTTACATTTTTAATTCGTCTCAGCACGCATGAATACATTAGTGAGCGTATTTTTGTTTGGATTTTTGTGGTTTGTTCAACGTTGCCGAATTTCCTCACAGCCGTCTTTCCGGTGTACGAATCTCATGAGGGAAAATACAAATTGTTTTTTTCCGAACGGCTTTCATCGAAATATATTACCAGCTATTCTCCGATTCCAATGCTTTCATTCAAATTAAATCCTTGATTTTCTTTCTGGAAGGAATTTCACGGCGCGGTTTCCAGGGAAATCCCTTGCACTAGAGGTTTCATTTTTACGCTGATTTTTTTTGTCTTGTGGATTATTTTTGTGACTGTATTGATTCAGGTGAGATGAAAAATGTTTTGCAAGTGGTTGGCACCTTTTAACCAGTAATTGATGTGACTTTAATTTCAATTTTCAATTAACACCATGTAAATTGAAAAAGTTCTTTAAAAAGTATACCCTGAAAAATATTTTAATTAATATATTTTTATAAACATTGAATGGTGCTATGTATCATATATCAAGATATAGTGAATGATAAAACCGATTATTTTGTCTTGGGCTACTAAAAATTAGCTATTAAATGAGTTCTTATTAATGAGGTGTTAGCCATGCATTCGTGAGTAATAAATAAGCCTTGAACGGAAAATGTCCGGAAAATACGAGAAAGAGCAGAAAAATAATTGCCAAGTGATAGTGCTTAAAGTATTTCCTAAATGAGCGCGATGAAATTCGGTTGTGTCATTCTCTTGACACGCTATCAATGTATCATCCTGAAAAATACGCAGAGTTACAAATTTGGATATGAGAAACCGCATTTCCAACCTGATTACGTCAATGTTTAACTACCATTTGCACATAAAATACCTCTCTGGAATCTAGGACTAGCTTTAATCATCATACATTTTCTCTAAGTGCCCTAAAGATACGTATATTTTTATTAGCATTAATCAGACTTGATCTAAATCATATAAAAAGATAAATCAGATAAGATAAATATTCATTAAGCAAACTGCCGAATGTCTACATATTCAGAGTCCCTTGCTTGGTTACTTGCGTCGCCTTCGTTTTGTATCCAGTTAATCATCCCACCTTATCACGAACATTATTTAAGTATAACAATTGATATATTACGAATGTGCAGTTTAGCATTCATTTATAGCCATGTTGAAATGTGTGAGAAATAATTTGTAGAACATGTAAATGCGGTTGAATTGGGTGATATGATGGAGAGAATGAATAAAAAAGGGTTTTAAATAATTAAGGTGTACATAATGCTATATAGTACAGTATTTTTTTAAAAGCTCATGGAATGGAGGGACAATAAGGGAATATTTTGATAAACATAACAGTTTCAGGTGTAACTTTGTGGAATTCCTTCATGATGAGGGTAAAAAAAGAAACTTTGCACTTCCACATAAAGATTTAATATTTCACGACCATAGTTTCGATGCTGCGCATCATCATCAATTCCTGATGATGATGCTCAGCATCGAAATCACGGTCGTGAAATATTAAATCTTTATGTGGAAGTGCAAAGTTTCTTTTTTTACCCCAATCGGGAAGGTTTTGAATAAATTATAGAGAATTCCATAAAACATAAATGCCCCATGAGGCATACTCTATGATCATAACAAAAAAATAGCTTAATTTGCTGCTATTTTTTAAATTTGCACTTTAAGGCCAGACTCGTAAACACAAGCGTGGTTTTTTCATTTTAAAATATTTATTATGACCTCGCAATATAACTCAGTTGATAAAACTGCGTGGATGATAATATACTTTCCGGTACAAAATACTTCTGTCAATTTAGCGATTAAATGAAGCGAAATCAATTATTTTATGATGATACACAGATTTATGATGACGTAATGATTAAATATGTTAAATTTATCGATGTATCAACTATAAACAATTTTTACTCTCCAAGGTATTAACTACAACCAATCTATTCACGAATAACTTCCGCCACTCACTCACTCTCGTGAGTAATGCAATCGTAGCCTATCTTTGCAAAGTAATCACGAGTTCAATATATCTATTTACTTCCAGGACAAGTGCTTAATTATTTATATTATTGCTTAAGTTAACAAGCGTTTTCTTTGCTAAATATAGTCATCTATTCGAATATTTAAATATGAACCCATTTTATTTTTCCGAAAGTTAAGAACTGGTGAAATCACTTCCTCGCACCAGGAGACTGTATAGAAGTATTCGTCCCATTTCATCCAAATCCTTAGGCCAGTTTTCAAGATAACATTTTGAAAGGATTTAATCGAAATAATAGGATACTGCTTAATTTTTCCGAGGACTTGAATAGAATGAGAGAAAAGGCAATCTAGGACTTCAAAGTCCATACACGAATGGGAAGGTTTTAAATTTGAATAAGAATAAAAAGTTTCAAGCACCAAATAAGAAACCATACATTCACACTCTTATTGACTCCTCTATTAATTAATTCATTAATTAAAAATTGGCAATTTTCCACAAAATAAAATTTATTACGGCCGATTTCAAATACCGATTACGATTACATAGAAATCGGTCGTAATAAATTTTATTTTGTGGAAAATTTTTAATTAATCAAGATATTCCACCATATCACGCCAGAAATGTCTCTTTTTTGACTCCTCTATGTTCGTTCCCGTGCAGTCAAGTGCGACCGACGCGAAATTACCAGAAACCCTGGCGCAAATCACCTACCAAGGTTAGGCCACGCATCGGTAAATGAAATTCCTAATCAGATTGTGATATGATAGCACATGTGGCTTGATTAGTGAGCATTTCAATTATTTAAAAGTTTCTTTTTCAGTAAAAGATCAATAAAGTGACCATTTATTTTTAATTTTCATCAATTTAATGGAATAGAATTTGCAGAATACCTTCGAGCTAACCCTAATTAGAATCCACACGCGCTCAGGAACCGAGAAATTTCTTGGATTAGGACATTTTAATAGGGTGTATTTTTCCTAGTTCAACTTGAGGAGTTCCATTATGTGACCCAGAGAAGCAAGAGGTATGGGACCAAGTTTGACATTTTCATCATTCATAGACAGTTTTTTGATTATAGTGGTTTGATTTATAAAAACGTCAGTATGAAGATTTTCCACCAAGTTACGCCAGAAACTGTTTTATTTATTTGTAAATATGATAGTTATCTTGCTGAAAACCGTACTCAGACAGATGTACATTGCATATTAATGGGAGTAACTAAGATGATTCTTATGTGGACAACTAATAAACTTAATTATTCCATGTCAGACATTCTATAGAGCGGAAATGTTAAATTAATCATAATACGATACGGATTAAATTTATTCACCGCGTACATCATTATGCATTTTCCATCGTGGTCAACTGAAGTTACCGTTCCCGTTGGCGGAGGGGTAACGGGTTCCCTTGGCAACCCAGAGGTCGCGGGTTCGATTCCCGTCTTGGACGGTTCATCTCTATCTTGGGTTTGGGTTTTTTTAATTATTGTTATATAAAAATTAAAGGTCCGATGTAAAGGCCAAAGTGCCGTTTTCGGATTAATGTGAAATAAATAAGCTCACGATAGTCTTATATTATTTTTCTAAGTCATCTCTCTGAAATTACTTGGTATCTAAGTGCGATATAAAGATGGATAAATTGAAAAAGAGAGGTATTAAATGGAGCAAGAAAACTGGCAGTATAATAACGTAAACTTATTAGATTTTTTTGTTACCCACTGAGACTCAATAGGAAGGCTGTTAGTCACTCAAAACACACGTAAATGACATTCATTCTCTCGTGGTGTGTGCTCAAACGTGAATTTGTTGAACTGCGCAACCTCCCACCGCACCGGTGACTTTTCGAGGCGAAACGATTCCGCATACCTCAAGCTGCAACGCCGCTGTCATTAAGGAACTGTATCATAATTTTACCTCTGGTTCCCTGATAGCATGGTCTCAGCTGACTATTTATTTCACTTCAATCGCTTGAAAATTAAGACTCCGATATTATATATCGTCAAAGCTACCTTGTATAACGAGAGTATTCAATATATATTTTGCTTTTGCATGCACTCTAGGGAAACCCCGTTGGCTTAAGCATGCATCTCTGTATCAGCAAAAAATTATGAAACTTTTATGAGCTGGGTTAGTGATTTCACAAAGATTTACGAAAGAGCTGTCGAAGTAGGACATTGCAGCACTTAGATATGTCGAGTGGATGTCGTTATTAACTTTAATGTCCACCTGTTGACATGGAATTAAGGTGTTGTCGAAATATAGTGGGGGTAGATTTCGACCTGGACATTGTCAACACTCTCAAAACCGACATCAAGATATCGAGGAGGGGTGAACATTACATTGTGGCGCGTCATCGAAAAGCCTATTTCGCACTATTCTACGTCGGAGTGAACTCTATCACCTTGGCATTATTCTAGGTACGTATCCATATTATTTCATTTTACATAGTTCCTTAATATAACGATATCCTTTTGCCGCGTAGAGCGTATTAATAGAATCAAATTCCTCTTTCTTAGTCCATATTCTTCCTTTCCTAGTTTACCTTAAGCCTGACACCCCTGAACACACTGCCGTGTATGATTTGTAAAATTGTTTCGTGACCTGAGTTATAAGATTTTCAACAATTTGGCTTAACGGTATGTTCATTGCCTAAAAATTATTTGGTTGTTAACAAAAATTTTCAGAGATTTCTTTTCCAAGTATTCGATTGTTTCAGGCTCAACTTTGTGGAAGTTCATGGTCATTAAGTGAAAAACACAATGCATTGTATGTGTGTAAGAACACAATGTAAAAAAGTGGAAAACTACATTGCGTTCTTCATTTAATGATTTCTTTCTCTCATCCAAGTACTGATGTGAAAGGCATGCATTCCCATTGTATGAGAAAACATTTTTCTTTCACAGAGAATTCGTAAACATTTTGCTCCATGCAGAGTTAGTGGAAGGTCTTGAAGTTTTCTCATTTTATCTCACATGGCCACTATATTTGTCGGTAAATGTCTTGCCGTAGAATTTGTCAAATAAAAATAATTTGCTAGGCGAATTCGAACCCAAGAACCTCGCTGATAACTAGAGGGATCGCATGTTTCAATGCAATTGGAAAATGTATTTCATTGGAATTAAGAATGATATCTTGGATTTATTTTGGTTTCCAGGGAGCGTTTTCTCTGAAAATACCTCTACTCTTATCATGTTTTCTTGGGATGGCGGGGAGAAAAATATCGGAAGGCATTGGTGTAGAGTGCTCGGTATGATTCAGTGCTCTCTGACTTTCAAGGACTGCCATAGGGTCCATTTGGAGTATTATCTCGAAGCAAAATCACAAAAGACTTGTACAGTTTCATTCGCGCGCACCAGATACTCCGACGCTCAATTTGAGTTTGCATTAGATTTCATAAAAAAAACGCCCTGACGGGAGTGAGAGGAGAGAACTTGGTAACTTTTTTCTTTTCTCAACGTTGTTAGCAAATTGCTGAAAAAGTGAATGCGAGAAATATACATATATACCAACATCACATTGGAGGGGTTCTCCACAATAGGCGGCGCAAAACTCTAGGGCGCGCAACAATTGGGTCCCCTCCGCGATGACGGATGAATGTGCGCCCACTGTCGTCTGGTCGTCGTCAACATCTGCTCCGAAGGCTCTTTGTTCCTCGCCATCCCTTCTCCTGTAGGCTTCCCGTTCTTCATGCTTCCATTCTATTCCTCCTCCCTCACGCAATTCAACTCTGTTCAACTCCATCGAAACACCGCCATTTGTCACTTAACGGAATGTAATTGACGCATTTTTCGCAAAAAAAAGCGTCGACGAATAACATGGTCGGTTGGGATTCGTTCAGCGTGAAATTTTATCGCTTGATTGATGACTTCCTCGCGAAAATTTCCACTATTTTTTCATTTATTGTAACACATTTGTCATAGCTTTAATTTAATTCACGCATTGAATCTAATTGCGCAGAGTACTCCGAAAATTTTCTTGCAAATGTTTGTCGCTGGCCTCAGCGTGTTACTGAGCAATCGCATTCGAAAATACGAAGATTTCATTACATTAGGTGTGAGTACCTTTAAACTGTAGAGTTCTACCATTATGATATTATAGGGGAGCAAATAGATCGTCAATCGTCTTAGTTTCATAGCATACTTCTCTGAGCTATCCTCATGGATTCTGACTTTCACCAAAGAGATCTCGGTCCACTGTACCGTAAGGGAAATTTGGCTGACCCTGTTGGGTATTATCCTGGGCATTTTCTGCGAACAGACGTTCTTCTCACCTTTTTTCTTCCATCACTCCTCTGACCCTGATGACGTGCAAGGAGAACACAAAGGGTCTAAAATATAATTAAAAATCAACAAGATTTTTATTGGAAATTAATATTCTAATACCCGCCTAACTACCGCTAACTTTTACGGTTGAACTTTAGACTCAAACACTTCAATTTAAACGTCTGTGATAAATAAGATGATGGGACATGCATTATTCTCTGTAATTTGTTATTGTTATGCGAAGGAAACATTCCCGATGATGAGTTTCCCCTCAATCACGTTTTTTCTAAGTGAACAGAGCTGAAGCACTATCTCTAGTCCTTTGTGTTTCCGAGTCCGCGCAAAAGTATCGAGTTTTGTCCTTAGAGAAAAGCTGGGTCTGGTAGAAAATTCAGGAGTGAGCCTTGAGCTCTTCTTTGGGGATAGGTAGAGACAAAGCAATACGAATCGTCCCGCACAGGATTAAACCCGGAGCTCATTGAGGGATGACGCTCTTGATTGGGTATTGATTTTTCTTTGTGACCCGAAGGAAAGGTTTTTCCCCACCGTGTCTTCTTCGTCGCTCCGTTTTGCACGACAATCACCATCTTCGCCCGTCGTCCAAATGATCCATGGACTTGGAAGTGAGCGCGAACATGTTCTTCGTTCTCCGAGAGATTTTCATAGCTAAGATTTCATTAGGGGGAATGCGTTTGTGAGACAATGCATAAGAGTGAAGGTTGGGCAAGAAATATACGGAAGTTATCAATTTTTTACCTGTCGTTTCTTACATCGTTGATATTATTAAATACTTTTTGGTTTAGTAAATAAATCTCCTTTTGGCTCTCCAACTTACATACATTTTATCACCATCCAATCGTATGGGGAATCCGGAGTGGGTATGCATTATGGTAATGATTGTTTTTTTCAGACCATTAAATTGACCACACAAAACCACACTCACGTAAATGCTTTCAATGACGGTTCGCCATGTTTGCTGACTTATTCGACCTCACGAATCACATCCTCTGCACGTATTCACTCCACCAAAATATTCTCATTCGAATGGGCGTCAATATTTACGATGTTCCCGTTCAGCCACCGGAAGTGTGGCTGGCAGCCAATGTCAAAATACCGTTGGATGTGGGAAACAGGGCTAGGAGGAATGATTATGAATGAGTTCTTTATTTCGTCGAAACCCTCGAAACGAAATATTTAATGTTTGTATTCGCTAATGGCAACGGAGAGTTCGTCCTCCATACGCGAAACATTTCCTTCGAGGAGTGAAAGTAAAAACTCCTGTTTTTCTGTTAATGACTGGGTACTCATAGCGTGCACGTTTCTATGGCCGCACAATAAGAATAAGGTTTGAAAAAAAATCCCTCGGTGGAAAACGGTTCATGTCGTAAGAGGTCATCGCCGACGCAAATGCCCATTTTGAGGACCTTCCGAAATCCTAGTTTTTGACGGGTTAAAAATGTTAGAGAAACACTGGGAAAAGTGTATCGAGCTAAAATTATGTTGGAAATTTTTAAAAAATCCAACGAAAATAATTTGTTTTCTATTTCTCCTGATGACTTATTAAAAGACCCGCGTATTATTCACTAAAAATTAACTATTGTAAGTCTGTTCGATAAAACGCTTTTTAAAGTGGAATATATTTATATTTACTTAGTTACCTTAGAGGAAATATGATTCTTAGCCCTCATTGATAGCATTTACCTTTAGAAGTAATTGGTTTTTGGTGACCAATAATTATATTATTCACTATCATTATGTTTGCTTAGCATGATCCATATTTATTTTAGAATGGAAAGTAAATATATTCTTATGATACGTGTTGATGGAAATCAGAAGTCTACGAACACGACTAGAGTTTGAATTAACGGCATTCTTCCCACTTTCAATCGCTGGTATACCGATAATTATGCATAAAATCGATTTTTTGCTTTAAAAATACCAACTTCTCCGATTCAGTTATTGGAAGCCTGAAAAATGAGCGTTTGGGAAGAACCATCGGACCATTTTCCAATTTCGCGGATGACCTGGGAGATAAGTTAGATTCTGAGGCCATTAGATATTCACCCTTCGACAGCGTTCGACCCAGCTTTGAGAAAGAAATCTCTATTTTTCTGACTTTCCAAGGGGGGACACAACTGCGATTCCATCTTTCCCTCTCCAACTACAGGCGGAAAAGTTTTGCACGCAAGTTTGCTAGGAGTAAAGTGACAATTATTTCCTTCTATATTGTTTATTACTACGCCACTCGTCATGACTGCATTCTATCCATTGTTCTCTTCAGCATAGTTTGAAACATGACCGTGCAGAATTTCTTGATAAGAGGGAGGCTTGAGAAATATTATTTTGAAACATATGATAGGAATAAGGTGATATTCTTGAAAGCTAGTATGAACAATTGAAAGGAGAAATATTTAAATAATATTCGTTAATATTCCACTGAGTATTTCTCATTCTCTCAGTACCAACAATTGCCCACACTCTCAACTGTTAAGACAGAACATATTAGTATGGCCGATCACATACTGAGCGAGCCAATACTTTTGCGACAAGATTATTATTTTACTTCGCTAAAAACAGTCAATTGGGCCTATTATTGTTGCTAGGTTTTATTGATTAGAATACATTTGACAACAAGTAGATCATTAAAAAGTAGTGAGCGTTGGCATTTTTGAGCAAGCTAAGTGTCAAGGCAGCGATGCAATTTTTTATATCAGTCACGGTGTGGGCGTGAGGTTATGTGATATTTCGGTAGACATAGTCGCCTTGCTCAAGCATAGGACGCTATTAAAATGTGACGATCTTACTCAAGTTTTGGAATAAAAATTGGCCTTTAAAAATTTAAAATTGAAAAGAAATAAATGAAATAAGACAAATTAAAATTTTAAATCTATGCCAACGAAAGGTTCCAACCGTCTCCCTTCGTGTTGAACGTCTAGGGTCCTTAACATAATGCGGGATTAGTAACCCCTGCTCTGGTAACTTCATTATAGGGGCATGCACCACTAGAATTTGGAACTTGAGAGATGGACCATAAAAAGGAAAGCGTGGCTACACGCTATTTGTGCTTTGAACGATGCCTGTAAAAGGCAATATGGCTAGTTTAATAGGATGCAATGTTTTTATTGATAAAGGAATGTAAATTCAATTTTGAAGAATGTACTTAAGAGTCTTATCATCGTTTTGCTATACGATTTCAGGGATCAGTTTTTGCGGCACAAGGGCGTATCTGTAGTTCTAACCATCATTGTTAAGGGTCTGTTTTAACTGGAGTCGAATACCAACTTGGGCAGACGGAACGAAGCAATAATTCTTGCCCTCCTCCATCATCCATCTCTTCGCAAGGTCCTATTTCCATATGACAGATCGGACCCGTGGGTCTTTACTTTGTTGAAATAAAGTTATGTCGCTCTCTTTTCTCTCCTTAACTTATGCTCCTCCCCGTTTTTTCCTTCATGCCGGTCGTTTTTCCCTTCCGTCTTTTTTTTTCATGTTTATATCGCCTTTCCCACAAACTCTCCATCTTCTTCATCCACGTTTTTCTTCCCTCATCCCCTAAAGCCACATTTCCCTCCCGCTCATTCCTCTTCCCTCAATTTTTTTTACGCTTCTTTTACCTCAATTTCATCCTGGCCCACTCCCCCCGTCTCCGATGGGAGGAGTCGGCTTCCGAAAAAAAACGTTCATGATTTTTTTTCCTCTCTCCACCCTTCCTTCGAAATCCTTCCGTAACACCGACTCATATTCCATCCCACTTCGAAAAAATTTATCATTCTTTACTCTCTCACTCCCTCCCTGTCCCCCCTCTTTCCCTTTTCCCTAAACCCATATTTTATCTTCCGACTCCACCCGCAACTCTTACATTCTTCCCGCAGGGAGGCACATAAAGTGGCACGGGGTGGTTTCACCGGCACCCTTGGACGGAAAGCTAGGAAAATATACCGAACGTATGAAAGTGGAACTGTAATAAGAGGGTATTTGCTCAATCGACTCGTTTTACTCGGTGAAACCTTTTGCCAAATCAAGAGCAATATTTTATTCTCGTTTAACAAGAGACTATATGGTTATTGATGAGAACCCTTTCTTTATACAATTGATCAAAACCAATGATAGGTAACTTGCATTGTCCGCAGTATTTTTGATACCCACGTTTCCCTTAGTAACAGCTACTGAATGGTTTATTGAAAGTACCTCAAATATTTAATTAATCAATTCCCTAAAAGCAGAATTTCAAGTCAAATATGCTCAGATGAATGGAAGTATGCGTATAATGTAGCGCGATTGAGTTAGGAAACATACATTTTTACTTTCTATTGGTCAAACCCTTGTTCTCTACCTGTGTGTCATCATTATGTGATAAGCATGCGCATTATGAATTTGAAATGCGATTTTTTTTCTTTTCCTATGAAAAAGGGAGATTAGAAATATTTCGAGAACATATGTGTACATATTTTATATATATATATATATCTTCATGTTTACTCCATTTAGATATTGTAAATCTCTTCCTACAAAGGGCATTTTAAATTTCATAATCTAACTATTTTTCATTTTAAGCTCTTCGACTACAAAGACCATTGGCACAATAAAGTTTTCTCATTGTAAAAATATTATATGACAGCAGATGCTTGGTACTATATATGGTATGCTATAGATAGACGCTACAGCCGTACCTGATGCTAGATTTGAATTATTCGCTTGCAGGGCATAAATGAGTGTCAACCAATCTAAAATAGTCGGCTCATTTTGTTCTCCAGATAGAATTTTTACCAGTTTCCGGCAGTGAAATATTATCTGGAGAGTAATCCGCAGCGATGAAATATCTGTTTTGCCCTGGTACCTACGTCTCCCAGTTGTACTAAAGTCACATGCACAAGAGTAGATATTAAACAACAATGAATATAGTACGTGTGGTTAAAGTTATATCTATGTATTTTCTATGAATTAGTAATGAACTTTCAGCTGGAGTATGGGAAATCATGTTAACCAAAAAAGTGATTTCTTTGTCGTCACGAGAAGTGTGTTGAAGAGAAAGAACAAATATGAAAGATAATATCTCCTTACACCGGTGACAATGGGCAACCCTGCCTTACACCTCTTCCTAACACTGCCCATCCGGACTCTTCCCCACTCGCACCTGAGCAGTCTGAGACATGTACAGGTTGCGGATCAGTCTCCTGTCCCTCCAATCCATTCCTATTTTCTCCAATACACGAATTAATTTTTCCCAATTCACTCTATCAAACGCTTTTTCGAAATCTACAAAACAGGCAAAAACGTCCTGATTGTATTCTATATTCCTCTCGATTAGTGATCTCATTACTGCAATGGCATCACGCGTACCTCTTCCTTTCCTAAACCCAAACTGATCCTCCCCTAAGTAATCATTTGCCTTACTCTCTATCCTTTTGTTGATGATCCTGAGAATAACTTTAGCTACGTGGGATTTCAAACTTATTGTTCTGTAATCCTCACATGATGTAGACTTTGCCTTTTTTGGAATAGGAACTAAAACCGATCTCACAAAATCTTCCGGCCAGATTCCTTCCTCATAGATACTACGAATCAGTCCATATATGGCCTTCTTCCCACCTTTTCCTAACCATTTCAACATTTCTACAGGAATATTGTCCACCCCCACGGCCTTATTTGCTTTCATCTCCTTTAATGCCCTTTCTATTTCATCGTCGAGTATGCCTGGACCTAAGCTATCTTCTTCTACGTCATGTTCCTTTTCTATGTCTAACCTTGTCGGCCTAAGTTCTTTACCATACAGTGTTTCTATATATTCCTTCAATCTCTCTTGGATTTTTCCTGGTTCAACTATTATCTTACCCCACTTATCTTTAACTGTTAGCACAGATCTTGCCTTCTTACTTCCCGATAATAACTTAACCTTGCTGTAGAGCGCACCAATTTCACCCTTCTTCTGTAAATTTTCCATATCCTCGCATTGCGTTTTCCACCATTCTTCTTTTGCTTTATTTGTGGCCCTTTTCAACTTATTGTTTAACTCGAGAAGGGCCACAAATAAAGCAAAAGAAGAATGGTGGAAAACGCAATGCGAGGATATGGAAAATTTACAGAAGAAGGGTGAAATTGGTGCTCTATACAGCAAGGTTAAGTTATTATCGGGAAGTAAGAAGGCAAGATCTGTGCTAACAGTTAAAGATAAGTGGGGTAAGATAATAGTTGAACCAGGAAAAATCCAAGAGAGATGGAAGGAATATATAGAAACACTGTATGGCAAAGAACTTAGGCCGACAAGTAATTACTCCTGGAAGGGTCACCCATGCCAGAAAGGTTGAAGGTTAGGAGCCAGACGAAAGGTAGTCCACGCAGCGTCTGTTCCTCAGTGAGGCGGCTGCAATGGCGTCTGACCCCAGTGGGGCGGCCATTAAGTGATGGTGTCACGTTAAAAACACTATTGAGGAAGGCAACGGGAAACCTCAATTACGATTCCCAAGAATATAATGATGGGCACATATATATGTATATATATATACAAATATATATATATATATATATATATATATATATATATATATATATTCATATGTAGAAGTAACTTCAGAAGACTACAAGTCTATTTCTGAAGAGTTGTGGCTGCATGTTCTGTATGGACATTTTGAGATTCAAGACCAATGCCTTACTGTGGTTGAACCGTACTCTTGTGGCGGGTACATGCCAATATTATGTTTCGCCAGAATTAATTAGTATGTTAAAGGCACTATTCAACTGCAGCATCTGTTAAAAAATGTCGTAATACTTCCATGGTAGTCCACTTAATAACATTATTTCGCGATTGTGTCTTAGATTAATCAAACAGAATTTTAGATTGAGAATACTTAAATTTGAAGGTGTACTGGAATCTACAAAAATAATTGGTGTGAGTAAAGTTGCAAATGAGAATAATTGCCTCTTTTTCCTCATGCATTTTCTGGAAAAACGATGGACGCAAAAATCCAAGTCCTAACATTTTCTGCTATTCACGGAAATCTATTTATCGAGCTTGAGCTGCGTAGTCCATTAATGCAGCCGTAATTGGAACCGCTGATGAATATCCACTCTCGCGTTAGGCGCAAATACTGGGCGAATGCTGCTTCAATTAGATTCCATCACAGTTCGTAGAAATAGGCCATATTGACTCGAGGGCATTTCAGTTTCCCAGGTCGATTGATGATGTACATCTTACATCGAAACGTAGATTTGGATGCACCTACTTATGAGTGTTTTGAAAAAAATCTGCTGCAACTAGTATATAATTTTTGTGGTCATGAATGTTTCATGAAGCAAAAAATTAATTTGGAGGACGCGCTTTAACATTAAAAGTGGATATTCTTTCATTGAAATAGCTCAATCTCTTCTTAATTTTATTTAACATTAGTCGATTCCCATTTCTTTTCCTTTCGAATCACTTTGCTGGGTTAGATGAGGGAAATAGGAAAGTAAAAGAAATAAAAATGTTGATTAATTTCTTCTGAGTAATACAGTTAAGTATGTAGACAACTAATGAAAGATATTCGTAATTATTGAGCGCTGAAATAGTTATTAGAGACGTAAGTAAGTTTTCGGCTTTTTGGCTGAATTTGAAGAACGGAACTCGGTAATCGTTCTGAATGTAATGTCTTCTTATTCCTTAAACACAATCTGCCCATACCTTCCTTGATTTGGCCCGAGACTATTTTGCGCTACTATACCAATGTTATATCGTTTTCTGTAACCCATTGACATTTTGTAATTGGACGAATTCACTTGAGCGACTCCCTCGTAGTGCACGTTTATTTAATTGCTCCAACCTGGGCTTCTCATGTCCAGCGCCAGTACGAGTAATATGCGTCATATGTATTTCTTAAGTTGCTTACTTGCGAAATTCGCTTTATTTTCGTTCAAGTTTTTTATTGTTTGCCTTTTTAATCCAAAATAACTAACTTTCATGAAATTTCAGGTTTTTTGATCTTAAAACGGAAGGTGAATTCGAGCAACTTGATTTTCGTCTAGGGCTGTGAGTATTAAGATTTTTGTCGGAATATTTCGAAATATATGTCATAGTTTTAGTAGATTGAGCGATAATTAGTTGGTGAGATAAAAACTATACTTCTTAGGAATTACATGAATGAAATAGAAGATTTATACACTGAATTTCCGTTCACCGAAAGATCATATGCGTTCGACAACCAACAATTCAAAAAGCGTGAACAGCGCTTTTAGTTAATTCAATGCAGGATAAGCTGAGTATTTATTCAGGTAGTTAAGACCATAAATACTAGAATAAAAAAAATACATTGAGCCCTTGTTTATCGCGTCCGACCACAAATGAAATTACATCAGATGGTTAAGAGAAGAAGAAGAGAGGTCAGGAATGAGGAAAGGTTAAATTTTGTCTTAAATTATCGCGGAGGTTCCGTTTTGCTCTTTGTGTATTTTTACCTCTGTTGTTATTATCTATTGAAGTCACTTTTTGTGCTCTAATTTACATATTTAGTACGAAAAATACCCAAATTTTAATTTTCGAGCCTTATCCATGTGCAACGAGGATCTTCCATCTTGGGAGTAAACTGAAAGAAATTAAAGGTGTCGATTTTATATTCATCAGTACACTGCTTCACTGCTTTTATATTCATTAGTGCACTGAAGAAGTTTTTACGTTCAATACCCTACAGAGCTATGCACAGAGTTGATCTGTTCACTAGCAAGGCCTGGGGAATGTACATGTAATCTATCGATGAGTCTGTCACTTCCTTCCATCCATTCTTTCATGTTCCCTTATCTTGGAGCCCGTATCCCCACACTAAAGACTGAGACCGAAGACCGAAGCTGTGTGTCAGATGGGTTGATTCTTCTCTGAAGGTCTCTACTATTCCCTTGCTTGGAATTGCATTTTCCTCTGCATTTGTAATTCTCTTTTTCGTTCTTCTCCTTGGGTTAACGCACTATTATCTCAAGGAGTCGTTTTTCTCTTCCCTCTCTTCATCTCTCTGAGCACATTCTTATTCGTCTCGGTGATAATACATCTCCGAGAGCCTCTCATTCTAGCACATTGTAGTCGTATCTACATTGATGTAATTTATGAATTACGTTGATTCATTATGGTGAACTTATTTTGGGTTCACAAATCCCGCGGGAATTAGGGGAGAGTGCAACGATGAAACCTTTGAGGGAGAGGGTACTTGGTAATAATTACGTCATTTGGAGTGGGTGCTACACAGGCTGGCACATCACTTTTCTTGAGTTTGGAGAAAATTATGAAGTTCAGAAAAAAAACTGCGAAATCATTTAAATGGTGGGATGCGTAAAATTAATGGAATTTGAAACAACAGCATTCCAATCTATTTCTATTGTTAAAGGGGAAATGAAGCTCGTTAGCCGTATTGTTTTTTTAGGAACTCAGCCGGTTGAAGTCATACCAAACTACTAGTGTTCATGCAATATTCCTTAATTGACTGCACGGCAGTGTGGTCAGATACAGAATTTGAACCCGTGACCTTCCTAGTTTTCCGACCTGTGGTTTATTCGCACTGTCAGTAGTTTCCTCTTAATACTAAGGGGAAAGAAAACGGGTGAATAGAAAACTACAGTACTGAACAAACTGATAAAAATTGAAAGTCGCAATATTCTTCAATGAATTGAGACTCAGCAAATCTGGCCTCTTCCTCTCCGGTCATAATTTCACTGTTCTGAGTCCCCTTGTTCCCTGAAGTAATAACCTAACCCTTTCATTTCCTTCTTCCTCTCGTTACACTCATAAATGCTTGTTTCCATATTATCCCCGATCTCTCAGTACCATTTAAAACGTTTGTCTGCAACTCGTCCTCGTTTCCCCCTCTCCTCTGAAGTGAAAAACCTTGAAAATTTCCGAAAATATATGGTTATTCGCGAGGAATCGGTAACCTAGAGAATAGACCCTCGCTACTTATTTATTTTTTCGAAGAATTTTTGGGATCGTGGATGGCTTGAGTTCTCGCGTATCTCATAAAAGCCAAATTTCTTCCGTACAAAATTGTGAACGGCTAAAAATCCCTCCTAGGTACCAACAAAATGTTAGGACAATAGGGAAGGCTCTGAAAGTCACACCAGTTTCAATTTATTTATTCGTTTAACCTTATCGTCGAAATTGTTTTTACGTTTGAAAAATGACCATGCGGCATGTTTCCTTAAATTTAAACTCTGGGGATTTTCAGATAATTACATGTTTTAACATTCAACTTAGTCTCAGAAAGCTGTTCGAACACTCGTATAATCAGCACGAAAATTAGATATGAATCTAATACAACGAATAAAAAGGAAACTTTGGGAAGGCCAGGGAAACGAAGTGATCGCGTATGTTTAATATATTAATAGTATTCACTACTTCCTCTTCAAGCACCTTGTCGTAATACTTTATAAATTAATTCTTCGCCACCAAATAAAATGTGTCAGTCGGCAAATTGTCGGCGTGTGTTCTTTCCAGTCTGTAGTTACTTTCATCTAGTCCATCCTTTTTGTACCGATCGATCCGCAAACTTGTATTAATTTTTTTTCGCCTATTGTGACTTGAGACCCCGACAGTCGTGATCATCCAACTCTACTGCAGTTTGTTGAACCTTTCTTGAATAAAAACTCCTCCCCGCCAGCCATTTATTCCTATTGGCGAACATGTAGTATTTTAAGGGAACTAAGTAAGAAGAATAAGAGGGACGGACTCATAACTCTCATTTTTGCGGCAACAACTGCAAAGAGGCAGTGCAACAGGCATGATAGTGAGTCGTCGTTTGGAAAAGGACTATTTTCTGAGCAATCGTGGAAGATTTTCATGCAAATCGGTTTTCAAACGGTCTAAAAACGATTCATAGTATGGGCCTATGTTCGTCTTTTGCTTTTAGTTACCGAATATTATTCCATGCGGATCCCAAAAAACAGCTGCTATAATTTTCTGAGCTTAAGGAAATGTCTTGGCCTTCTTTGGTGCAGAATCCCCGCTGGTAACCCATTTTTTCGACTGTTACTTGGTTCCAGGCGTGTGGTGTTGTATTTATGTTCGGTCAGTATTGCTGAAATGACGCCGTAAGTCGCGCAGATTTCGCTTAAGAAGTTGTTAGCCGGCCTTGGATTACATATGCCTCACGATTTCGTTTTTGGTCATCAGTGAGCAATCACGGCACCTATCTTGCGTATAGCTTTCACATGCCCAAATATCGGTGCAAAATATTATGCACCCGTTCACTAAACATGCATAAGTATTAGAAATCTCACACACCTTCCCTCTTCTATCGTTTATTGCCCGATCACGGATTTTTATCAGTGATTTCTGAAGTAGTGACCTTAACGAACGTTCAGGGTCACCTGTGTTCATATGGCCACTCCGAAAGTTTTGAGACCATTTAAAAACCATTGTAATCGTTGAGCCAAATTCACCATAATGTTTTTCTAGTTTTTCTAAAGGCCCAGTTCTGTAATGTCTCGTTAAATTCAATAATTAGTTAATGTGAACGTTAAATTAATCAGGAGATAGACGACAAATCCGCTTTCATCAACGAATAAGAATGCTCATTAATAGTGAATGTAAAGATTGTAACCATAGTAACATCATATATCAGTTGACTTTTAATAATCAAACCACTTTACTTTTCCACATAAACTTTTTAATTTTTACTACCCAGGTTTCGTTATAGCATAACATCATCAGGTCTTGATACCAAGAACCTGAAACCAAGTCAAGAAAAGTAAAGTGGTTTGATTATTAAAAGTCAGTATGAAGATTTTCCACCAAGTTACGCCAGAAACTGTTTTATTTATCATATATCAGTTATAAAGCTCTTTTTACGACCGTTTTGGAACTCAACTAGCGGTCATAAACTGAGTTTTGACCTTAACCAGAGGTTAAAATGAAATGCCACGATTGTAAATAAGTAACTTCGAAATGCACCAGTAGTGACTCCCGCTGACTTATTATGGAATTTTGAAACTACGGGTCGGTACTTTATTGATGGTTAAATAAGCTGAAGAAATACTATGTTTAGTTGGTCATAACATGTGTCCAAATAATTATTTGGTATTTTACCGATTTAACCAACTGTCTTGATTTCTCGTTTAAATATTCGTTGTCTAAGTGGGCGATTTTAGTAGTTTTAATACTCTCACACTGGAGCAATTCTCTCCTTTTTTTCCTCCAGCATTTTCCTAAGTTCTTCGCAATCTGATGTCTTCATAGTATATCTTTATTCAGGTACCCCTAATAAATGACCACCATGACTTCTTTTGAGTCTTACTCTTTTACAATCAGGAATGTTACAATAATAAAATTGTAGTTCATTATTAAAATCGCATGACTAATATATAATCAATAACAAAGTCATCCTATTGTGTCTCAGGATTACTCAACCGTTGGTTTTGTCGCCAAGTAATCAGCTCGGGTTTCAAGATAATTAGTCAGAGGTAACAGAACATGAGTTTATCGTCATGTTCATGTAATCATGTCCTAAGGATCTTGCAACATGGATTAATTTATTCATGGGCATAATTTATAAATGAGCGAAATTCAACCAACTATTGCCAAAGCAACAAAAATAAAGAAATAGCTGTCATTTACCCTTGGTAATGTGCTAAACGAGAATATTTTGCAGAGATCTTGTTTAAATATTCCTCTCTGTCAACAATTTTTTGGCTTTATCTACATCATGAAACCGCATTAAATGATGCCAAAAAACTGGTCAATTTCTGAAACTGGAAACTCTCGATAACGGTAATATTTCAAAAACATGTACAATGTGAAAGTATCTATGAAGTCATATTCAATTACATGATGTATCAGCTAAATCAATTTGTTCCGGAAATTGAAAAAAAGGTAAAAAATTTGGAAAATATGAAAAAGTAGAAACAAAATTTAATAAATTTCTGAACTTTCAGGCCTTCTTCTAATTGCTAATAAAAAATTGACGCCATTATTGATTTGCGTATGGGATAATGATTACAAAATCCGCGTCAATGAAGATCATGCAAATTATTGTCAACTCACCTTTGTAGGGTATCAAAATATTTTATTTTGTCGGGCTTGTGAAATATCGATAGTTATAAGCGTGTAATCCCAACTCTAATTATTACCCTGAAAGTGTCATTGTGAACGAGGAGCAGAGGGCGTTTGAACTCCAGAAGAGAAAAAGTATTTCAACGCAGTCATCCACAATATTCCTGATAGTTATTCGTTACTTAAATAACGATGAAGACATTAAGTAAGAGCAAAAGAAGCTTTCTTTATTCACGTGAAATGTAACAAGTTCGGACATTAGATGAACTGAATACCACATAATTGAATATGGTTTCTTATACTAAGCAACAATTATTACAACTTTATTCTGTTTCTTATATTTTATGCTCCTCGGTCATACAGGCCCTGTATAATGCCCGAGTACATGTGAAATATTCAACATTTTAAAGAACCGGCAAATGACAAAGCTACGTTCACATTTATTGAATACGTTGTCTTCTTTTTTTTACCGATTTTGAATGCGTTATAAGTTAAAATGCCCTCATTGTTGATGAAGTAAGGCCACAAAGACATTGATTGCTATTATTGGTAGTTTAATTTAGATTCCTTAAAAAATAAGCTGGCCATGAAGACGTTAAATAGTTTTTTTCTAGACGTTACTTGGCAACAAAGTTCCCCAATTAAAAAAAATAATTTTGATGGTATGTTTTAAGTGTGATAATCCATGAAATTTTACCAGTCTGAAAAACCTTATCCATATAGGTTCGACTCCCAAAGCACTCGTTCCAAGGGATTGAGGTCGGCCTCTTGCTCGATTGCGTCACGGGAAGCTGACTTCGTCTGCCTCGTTCTCCATATGTCATTGCAGCCTTTCCTCTTTCCTCCTTCTATTGGGATTGGTGGGGCGTAATTCGAATACCACGTCCTTCTCCAGAGGAATTGTTTTTGTTTGGGTAACGGACTGAATATGTGGCATGAATAATGGCGGACTCATGGAACCCTCCAAGACTGGGATGAATTCGTCGAGCTTATTGAAGCTAATGACGATGAGGACGCCTATGTGCACGTGCAAAGCATTCGCTAGACGAGATGAAATTGCTGCTTCGTAGTTTTATAGCGTTGAGGAAATCATCAATACGCATCGATTTCGCGATGGCCGACTGTATCCTGAAGGTGCGGATTTTGTATTCCTGCCCTATTCAACTTACTGTATTTTTTTATTCGAATTCCTGCGAATATCTATGGTTTTCAGTTACTTGAATTTTGGTGCTGTTGCGTGATGTCATCAAGCAACATTTACAATACGTTTCAATCGATTTTCCAGGGAGTCATCCCGCTAGGGATTCCCAACTATTTTTTATTTAACGGCATCTTAAACCTTAAAAAGATTCTCATGCTCCTTTCCTTCTCCCCTTTCGGGGAAAATAAGAAACTAAAAGCAATAAATGATGAGTTATGAAATGAATGCTTTTGAAACTGACATCCGCCTTAAGATCTTCATAGTTGCTATTCTCTTGATGCTTCCCAGTAGTCCCTTTACTCGTTATCTAATATTCTTCCTTCTGTCACAAAGTTCAGCGTACTTTTACCTTTAATACCTTTACTATCCACTTTTTCTGCTTCCTTAGAATTTTCCCCGAACTCTCTCTCTCTCTTCTCCTCCCACATCTAACACGCTTTCGCTTGCCTTCCTCTATATCCAGCTTATACTCCCCATTTTTCTCCATGTCCTCATCTCAAAAGCTTCAATTTACGCTCATCCTCTTTTCTCAATGAGCAGGCTGCGAAACCATACAAAGCTGCTCTCCATATTAAAGTCTTTAATAATCTTTCCTTTATGTCTTTACCATGAGTACTTGTCATCATCCTCTCGAAACTGGTTCTTTTGCGGACGGAATCCTTTAGTATTTAACCTAAGAACATCTCATTCCAAACGCTATTAATATTTATATAGAAAAGTTGCTCACATTCAGCAATATTGGCAATTTATCGTGGCATGTACGTAAAGTGTTCCTTTGTTTTAAAGTATGCCCCCCTTTGGCTTATCGTTGCACTACCACCTCTGAGGAATTTTTACTCTCTTTTTGTAGCGAATTGACTTTCCTTCATAATCCCATCATTGTTTCTGTAATACGTTCAACAATGACTGGAATCTCTTGGCTGACGAGGCAACTAAACTTTTATCACTCTTGAATGCCTTCATTGACTAACTGATTATTTCCATCCCTCCTTTCAGATATTTTAATCTTTTTAACAACTGTATAGTAAATGTTAAAAAATTCACAAGACCTGCGATAATTCGGGTAATAGATCATTGTGATAAAATCGCAGGGAGCAAAGGAGAAGGAATTGTCTCTTGATCACTGATGTATCAAATTCACACGGCGTTAGAATTAGATGAGATCTGCCCTCACCCATCTAACAAAGGTTTGACCACTGTGGTAGTATCTGTAAAAGCCCTGGAAATGACAAGGAACAGTGCTGGCCCTCTTCTGCCACTACCGTTATACTATTCATCTCCTTTACCAGTGTAGTCTTTGTCAAGTACAGGTTTCGAATAAGTAGCCTTGCCCTCCAGTCTGCTCCAATTATTTGCAATAATTTCTTAGATTTTATCATTATATTCTGTGAAGTGTCTTTTTAGCAAACGGAAGCAGTCAGGAATATTTTTATTACGTTCTATCTTCCTTTTTAATAATGTTCTCAATTTAACCGTGGCGCTGTGTTTTCTACGTAAAACTATATATGTATATAGTTTTACGTATGTCAGTATGTATATACTGACTAATACCTAGTAGTTATTGTTATTCCTTTTTTTAAGATCTTACTTAATTTCCTCCTAAGTCGACACCCACGTGAATGTATTATTTTATTAATTTATTGGTGACACTCCTTTATATTTATATTAATTAAATCTCTGACCATTTCCATTTCCCAACCTTTCCGTCCTTTGTAAATTCAAGATTACACTTTGAATTTTTAAGTTAGCTCTCGCAAACACAAAGCAACGTCCGTCCCAAGGGAGTTTTTCGGATTGAATACCAACTTCCTCTGCCTGTGTCTAATCATAATCGAATCTAACCGTTATAAAAATTTATAGCTCTATGCATTTATTCAAATTCCATCTATGCTGGGGATGCTATTGAGGCAGGTGTTAGTGTTTAAAGTTTTCTCCTGAAAGCTTTGGGCCTGGCCACTCAGTGTTCTTCAATCACACTCTCGTCACCTCTCTCCTCTTTCTCTCTTTAGTATTACCGTTTTTTTAAACTGGAGATATATAAAATCATTTCCAGACTCGGCGGAAATCACCAAAACCGCACTAGTCGCGGCTAGCCAATTCTGCCGATTGAGTTGGCCCGCAAACCGAAAGGGTAAGATATAACTATTACCTAACACGGAAAACGCCAGTAAGGGGTTATTTTTTAAATGAAACGGTGCATTTTTGGGCAGTTTGACTCGTTTAAAATCGTCGGTATACCCGTTTTTACTGCTTGCTACTTTTCATGAACTAAAGTCATACAATGTTGATTTGAATCAAGCAAGAGTTTTGCGAATTATAGATACAGGATAAATATATAGATAGGACAGATAGATATTGTATATACCTGTATACCTTTGTTTTTCCACCAAATCATTCCTTTATTGAATCATCACATTCATATTGCATATTAAAAGCATATTAAAAACATATGGAAGAAGGCATTATGTGAGACAATTATCTAAATATGGAAAATGGAAATACATATTTAAAAAACTACGTTTTTTAAAAAAAATCATTTTTATGGATTTGCTGTTTATTACGCAACATTTTCTCTCAGAAGTCTTGTATACCGTATGATAAATGGGATGGCATGGCTTAAGTGAATCGTATGATTTAGGAGATAGAAAAATGTACCTGTATTTCATTGATAAACGCACAAGAAATATACACGTCTCTCTAAGAATAAAGGAATATTAAATTTCAATTCGTTTGCGCCGTACATCCTTACCAAATATGAACCATATTTGTCATTTGAGAACGCTTATTTGTTCGAAAAAAGTGTACAATCCTCGAAACAATGTGAAACTGATGAGGGAAGTGAACAAGAGAAGAACGCTTATAACACATAAAAACGGTGTCGTCTCATTTCGTACCATGCAATAAGAATATCGACGATAAGTCGGTTACGATTCAAAAGCAGGCTGGATCTGGAGTGGAAAGCAGAGTGCTGACGAGACCAAACATCAAATAAGGAGACAAATGGGCTCAATTCCGCCGTCTGCCTTTCTACGCCGATTGTCCACAAACGGTCGAGAATCGGCGTACGCGGAGAAGGTTTGGGCAATCAAGTGGAAGGAAGCCACCGTCAGCCTGCTTTGCAGTCTTGCCGGAAGCAGATGGCGAGACTTTGTTGTTGCTTTCGCCACTCGTGTGGATATCCAGCAAAAGTCACACATGGACACATTTATCGATTACTCACTTGTGCTCTCAAGATGCGTAAATGGTTTGTTTACTGGTTGCTTATATTTCTTTACGTTGCTCATCCGTTTTGTGAACCTTATATTGCCAGGGAATTTAAGAAGATACCGAATTGAGTATATAAAGTTAAATCAGAGATCAATAAATAAAATGAAAAACTGCAAAAGCTAACCTATTGAGCTAACCCACAATTGAGTGTAATCGAAGTGACATATTAAGTTCAAGAAGCTATAGAGGAGAATGAAGACTCAATGGGAGTCAGACAGTAGACAGCTTGAAATAAATTGAGCCAAGGTTGGATTTCCAGGGAAAATCAGGAAAGGAAATGGCAAAATGTAACAACACAGGCTCGATTGAGGGTAAAACCGAAGGAATGGAATGGATTTTAATTGGCCACGAAGAAAACTATAGATCAAATGAACCCTGTCAGAAGGAAACCACGCATCACAGGCAAAGTACTGGACCAAATAGAAGAGAGAAGAACGTACCAAAACTCATGGACAGCGGAGAAAGACAGTTATGATACAGAAGTTCCAGAAATGATATCAGTCGAAAAGTGAGAAGAACCGGAGGACAAAGAAAGAAGATCATGCCCCAAGAAGTGCAGCATGGCCTTGTCCAAGGAGGGGATTGAAACTTACTGAACAGTGAGACACCATTTCAACGAACTCAGTGCAAATATCAATGTCATTTGAGATAGAAATGGTGAAATTATAACTGGAAATGAATACAGTTAAGTTAAGAGATGGGAAGAGTATTTGTCTAATCTTTTTAACGGAAAGGAAATGCATGCAATAATGCAGAAAGAAGAGGATACTGTCGACAATGATGGGCAAGGAGACTAATCGTATACCCTCTGGAGTGACTTTGACGCTGAATCAAAGTACATGCAAACTAGGCACAAGGGATCGACGATGTACCCTCGGATTTATTATACAAATCAATTATATTGACAAATTTATAAAACCCAATATGTGGTATTAATATCAGATGAGAAATTACGATGATCTTTGAGAAGAATGTAAATGTGCCTATGCCAGAACACGGCAGAAAAAGGAGAAATCTTCAGAATAATTAGTCTGGCGATCCATGCATCAAAGATTCTGGCAAGAATAATGTGCCGAAGGATGGAGAAGAGAGCGAAAGAATATTTAAGAGAGGAACTATCATAATTGAGAAGAAGCACAAGAAAAGCTATCATAAGTTTCGTCGTAGAAAAGTACAAATGATTATCGATAAGCAAAAGAGCACTAAGGAACATCACATTTATCATGCACCTCCTCAAAGAAAACGTAATCCCTAAAAAGCATTGGGGCAAATGGAAGAGCATGTTTGAATTAGAAACCTGCCAATTCTGATTCGGGTTCTTCTATGGTACTCATTGTAATCGTAAAAATGGTTTTATGGCGCTTTCATGTCGTTTATAATGACTCACAAGCAGACGCAACAAAATCGACCCAATATGGGTATCAATTCAAAGATGACACCTAAGTCCTCTTTTCAACACCGGATGAATTATTCTAGATCGCAAGCCAATTGTTACTTGAGGATGCGTCAAAGTCCAGATGTACATCAGTAGACCAGCGGATATTTTAGAATGATCTTTCAACTGCAGTACCACTTTACTTATCTACCAAAATTTATGTCCAATTCTGTCTACTTCTTAAAATAACTTTAAATCGCCCGCTGCCAAAGTTTTTTTGAAGTAGTATATGCTTTGTTTTCCGATTTAAATTATTTCCACTTAAGAGCTTCTTCAGCTGTGATTCTACGTGTTGATTTTGTTCTTAATTTTTCTGTTAACTCAACTTTCAATATTCTTTTCCTTTCCAAACCATTAATGTGTCGCCCTCGGGGGACTACCTACTAGCTTAGGCCTACGTATATGGTCACACCTTCCGATTCATCACCAATCATCTTTCTTCCCCTTAACTTGATCATTTCCAAAGGTTGTGCCTTCGACTTCTCTGCACCATATGTCCCATTTATTTACTGCACAATGTGAAATGAATTGTTTGTGTTCAGTTTGAGAAATAATTTAGTTAGAATATATTTTTTTGTTTCGTCGACTTTGTACAAGGGTTTTACGGAAACCAAGTTCCCATCGGAAAGTGGAAACAATGATTAATGACATAAATATATGTGAATTATGCGAAAATAATTCTTCATACTATACATTCACCCATCCCATTCTCGACTTAATCGTCATTCAGTTTGAAGCACCAGTCATACTTCGACTCCCAACTTACAGATAGAGGACGTCGTATTACGTCACCGCCAATACCTCCCAGAGACAGCCGAGGCACAATTTGCTGCAACCCCTCTCATCATTCGTGAACCATTTTTCAAGGCCAGGGACTCTTCAACTCCGAGAAGCGGTGACAATCGTCGCAAGTGGCAACCGGCCGGTATGGAGGGTGTTCGTAATTTTCTCAACCAAGGATTCGGCTGGGCCTTTGCGTTCGGTGTGACTGTACATTATGTTACAGCGGAATGAAACCTGAGGTTACCAACCCATGGCGCTTGTTTTGAAGAGTCCTCTTCAATTTTTCCGGAGCACAGCAGTAAGACATACGGTGAATCAGTGGCTTGGGCACTCACATATACCAGGCGACCATGAGCTTACTCTACAGAGAGCCGTTCTAGAGAAGCCTAATGCCGCCGTGTCTTTTATTTTTTGGTGAATTTTGGGTTTGAAAAGTTTCTCTTACCAAGTTGTAATCGAGCACAATGCCTACCACGATCATTATTAAAACAGTTAAATGCTTATAGAAAGGTATAATTTACTTAAATGTGTTTATATATATATATATATATATATTCATTCACATAGAAATAGAGATAAGGAAAGGGGAAAGGAACACACACAAAGGACGAACACAAGAGAGGTGGGGAAGTGGCGGGATTTCGTGTTTGAATGTGTGTGTATATATATATATATATATATATATATATACATTTATATGTATATATATACATATAAATGTATACATATACTTTTTTATAGGAAAAGGGAGTTGATAACGGGGACGTTAAGTAGGGAGGTTAAGAAAAGACTCGTAAAAACTTAGATATGGAGCGTAGCTATCTATTTACGGTGCGGAAACGTGGTCGCTGAAGCAGGAGGATAGACATAGACTGGAGGCTTTTGAAATCTGGGTGTGGAGAAGAATGGAGAAGGTGAAATGGACCGAAAGGAAAACAAATGAGGAAGTACTGGAGATGGTGGGTGAGGAGAGGGGTTTTGTGAGAGAAATCCTAAAGGGGCAGGAAAAATGGATGAAATGCGTGTTGAGCGGTAGTGGGATGTTGAAGAAGGTAATAGAGGGGAGAATGTTAGGCAAACTAGGAAAGGGCAGGAACAGGATAGGGATGTTGGACAGGATGAAGGGAGGAAGGAAGTACACAAAGATGAAGAGTAGGTTGCTGGATTGGGTTTAGTTTGGAGTTACAAAATATTTATTTGATAGTTCTGTCCATCCAAAAACCTACCTTACCGGTAGATTACCTAATAATATATATATATATCTTACACGTACATTTTTCCCTCACGCTCTCGTTAGTCTATTTAGATCAGTGTTGATCTATATGCAATTGTACGCGTCTCGAACTATAGCATTTGCGGACTCCGCCTTATGTATTATCATCAAAACTTGCTGTTAAAGTGAAATGCTTACATTTGTGTGAAAATATCTAAATAGTGGCGGCTGGCTGTTTTCTTGTGTTTAAAAAATGGTTACTTCGTTATAAAACCACATCTGTGCCAATTGAAAAATTACCTTTTCACACTTTTTGAAATTTTTAACGTTGAAGGAGACGACACATGGTTGTAGGTGTATAAAGATTAAAATTCGGTGGTGTAACATAGTCATCGGGAATATTATAAGTATTTTAGTTTTTGTTAGAACGCAGATTTTTCTGTAGATTATACTATAAATTAATTTAAATTTCAAAATCCTACTTGTTATCAAATAAGTTGTAATTAAATTAAAGAAATTTTTAACTAGAAGATTGCAAAAGTAGACTTTGCAGAAGGTTTATGTTTAAATACGTAATTGCATTTTCATCTGAATATAAGTACCCAATTATATTCATTGTGTTTTTTCCTAATATACGTAGGTTATATTGCGTTATTTAGGTATTCTTATCGGGTACACACTTTAGTTTTGCACACTTTTGACTGATGAGTGGATGAATTAAAGTTGATCATGTATTCGCAAATCAGCTTAAAAATATTATTTTCTCCCAATTCATCTGATTTCGCATGAATTTGGTCGTATGATAGGGTTTGGATGCATATTAAAAACGTTTAAAACTGGCTGAAAGTTTAGATGTATAAATATGTTCACATGATTTAATTGCATTAGAGACGTTGAAAATTCATAACTTTTTTACTATATTAATATAGAAAAATGGCAGATACCAGCGACTATTTCAATCAGGCACTAACCCTTTGAGTGTCAATAACTTATATTGCATTCATTGCATTGTTGTACAATTCCTATATAATCTTCCTGTATAATTCCTATATATAATCTTGTCCATGCAGAGATAATCAGGATATTGATCGATTAATTTTTAAATTACATGCGCTATCTGAACAAAATTAAAGCCTGGCATCGTCTCGTGTTCCCATGCCCATGGCGGCTATAGGTTACCCTATGAGTCAATTTTTAAATAAAACGATTTTTAATCCAAACGACTGAATATTTGGAATAAAACGGGGAGGTTTAAAACTCATAGGCCATAATGGATAGCTTCTTAAAAAACAGGGTAGTGGGGAATTCCTCTTAATCTGAAGAGAATAAATAGGCTATAGGCTGGAAAATTATTTCATAATTAAAAGCTTAGGAGTTATTAGTGAAAAATCAGCACGGTTTCCGGAAGGGTAGATCCTACGAACACATCTTGAAAACTTGCGCTTTTTGTTAATGACATCCTTATTTTGGGAGAGAGCGATGTTCCAGTGGACACGATTTGTCTAGATTTTAAGAAAGCATCCGACGAAGTACCTCATAGTAAACTACTCACAAAGCTAGAAGGATATGGTACAGATAAAAATATCGTAGGTTGGATTAAAGACTTTTTGAATGATCGGGTAAAAAGAGTAGTCATAGATGGAGTTAGTTGAGTAGTAGGAGTTACTAATGGAGTAGAATTTACTTCAGGTGTTCTCCAGGGAAGTGTTATAGGACCTCTTCAATTCCTACTTTACCTTAACCACATTGACTCCGTAGTCACTAGTAGTCACTCATGTTTAACCATTGTTTGCCGACGATGCAGTGGTTTACCGTGATATCCATAATCCTGCGGAGACTACAGATTTATCAGATGACCTGAATGCTATACAACGGTGGTGTGACTTTTGGAAATTAGGGTTGAACTTAAAAAAGTGCGTAGAAATTTTGGAAAAAGAGTAATTCGCTCCTGAACTCCAACTGCATCGGGATCACCGAAATGCCGAATCACCGGAATGCGTAGACTCAATTAAATATCTAGGCGTGACCCTCCCTCACGATCACTTCTGTGTGAAAGAAATACGTGTGAAATATGTGGACAAGCTAACAAAAAATTAGGATTTGTCAGAAGAGTACTGGGTAAATGTGATGAAAGAGTCGCAGAGGAACGTTATCTTTCGCTGGTTATGCTTAATTTAGAACATGCTGCAAAAATATGGGATCCTCACGAAGTCGGATTTATTTCCTAATTGGATCGCGTGTAGCGTAGAGGAGCTAGATTTGTAAAACGTTGTTATGATAAACTTAGTAGCGTATCGTAATTATTAGAGCAGCTAAGCTGGAGTGCAGGTTAAATTACAGATTAAATCTCTTGCATAAATTGGAAGGATGTTTCTTTAGCAGTGCTGTTGAAAATGTATTATTACCCCAATCGTACTACGATTGGAGAGATCATGCTAATAAAATTAGAAAGATTAAGTGTGGAACAAATAGACTTAAGATGCAATTTTTTCCACGAACGATAAGGGATCAGAATAATATTGTCCGACCGCGGTAGAGTCATGTTCGGGTCAAAATTACTCTAGTGTGTATTCAACCCTTGCCACACATCTTAGCGGTGGCTTGCAGGGTACTAAAATATCTAAATGTAAGCTCCAGTTGCGGTACAAGGAAACCACAGCCCACCTGGATAGTCTCTGTGCCAGATTCAAAATCCTATTTAAATGGGAAAAATGCGTATCTACTTTTGGGAAATTCTGAAATAAAAGAGTTGTCTTTTACAACACAAACTTCAAGTATGCCTTAGATCCGTGCAATGGCGATTTCAGTAGAACTTTATATATTTGTGAATGAAAGGACGAGAAAATGAGATGGAAAGCCAAATTAAAAATATTTTGGAGGAAAACCGCGACTTCATAATGATGCATTGGTCATTGCGAGTAACACACCGGTTTTAAATTGCATTTCCTCCAACTAGCGTACCTTCCGGTTCCCATTCTGACATTTTCAACGAAATTTTCCACCACCTTCACTCATGTTTAACCTTGGGAAACAACCATTTTTGCTCTTTGTATTTGTCTAAATAGCAACGACTTCCCTATGCCACCTATTTGCTGTCAAACTCTTGGAGCTTGACAACAGATACTTTAGTTTCACTGTTTGAATATTGTAATATACATATGTTATACTTGGAGGGCCAAACTTAAAGATGAAAGATCTACTATGAATCTTCCATTTAATTGCGGATTGAACTTATTGTAGGAAACATTCACCTTCTGTTTTTATCGAACCCCGCAAAATGTGGATAAAAAACTTCGATCATGCTACTAAAATAGTTAGTTCCAATTTAAGTTAAAATTTAAAATTTCCCACTTAATTCTGTTAAACGGGAGATTAACAGAGTTGTAAATGTTTCTCTCGATTAAATCAGCTATGGAATGAATCTGAATCATTCACAATATCAGTTAATTTATCACATTTTTATTCACACTCTTAATGTGAAAATGATAAATAATTTTCTGAATTAACGAACGTGTTATGCAAACATTTCCTTGCAAAATATTTCCTGCGAATTTAATATATGTTTTTCTTCAAGGCAGCGGGAATGCAAGCTGGAGCGCAGCAAATTTAAAAAAAATCTGCTAAGATCATCAAATGCTTTACTAAGCAAATCAAATGTATTACTGTGCTAAGCATCCCTTCGTAATTGTGTGAACGAGGACAACGGTCCCAGGGCTTCTATTCATATATTAATATCTCATGAATAGTTTGTACGCATTTTAATGCAATGAACGGATTTCATTTTTCATTCTCGGTGCTGATGTTCGCAAATGCTTAACAATTTATTGCAACTTGAGGATGGGGTAAAAAAAATGAAAACTGAAGATATACTGGCGAAAATCTACTCGTCTACGAAGGGTGCTTCGTGAAACAAAGTTGTTGTACTCTGTTGGGGTTTTGAGACATGGCAAACTCAATTTTGTGAAGAAAACATTTGCAGCGAATGATGGTCCAATGAAATAAAGAAGAACGAAGCAAACCTCTTGTCTTCATCTCTCTTTCACTGGTTCTTTACCCATCCCGTTACGCCTCTCTCCCGTCACTGGCCTTTTTCAACCTTTCTTCCCGCCACTCCCTAATCTTTCTCATCTCATTCACCCCACACCCGAGCTTTGCCCTTTCATCACTCCTTAGGCCACTCCCTTAAATTCTTCTTTGCCGTCCTTCTGTCTCTAAATGATTTTGCCCTCACGACCGTTCGTTCCTTTCCTTCTTTGCCCCTTCACACTTGCACTCTCTACGAGTTCATTTCATCTGCAGTCTCTTATCTGTCGCCTCTTCTAAAAGTCCTTTCTTCTTTCTCACTCTTTTTGGATTTCTCTGGTGTTTCCTTCATTCCTTCCAAGAATATTATGGGTGAAGAAGCCCCATACGTCCCATTTACTTAATGTGGGGTGAACAAACGCATGCGGAGTACACTTGTCAGTGATGAGCATGAAGTGAAGAGTTAAAGAGGAGTTAATTAAAATCAGTTCAATTTTCTCTTTCATGATGTTATAGCGCTGCGAAATACATCATGGCCGCTGAGTTTAATACTTAGAGCGTCTGTTCAGTCAGTCAGTCAGAGCGTCAGAGTCAGGCGGTACTTTTACGTGACCGATTTATTTTACTTTTGCAATTGAAATCTAATTTTTCTGATTAAAATTATGTAAAAATACAGTTTTTTCCCTTAGTATTCATTGGTCACTTAAGCTATTACTATGATATAATTTCAATAAATTATTTCATAATAACACTGTCGATGTTTTGAGTTTTTAATTTAGACTAGAGAAAATAAGATTCTTAGATTCGGAGCCTCCATGTGTGTATGCAATTTTTTATCTTGGTGAAAACGCCAAGTTGCACAAATCAAACAAATTGTCGTGTATCGTCAGTTACGCATGGCAGGCGGAGGAGGAGGACATTTAAGCTTCCACTGAATTGTTCCATTCAGTTTGTATTTTGTTGCTGTAATTTGTATGTGCCAACTATTGGATATCGTTGGAATAGGAAATGCATGTACTTATTTTCTTTCTTCCGACAATTCGCTAGAATAGTTCACTTTAAAATACTGTCAATACCACCGATTTTTCTTGCAACATGATCACGTTTTAACACAATAAAAGGAATGATTCCAAGAGCAGAAACGGCATTACTCTCACTGCCAGAATACATTAGCTTCTTACGCGGATCTGATTTAGTAAATGAGGTTTAATGAAGAATTTAGTTGAAAGAAATTTGCATTCCTCTCGCTGATTTATATCCTCGCTTCTTAAATCTCAGAATCCACTCTAGGGAAATCCCTCAAATTCAGTTCGAGAACATTGGTACACGCAATTACGGTATGAACTCTAAGAGTGGCGGGTAGTTTTAAAATGCTTTTGAGGTTATCCAAAATATTAAATATATTAATGGCCATATAGTTTACATTAAATGCATATTTGTAACGTTTCTTCAGGACTGGCAGTTCGGTGACTTTCTCGGTGAGTAGCGTTGAGGTAAGGTTGTATTAAGGAAAAGAATTTAAGAGGAACTTTTGATTTCTTAACTGGAGGTGTAAGTTCACGTTTTTAAGGTTCTTTCACAATTTGAACCATTTCCTGACGATGCCTGTCCGTGACTATTCTCGAAGGTGAAAGAGTTGGTTTAGGCTAAACAACTATTATTCCGAGCAGCGCGAAGCCTTTTGTTGGATATTTTCATTCGAAAGAGATGAGAAATGACTTGCCCAATATCGACTCGTGTAAACTTTCAGTAAATTTCTGAAATATTTTATTTGTTGAATTAAAATTTTCTATCGTTTGAAATTAAATTTTTTTTATGAATTAAGTTTTGTCATTTACTGTCGGTTTAGTTTCGAAGTTTAATGTTGGTTTGTGTTGGGCAAATGCTGAACAACGATAAGATTCTTTGCCTCTTCTAGTAAAACAAAACCGCAAATCCGACACTGCAATAAACCTAATTCATTTTAGCATACTTCCGTTCTCTTATCATCCATCCAACATCCCTATCCTATTCCTATCTTTGTCTTGCTTACCTATCGTTCTCCCTTTATCACAATATTCAAAATTCTGTCTCCATTCGAAATGGTCCGCGTTAACCTTTCCTACCTCCTTTGAATTTCTTCCAGCAATCCCTTCTCCTCTCCTTGACATGACGAGCATCTCCTCACTTGCTTTCCTTTCTTTCCACTATACCTTCTTCATCCTTCTCCACACCCATATCTCTAAAGCCTCCAATCTTCGCCTATTAACTTGCTTCAGCGACGTTGATTCCCTGCCGTACAAAAACATTCTCCATATGAAAGCTTTAATGTGACTTTTCTTAACAGCCTTACTCAATGTCTCTGTTATGAAATCCTTCCGCCTCGTGAAAGATTCTTGGTCTCACGCATTCTTCTCATGTCCCGACTACTTCGACCATCTTGGTCTATCTTATTAATCCAAATGTACTTGAATTGATTCGTTACTGGCCTCATTAGATGTAAATGTTTTGTGTAGATATAGATTTCAATGATAATATCGAAACAATAACTGAAGAGAATTAGCTACATCAAGCTTTACAATCACTTTAATAATATATCCTAAACAAAAACTTGTGTTTGACTGCAATTTTCACACTTTGAATTTCCTAAAATAAAAAAAGAATCAGTTTAGCTAGACCCTCGTCATTTAATTACCGACCAAGTATGTTGTCCTTTCCTTGTGAATTTTACCCGTAAAAAGTAATTTTTTAAAAGACGATTAGATTTTTCAAGTTAATCAGCGGAAAGGAGCTTTTCTGAATTTTGAGTTCATGAGTGGAAGGGAGCTATTTTCTTTTCACAGAATCTTAAGGGTAAAGAAGCGGGAGGAACTACAAAGGCAATTACCTCGGGGGAGATGATGATGTTATTGAATTAGTGACCATTTTCCTTAGCCTTAGAGCCATGTGAGGAGCATAGGGAAAACGACTTGTTTTGCTTATTAAGTTCGGTTAATAAAATATTAATTTAAAATCATATTTGTGTTAAGGTATGCATTCCCTTACTTCTCTCTTGATTGAAATAAAAAAAGTAAAATAACATGATATTGGATACCGAAGATGCCTTATAATCATCCCCAAAAACTATTAGAATATTAGGAGACTGTTTGGACTTAATCTGAAAAAATAGAAATTTGATAATGGTGAGATATAAATGGCATTTTAAATATGTAATTTAACGTGGCATCACCAGTAAAACCTTTGGTCTCAAAGGACCAGAATGTTTACTCTTGTAAATAAGAGAGAGAACAATTGTAAGGAGAAAAGTAAACGACTGATATAAAAACGGGTTCATACGGATATTGAAAATTGAGATTCTAAAAATTGTAATTGTATGGCTATTTTTTTGTCTAAATGTGTGTTACAAAAAAATCAATATGAATTTATTGCACATTATAGTCCATCGCGATCGAAAAGAATTTAAGTCGCGATCGAACGGTTGCGGGTCCAGGGCCAAGCAGTTTTCTCAGGGTTTCCCGTTTCGAATTACGTTCCAGCGAACGTTGCCGTTGTGCCATTTTGGAATCGTCGTTACTCTTCAAAAATGCGCTCCCAATGGATATCCTATTTTTGTAAGCGATTTGCCGCACAGTTACGAAAAGTTTCAAACAACACATTGTAATGGACCCCAGATGTGTCTTATATCGTTATGGCATTACCGTTATGGGTAGAAGTGGTATTTTTCATTAAAATCTCCGTGTGTTGTTTCTATGGTCATCGCTATCGAACACACAACTACAGATTCAAATGCCTCCGGCGGCGTCCGCATAAAAGAAATATATTATTTGAAAAGTTGGAAGATAGTCAATGAAATGGCCACAACATGGGTCTCTGATTCCATTGCTTTTATGACATCACTTGTGAAAGTGAAGTTGGAAGTGAAAGGTGATGCTGGTGGGAATGAAGGGACGATCGGATGAAATTGTGTCGAATATTTTTCCGAGTCTTTAGAAAATGTCTCTATATTAGAGTGGAAGACTGATTATCACTATACATAAGCAGGTGTGTGATGGCAGTAGCGGGTGTGTGCGAGGAGCAAGGGGAACGAGAGGGAACTAGCGGAATAAGAATGGATGTTAATGGACCAGCATCTGCCGCTGAAAGCACCTCGAAAATTTTAGTACTGGCAGACTATGGGGAAGTCCAGCGTAGAAATAATTTCATCGGAGATTAAATTTCTTAAACAAGATAAGTTTTTGATCGACAGAGACTCAAAAATTATTAGCATTCTTCAGATGGTTTTGTAGAACATGATTTCGATGACATTAGTGAACAATGCTCGATTTTGGCGGTTTATTATATTCATTAATATTCCTGCGGCATATGACATACAAAAATTAATTTGCGGATGAAAGCATTGATAGTGCAATGAAGATATTTTGTTAGGGAGAATTCGTATCGATGAAATTCGGGATGCTTGGCGAGAAAATTTGGCACAACAATCAATTTCTTTGGAGGCATATAAATTCCTGGACTCCTAAATGATTTTACTCCTTTCAGTATTCGAAAGAAAACATTCTCCTTAACGTAGGACGTACAATCGACAATTATGTCATAACGCCATCCACAAACATCTATTATTAGATTTAAGGGTGAGTATGAGCATCTCTTTACTTTACTGCACTTTGTAAATCGGATTTTACAAGTTTAGTTATTTGTCTATATATTGCTGTCTTTAAGAAGTAAATTATGCGACGATATAATTTTGAACTCAATAATTGGAACTCTCAGTATTTTATTTACGTTTTAGATTACGACTCGTTAGTTTCTCATTAATCAAAGTAATCATGTTGGATCAATCTTATTATTTAAGGAGTAATGCGCCTTGCCTATTACCGCATCAATCAAGTCGACGTTTGGTTTTGATTTTGATAGGTGAAGGTTAGGGTTTCCTTCCGTCCTAAGCCGTCTGGAATACGTGAAATCCGCGCAATCAGGGTAAGGAGGCCAATTCCTGTCCGTACCACCTGCGGTTTCTCACCAAGTTCTGATACCCAGGAAATCACACCGCTGGAATTTTAGCTGGGGGCAAAAGAGCTGAACCAGCGTTTCTCCGACATTAGCTGAATACTCTTAGACACTCACTTATTTTACCCACAGTATAAATTGTTTCCGTCTCATTTCGCTCCATGCTTTTAGGCCGTACCACTCTTTACATTTCAAATGCACGTGATGAATTATGGAATAGTTTAGGATTCCTGATTTAAGGAAAACACGTTTCATAGAGAAAATATAAATTTAAAATTTCTAAGGATTTATTTTCATGTGATTTTATAGAGTCTTTCAGTGAAGAACTAAATACCCGATAGATAAGTTTGCCGAATATAACTAATGCTTTGATTTTCCACTGCCGACTGGATGTTTATTTGTTGAATCATTATTGTGGACTCTGTAATTGCATTCTTACGGCATCTGGTGCGAAACCCTCATATGCCGCGGAAAAATCAATTCTCAGTGAGTGTTATACGTCCCTATGTATTCCCTTACTAGATTATTTTACCTTCCTTTATGTCTCTCCCACCAAATCCGCATTCCCTTTCATAGTCCTCCTTATTTTTCACGAATAGTTATTTGTCTTGGACTGTCACATGCACCACCTTTTTATCTCTGAGATGAACTAAGATGCTTCCAGTAGCTTACCTGCTTAATGGTGGTATGAATTAGATTATAACATTCCCGTGCAAGTCTGCTCCGGCAGTAGATTCGCCCGGGCAAATGCAAACGCTCATACATATCACCCCCGTCTTCCTCCCTCCACGTATTCTGCAGTAAAGATTCTCCATTTATTTTTTCTTTGCGTAAACTCTCACGAAACAACTCATCCTCCCTCTCTCTCCCCTTATCCTCCCCAAAGGCTATCACACGTCAGCTCCCATCCATTCCCTCCCTTTTTACCCCATGTTCCCCACCCCCATCCTCCCCAGCTCGAGATAGTACCCCGAAGTCGCCACCCGCTGGCCGACGGAGCCACTGTCGCACTACCCGGAGATTTCCGGGGAAGCCCGGAGCTTTTACGCGGCGGGCTGGGTGAAGCGGCGAAGGGGCGAGGGAGAAGAAGCCAGGGAGTGAGTGTGTCGGTGGAGGGGCAGGAAGGAGGAGGGTGGGGGTTGGAGAAGGAAGGGGAGGAAAGAGATTGGAAAGGGAGGGAGTTAGTGGGACTCGGAGGAGGGTTCTGGGGAGGGAGCTGGGAGGGGGAGGGACGGCGCATTTAGGTGGAGAGAGAGAGTAGGGGGGGTGATGTTACTAGGGCGGAAGGGCGAGGGAACATTAAGGGAGAGGGCAGGGGGGGTGAAGAGTTACGGGGGGGATTGCCTGGGCAACACTGTGCAAGACCTCCCCGAGCACCATGGTTTTTCGAGCTTGCCTCGTAAAAAAACGAGAAAATAAAGAAGTAACGAGGGGGGAGAGAAAAAAATATATAATTTCCTCCCTCCTCCATCCACGACGGCGTACTCGTGCTCTAGCTCGCCTCCACGCTCCTCCTCCCAAATCCTCCACTCGCACAGCCATGCATGTTTCCATCCCCCTCTTCCCTTAACCTCCTTTGCTCCAAACCTTCTCCATCTCCACCCTCTCCCTCTCGGCCACGTGTTGCTTGTTCTTCTCCCTTCAGACAGCTATTGGGGGAAGGAACGGGGGTGGGTGGGAGGTGGAGGGAGATGGAGAGGAAAGAGCGAGGGAGAGAGCCGTGGAGAAGATATAGGGGAGGAAGGAGCGAAGGGGGAGGATGGACGGTGTGGAGGGGGGAGGAATCGGAGGGAGAGGGGGAGATCGACCGTCGGTGGTGTGTAGTGTGGCAGTTGTCACGGCTTCGCTAACCGGGGTGGAGGCCAGAGAGGACGGGCTCGTGTGCCGCCTCAACTCCACGCGTTTCGCGAAATACCGCTCGCGCGCACCCCATACGACGAAAACCACACACACACACAGACACATACTACGACGCGCTTGTCAGAGTTCTGGCGGCTGGACCCGTTCTCTTAAAGATCAACGTTTCTCCTCCTCGCTCATTCCTCCCCGTAAGGATAACAGACACATCCTTCGTTAAAAAATTGCTCCAAGGAAGGAGTCCAAAGGGTGGGAGGGGGATGTAAAGGGTGTTTTTCTTTCTAAAATTCTTCTCTCCGAAGTAAGCGACAAGACGTCTGGTAAAGATTAAGGAACCATCTTCGGAGGAGAGAGGGGAAACGAGGTTGGAGGTGAGAGAAAGCTCCTCTTCCGCTATCCTCGACCACCAGAGAGAGGGTCTCGCATATGGACGGGAGGAAAGTTTCCAGGGGGTTGTGGCATCCGATCACCGCAGTCGGAGAGGAAATTTAAGCGGGTGGAAAATTCCGTGTGTCGCCTCGTCCATCGGCCATTGACCAACGCTACTCCCACCTCCTGTCTTCCTGTGTCCGAAGGGCAACATCGGCTGTTGGAAGATCGTTCCGCGTTTGTCAGTGTGGCCCTTTCCTCGAAGAGAACCTTCGTTGATGGATCATTAGACCAAACGCATCCGACTTTTCTTCATCGACGCCCGGAAGCGTGTCTTTAGTCTAGTGCCGTTGTTATTTAGGATTTTACCATTTTAATTTATCTCTATTTGTTACACATTTGCTGCAAGCTGGTCGAAAAACGAAAAAAAGTAGCTTAATCTTCATTTGCAAAAAAAATAGGTTGAACGCTCCAAACCTGACCATTTCCTTTCGCTAATTGTCTTTGAAACTTGCACTATAGGAGTAATAGAGGCACTGTTTATGAAATGTTGATATTTGGCAGAGATGAAGATAAAATTCCAGGATTCAAAATATGTTTTGCAGCTGAAAGAAATCTCCTCAGTTAACTTTTAGAAGCCGATTGTCTATATGAGTGTGAGTGACGATAATGAGAGCACGATTTACAGTTCACTTGCGTCTGTTTTTGCCAGGTATTAAGTTGCTGACATGAAGCTATTGCCACATTATTAATGGTTTTTGCCGTTTCATTACTCTTCGGAGTTGCTCGCAGGAATCACTGATCGTTTTTTCATGGAATATTATTTTATCGAATCTGCTAAAGAAAGGAGCAATATCGGAAGGTCTGGAAAGTTTAAGTAATTACGCTAACTATACGCTTATCAAATGGCACTCTGTGATTATGTAGAGATTTTCCCTTCAACTGTACAAATATAATTATATTTATGAACATGAAATTATATTTATATCTATCAATAAGTCTAATCTGATAGCCATAACAATTCGGAACTATTAAAATACTTTATCTGAAATCTGAGCAAAGCATTCTGGATATCTTTCATAGTTTATCTCTGTGATAATAATTTCAATCCAAAAGTGATACATTAGTTTGTCCACATGTATCTAGTTTTCTATCGACATTTTCTAACTCTGTATGAAAGGTGTCTCTCTCTCGTATACGTTTTTTACGGTGGAAGAGATTGCCTCCAAAATTTTAATATTTTCTTTGCTCTCTTTAGGGAATATCTCTCTCTGGGGTTTCAATAAAAAGTGCTTGCATAGTTGCGCAATGTCGCAGGGGCTGATACGGGTATTTTGAAATGATATATTTTCACTGTCGCAAGTGGTGAATCGATTTCTCGTTGCTGTTCATCAACCTTAATCGTTGAAGCCGCGATTTATCTGGTGATTAAATGTGAAATAATTAGTATTGCATTTCGGAAAAATCGTGCTTATATTTTTTGTTATTTTTTTAATCGCAGGAAATTTGTTGAAATCTATTGAGTGCTCATTGAGGTTAGGGGTGTCGTGAAGGAATGAACGAAAGCCATTTGAATATGAAAATCAGAAATTCTGTGTGATGCTGACCTACCAAGTTATATGTGATTATTTTAATGACGGCTTGATAACGGTGATTTGATGTTTGTGTAATTGAAACATTGCGATATATCTGTGGGGAAAGTTTGCAGCAGCGTCCAGAAGCCTGTTGCATGAACTCATAGGGACTATCATCGCGCTTTCCTTTCGTGCAATAAGATTGGAGTGTTATCCTCGTCGTAGAATTCGCCTTACTACAATTAATACGAAGAAAAACCTACGGTGGTTTCCCAAAGATGTGGCAGAGGTAGGCTTGCTGAATAAAGCGTCAGCGGTACTTTGTTTTTGGTTGTGAAGACATTATTGACCAGCTGAAGATTTCTCATCATATCTCGTCCATCGAGAAGACCGACAACAGGGCGCGGAAAATGGTTCCTGCGGTCGAGTTCATTGAGTGGGACAACTTTCGGAAGATGGGAAGGGTGCCAATTTCTCAGTAACTGAGAGGATCGAAAGATTAGACATCCTTCGCTCAGCGAGTCCTCACCGTTGGTGGTTTGATAACCCCCTTCGATAACCGCCAAGAAATCGTATTTTGGCTCCGAATCGTCGTCTGTCTTTTATTTCAATCCAAGAGGTAAGGATAAATTATTTCAGGGCTCTATATTTGTATTTATTCTTGAGTTGCTTTCTTTTTTTTCCAGCATGCAATCGCTATCATGAGCGAGCTTAAATGAATTGTGAATGTTTATTTTTGTTGGGTAGAAAGTTGGTTTTTGGAGCTTGCTTGCGATATATTCCTGTAAATAATTTGGGCGAGTCATTTGGAAGACTTCGCAAAGTGTAGTTTTGTTTGTATCCACAAACAGTTGCGAGTTAAAGTTATACCTGTAATCATTTTACGTGTAATCGTGTCCTTGAATGTTGGCCATTCATGTGTTTTGGGTGTCGTCTTTCATTTCTGCAAAAAATGACAGTCTAAAGCTAATAAATTGAATTGCTTGATTAGAGATATTCTAGGGCGTAATTATGGCAAACATTTTTGCGTATGGTAACAAATATTTCTCTTTTAGGTTAATGAATTTCGTTTAGCCTATGTAGACGGTGCAATAATGTTGCCGTTTTGATTCCGCTTGATATTATGGCACATTGGAGGCACAGAATCCTACTCGAAGCTGTGCGAATAAGCTCGTCTTGTTTAGAGATTGATTCAGATATGAATAAAAATTTGATATACTTCTCCAAACAAAGTTCGTTTGGTACCAACCTGTTGACAATGGTCGCTCAAGTTTACGGTTCCAAAAATGTCGGAAATCATTTTATTTGACCTGTTGAATTAATATAAATGCTCGAACTTTTGTGCTCACTTTTTCGTTCATTTCGTGTGTGAGTTACGGAATTACGGGTTTAATAATGTATTCATGTTTAGTCATGTACCAACATGTACATATATTTATTTAAAAAAGACACTCATTGTACCGAAACGATTTCACCCCCGAAGTAAGCAGATTCACTAAACGTGGGTCGCGTTTGACATACATTTTCATTAATAGTGGCCAGCCGCATTTCCTCTTCCACCGCATACATATTAATAGAGCGTCCCGCTCCGACGTCTGACCGAGTCTGAACCGCAAAATGTGCTGCAGCGTTAGCTCTAGTGCACTGAACCACTTATGTATGCATGAGGAGTTGGTCAGTACACCCGTTGCAACATGGGTGCCTCATACCCGGACCTCGTCCTGACGGAGAATTTTTTGAAGTGAATGTGCGAACAAAAGTTCTTCCGCTCTGAGAAATGCTTGTATTCGAGTGACTACTTATCTCGAATCGAAACGCCCCTTCTTGCGTGGATGTACGAGTAGGCTCAGGTATCCGCATTGCTCGAAGATTGAGACGAACAAAGAACAAATAAAGTCGATGGTCGATGCCTGAGGCACCTGTCATGTTGGTGATCGATCGGATCGAATAGGAGAACGTCTTTTTAGAGCGCTGTAAGTTTACGAAGAGGAATAGGATTTGATTAGGTTCAAAAGATGAACAATGTATGGCCATTAAATTGATATAAAATACTTGATTATGAGCTCAATACGATTTTATAATCATCCCCACACAATACAGTCCAATTACATCAACTAATAATATAGCTTTATTGCTTCGTCGATTGAAATAACAATTGTGGATCTCTGAAAACATATACCCCGATTATTGAAAAACATTTTGACAAGTTTTCCTGGACATTTCAATTTGTTCATTGTAATTAGATTCCCATTTCTAAATATATCGGGTTAAAAAGTTGCACTCGTACTCATATGTTTTTATTGGGATATCGAAAGATATATTTATTTTTCGTAAAACTCGTGTTTGAAATCCGTAAATTGAAATATACACGTATGACAGTATTCAATTTATTGCAATGTGGTATACTTGTGCGAAAATATAATGCTTAGTACGATCACGAAGTTGACGGAATTAGTTTATTTTTAGTAATAAAAATGTCCCGAAATTCAGCATTCACTCTTCGTAAATATGGAAAGTTGTGTAGTCATTAACAATTCATTGATAAAACATTTTAATGTCAAGATTGTAGGACTCAAAAGAAGATAACCTGATAGGTTTTATACTGATTTCATAATACATACGGGTTACAATTCTAGTCATGTATTGACTTCTTTGTAATATTTGAACTTATAATTATAATTGAATTTTTAAGATTATTTCATTCCACCATTTAATAAATTGGAGGATCTATTTTATTACAATACACATAATGTCTGGTACTACAATACCTGTAAATGGGAAAATGTAGAGTCTTAACTACTGTATAATTCTGCAGTATCTGTTGTAAGATAACAGCGGACGTTTTTATTTGAGTATCACCTACTAACCACTTCGTGTAACTGCCAGGGCCGCTGGAGCCGAGCGGGTCCCCGGGTTTTAAAAGTAAATGGTTACTGTATGAGATCGCGTTGGTAGCATTCATAATGAAAATTAAGCTGAAGCTTAAAATTCTTGGAGCTCTATCGGCGTAAAAGGTTACGCAGTTCATATCTGGAAAAGGTCGGCATTATATTGATGACTGAGTGACAGGCCGAAAATATATATACAAACAATGCCGGTTTATGTATGAAGCATACAAATTATTACGGGTATGAATGGTAGCTTAAAATTTAGAAAGGTAATTTATTAAAAAAATCGCGAAATTTGTCTCAAGGAGGGAAAGATATCCTGTTAGGGAAATCCTGGACAGGGTAACGTAAAACCCGTAAAAGAATAGGACCTAGTAGGGTCTTACCACATATCATTTCTTTCATGCAAATATTTCGGTATTGGTAGAAGAATTTTGATGGTACCTACAATACCCGGAAATCATAAATCCAGCTGTCATGTAAGTGGATAACGTACCACGAGTTTATTTGTTTGCTCTTCAGCACAAGTTGAACTTAAAATGGCGGAATAAGCATTCATTTGATAACGTTGTGTTTAGCAAGAATTTTTCGTGTTGGTTTAGGCGAGCTCTTTCTCTGAGAATTAAAATGAATAAATTGTATAGTGAATTTATTCTGAATCTAACGTTAAAGATATTTCAAATTTTGCAGTTTCAGATGTGATTTGGTGGAATTCGAACGTAAAATGAACGAATTATAACAATGTTCCACTAGATATTGATAAATTACACCGCCAAAATTTCAAAGGGTAAAACAAGTTGCTGTTGCGTTATCTCCCGAAATTTCTTAAAATTGATTGAGGTCACCTGAAGATGATGTAGTGCATCGAAACCGGTTGTGTAAAAAGTCAATAAGTGGCGGAAAAGTGTTACAATTTGTTCATTATTAAAGATACTTAATCGCATTGGAATTGGTCTCGATCAAATCCTATCATGATTAAGTAATTCTGTCGCGAACGCGCGGCTATGATTCTAGAAATGCTGGCAGTCTCTGCCAAGTCGAAGCTCTCCCCTTGCCGCTCCATGTGCCACGTTGCTCTTCCGCGTATTTATGCACTGACCCGCCTGCTATCGATCTCTTGTTTCGAGCGAAGGTTCTTATCCGGACCATTCCCTGGGATGATTCCGATCGTCCTGCAGCGATTCCCTGCTCCCTCCCTCGGCTCGCCATCGCTCATTTCGCGGAAGTTCCAGTGTGATCACATGTGTCTTGTCAGGTCACCTTTTTCAGTCCAACGCTGTTTTTGCCGAACCTTTGTCAAACTCAGACTACTTTATCTTCGGCTATATCCAGGTGCAGAACTATCATTTTGGAATGAGAATGACGTGGGACCTAGAGGGGTTAGATCAACTAGTGATTGGGCCCGCGGTCGGTCTCATATTCTTGCGGCATCATAATTAGGAAATTATACGAAAGAGTGAATCGCTATATTAAGAATGCTGATTCCGTAACGAGTGGATTTAAAGTCCCGTGACTTAAAATCCGTAGATACATGGAATCATTATGCATTTTCACCAATAATTGTTGCTGGATTACTCATTAAACCTTTTCGGGAGGAATACCCTTACAAGGGTAACAGTATGATCCAAAATTAGTAATTTTCTTCAACAGAAATAAGGGACTGTAACATAATATTTATTTTTGTCTAGGTTAATGGACAGTCTGCGCGAGGAAATGTGTCTATTTAGCAATGATTTAACAATGCGCGTTCCTTTATTGAGTTAATAGCGTTTAAATACTAAGGCATTTTATTTTACCTCTTTAAAAGTATAGTTTAAACAGGTGTGACTGAAATCATAATTGATTTTATAATCCAGATTTTGGTTTAGTAGACTCTTTCCTACGAATGTTTGACATTTTTCTTTCTCACCTCACTCCATTGGATTATGCCCGGCATAGTGTACAAAAATTTAACTTTATTTTTTGTAAATATATAAGCAGAACTGAATAAACCGATTGAGTGTACAATTATTCCTCATTTCTTACTTTTTTTATTCAAAACATTTCCAAATGAAAAATATTATGGGAAAGATTCCGAGGGAAAACTGGCGACAGGCATTTAATACGGACGTATGTGCCTGAAGAATTGGTGTTTGAGGAAAACCTTTGCGTTTAAGCAAATATTTAGTTTGGTTACAGTTCTAATATTACGGAATTAATTCATCTTTCTGGGTATTTGTTACTTACAAAAGTGTTTGTACCACCTGGGTGCTTTGAACTGATACTTCTGCAATACGGTGGGTTTTAGGTTCTCTGAATGCTGCTGTAGTGATGAGCTATTTGAAAGGCATCTTTAAAACAAGAATTGTTAAACAAGAATGAATTAGCTCGTATTAAATTACTAAACAATTTCATGGTGACAATGCACCATGAAGTACCGATGAAACAAATGATTGCGTAAAGGATAAATTTTATAGACGCATACACTCAAATTATAGTTGCATTTTTTAATGGATAAACGATATGCTTTGACTAGTTTGTACATCATAAGCGTAATTGATAGAAAGAAATGATTTATAGGTATTTTAATATTCAGATTTAAAAATTCTTTCCTATAATTCTCTAGGATAAAGAAACTTAGATTAGTATTTAATAATCGACATTGTTTTAAATCTTAAAAATTTAATTATTCAAAAACAAACAGCGCAAGGATGGATGTGCGGAATGTTCACTCAATGAGTTGGGGACGCATGTATAGCCCTCCAAAGATATTGGCCGAGAGTTGGAGCACACGTTATTCTTTATGATTGTGTAAATATTTTTAAAATGAAGAATGAGTGGCTTATAGCTGTCATGCGTTGTTAATTGAAAAAAAGAATCACAATAGAAAAAACGGCATCATCTTAATCAATTTTACACATTATCATCGGCTAATTTTGGTCGAATCTTGTTGAAATAACTTGCTGAGTGCATGCATGTAAGATGTCAAACATGAAATTAATTACAGTAGCATGATCTATATACTCTATAATGACTCTGTTTATGAAAACACTTATGCATAGTTCAATTTAGATCGCACAGAGATGTCCACAATTGTTTGGCCTTACCATTGGGAGTCTTGGAAAGGAAGTTACAGGGTCTACTGACGCGTTAATCCGCTTTTCTCAGCCATTTTTGGGACTCACTCCCGGAAGTTATGGAACGTACTTGAGGAGAGATATACCTTTGCATAACTCGATAATGAAGCGCATGGAGAATAATGAGGAGACAAAATGTTCGGATTTTATTGAGTATCTGGAAATCCCTCGTATTTTTGATTTTTCACAAAATTCATAGCTTACCATATCAGATTTTGGTGCTATTCGATGCAGGTGTATCCCCTACCGTATTTAAAATCTTTATAAATATTAATTAATGCAATTTTGTTTTTAATTTTTCAAATTTTTGCAAATTTGATCTGGATATTTAGGGTCTTGTAGCTTTCGTTGCACGGGTGCTAAATCAATAAAATTGCTTCAGAATGGAGTGCATTGGGTGTCTTTAAAACTTCCGTTTAATAAATAACAAGCGGCTTAAGTTATCTTGTACTTCGGTCTAAAAATATTACTTTTAAATATTTCATGCAATATGCTCCAAACAATATATTTAAAACGAATGAAGTAACTTGGTAATACCACACTAACTGCATTAAAATTCGACCTAGATTTCGACGCTGGACGTCATCATCAGGTCAAGAACGTCATTATCAGGCCCTGATGATGACGTCAATCGTCGAAACCTAGGTTGCATTTTGATGAAGTTCGTGCGGAATTAACAAGTTACTTCATTCATTTTAAATATTACATCCTCGAATTGTTTCTTTTTAATCCAGCAGGAAATCATGCATTAAAGTAGAAAACACATAAAGGCTACTTATACATACATGCATTCATGAAAGATCACTATGGAACAATGCCTTCCTTTTCCGTACACTGCGTATATGTAGCCATTATTTACTTATGATCAGAAATAAGTAACTGAATTTACCCTTTCAAACTCGAATTTAGAATTAAATCCTGTCCCGAATGGATCGTAAAATACAAAAAGCTCCCCGAATTTTAGAGCTCACAAAAAATTAGGCGCTGCTAAGCGCTTGCGGAATAATTTCGAATTGTTGGAGAGCAGATATCAAATCTATTATCTTAGGGATGTAGCTATTATATTTCTCAAACTTAGGATTAATTTGCAGTTTCTATTAGTGAAAGCATACATATTTGGTGATCTTCTTCTCTACTGTATATTACTCTATAATTATCGCTCTAATAATTTCCGCTCTCCTTCCATCTTCATCTCGCACAGCCATTAAATAGATACGTTTCCTCTTCCCATCTCTTGCTTAATATTTTCTGATTTTCCTGTCCTGGTTAGGCCCTCTACTGTGTCATATCTGCTGCTGCTATCGATTTCGCTTTGCTAGGATTTCGAGTGATGACGACCGCAGTTGAATTGCCTCCCCCGCTGACGGGTGACCTTAACCAGAGGCAAATATCACTGCTCCCACCAGTGCAGCTTTAGGGCTCATTAGGACACGCTAGCCTTTTCTCCACATCATTGTTCTAGTCCATGGGGACCATGTTGATGCGTACTCCCATACATATAATTCCCTTCCTTTTATGTTAGCCATCCTTCCATAACCGTTTATTCTTCAGTTATTTAATTTATTTCTTTGAAGCATTAATTGATGCTTTTTTGCAAAATACAGCATTAACTAAATTTAATCTAGGTTTAATTGCTTGAATTAGGTTTAGAAGTTTAATTGCTGAAATTGCCACTCATTTCACTAATCCACTCTCTCTTTGAGATCCCTCGTTCGAATATAAGCATTGACATGATAACAGTAAAGATTACCAGTTCAATACGTACTCTATTTTTTAACCGAATGAAAATAAGTTGACATCTGTAGCTCATGTTGATTCTTTTGTCCTATGTGCCGCTTAGCGCAATACTTTAGCATCGCAGTGAGACGGCAGTAGTTCTTCCTTATACCATTTTAGTCAAAATTAAATTTTGCTGCTGGACCTGGTCCCCGAGGGCCTTTCCTCCACTCGCTAACACGAGTAGGAGTCATTCCTTCGGGGTTCGCTTGCATCTCTAGACAGCGTCCAATCTCCAAGTCACGATACCTTTGCAATTAGTAAATATTAATTGAATTTCGTTTTGTATAGGCCAATATTACCATTACTATATAAACGTGCCTTCTTTATTCTCTACTGTGACCCGATAACAGATATTTTTGTAGTTTGTCGATTACACTTGATGATCATTTGGAGAATTTTTAATATTTTGAAATATTATTTACTTCATTGAATGAGATGTTAATTTTTGAATCCTTAGCTTGTTTCATTATGAACATGTTAAAATCCGAGTGTACAATTATGAGTTTGAGAAAAAGTTTCCGTCATTCCCTGAAAAAATGAGATTCGCCTCGCTGGTCTCAGTAAATTATTTCCTCAACGAGTGTCGAAATTCCTTGCATTATTTTGTAATATACGTAATCATCTGCAATTATGGCTCTCTTGACTTTGACATGTGTAGTCATAGTGCTAAAACTATAGGAAAGCTATGCTTGACCCTAGGTGAGTCCATTAGTCCAAAGATGCTTTATTGCTCCTTTTTGATGGCATTTTCTTTACATAGTTCAAAGCTTGTCATTTGTAACTTTTTCTTTGAATCGCGGTCGGAAATCTATGCCGGAAGACATGTGTTCTGTGCGTTGGAAGGGTAAAACGAGATCGGTCATGATCATTAAAACTAGCTGCAGGGCACGATAAAAATTCTTCTCCAGGAGGTATCCAACGTGGGCATTAGACACAACAAGTTGGAGTGAGACAGTCAAGAATTCATATATATTTTACACGCCATTTGATCCAAAGCCGATGTAAACAAGTCTAGCACAGTTTTCTCTCTCAATGGCGCTGCCGGTGGTTACAGGGGAAATTTATGAAGATGCCTGGCGAAGCTGAGTCATACAAACAATCGCCGAACCAATTCACAGATGAGCAGTGTTTTTCATCCTACTTTAGACAACAAAAATATCCTAACGCAGTTCAAAAAGCGTGGATAGATCTTACGGACTGACGGACAAAGCTGTGCTGTTTGTTTTGTGAATGCGTGCAACTATGGCGGTACCGCCTTCAGAATGAGACCATCTGGCACAAGTTTTGGTCCTTCTGCGAGTTGCTCTTTTCAACTCCATTTTTTCTCATGTGGTTTCATGAAATATTTAAATAGTTTTTACGATGTTGTAAATTTCTTTTCGAGAATCAGGTTCCGAGAAAATAATATCGTTTGGCTTTCGCTAGAGTTCGCTTTCAGAACTTGAACAAACTAAAATTTGGTTTTGAGGAAGATGATAGCGCCTTCCCGTCAATGCTACTGGGAGGAAATCAGGTGTCGATCGAGGTATTTATCACGCTTCAGAGCTTGATTGGAACTATTCGTTATTAATCTCTTATTTTTACCGTAATATTGAATCTAGGCTTGTGTTAGGGTTTCATTCAGAAGAAAAGTAAAATGTTTACCGGGCTAAGTAATTATGTAAAAACAAATCAAAATTTTCTGTTGAAAAATACTCTCTGATGTTGCTTGTTATTAAACCACAGGTTTTTTATTCAAAGGAGTGGATTAATATAAAATATTTGAATTATTATTTGCTTGCTTCTGCAGACTGGTTTGTCTCCAGGGATTTCGATAAACCATTTTGATATCGACATTATGCTTTTCTAGATGGTACCACCAGAGTTAACATAATAACCACGCTTGAGGGAGAATTTGAGCTGTACTTTGAGATGAAAAACGCAAGCGTTACCAATCGTTGTTTGTTCTAAGGGCATATTGAGCCGCGATCTAATTTTACAAATAATGGAAATACAGGTAAATAAAAATCCTAATCTGAAGGTCAAGGTTCCGTGGATTTTTGTAAGGTTTATTATTTTAACTTTTATTAATGATCGAGCATTAGAAGTATGTCTAATTAGAAATAATACTTGTGAAGTTTGAAAAAAATTAGACCTTCAAGTCAATGCTTGGGAAAATGAGAAGGATGTGTAGGTACGGAATTATCGAAGTACTGCACAATGAGAGCCATTATATCTTGATTTCCTCAATTGTAAGACTTGCAAGACATGACTGAGAGAGAGCAGCGATAAGGCTATATTTTGGATTCGTCAATGGGACCTAAAATGCTGATGAGTGGTACATGTTTGCTGATTATTCCCCAGGAGAGCTTTAAGGCCAATGGTTGGAACAATTTGAGTAATTATGAATGTATTCAGGAATAAGGTGTTTATAATCCCTGTGAATTTAAACCAGAAGTTCGTAAACTAATATTTAGCGTATCTATAATAAAAAACTTTGTATCTCACACTTTTATTTGTGCGTGGCACAACTTATTCCGCGTACACTATAGGATATACGTGAGAAATTCAGTTGTTGGCATCGCCTTCATATAACCCTTGAGAAGGAGAGGTGGAGAAGAGTAGATTCCCATCGCTAAGAGCACTCCTGTCCATCCTCTTCTCTCCCCTTGGCCCCAGCTCCACTATCTCAAAGCTCTTTATTGCAATGAGTAATCCCAACCCCCCCTCCCATCCCATCACAATCCACTCTCCTTTTCCAACTTTCCTTATGACAGCGTTAGTTACGCCGATCCCCAACAAATGTATTGTACATGATTATGATATTGTGTAGCAAAAAGCGTTGAGCCAATTACAGTAAAATTGTGGATTTTACGAATTTATTTTTTATTATGGTTGCCCAAAATTTCCACGAAGTCACGCCCGATGTTTTGATGATGACGAAGGTTTAACGTGTCTAACATCAAGAGTTTTCTCAATTTTTTAAGCCCCTCTCTTGTGTGGAAATTTTTCTTGTTGTAGGTTTTTTTAAGGATATCTATTTCAATACTCGTTTTTCGTCCAAAACTGTGTATTGATATTAGTAACATAGTTTGAATACTTGCTGTTGTAAAGTCTGCTCCGCTATAGTGCAAACCCTTGCTCTAGTTTTGGCCATTTTCTTCCTCTGTACAAATGACTTTCTTCACAGTGAAGAACACATAGACTGCAGTTTATGTACAAATACATATTTCTAATTTCTGAGACTTTTAACTATTTTCGCAAAGTATTAATAAGGCAGAGTTGACGTCAAAGTTTCAATCTTTCTTCAAATATACGAATATATTATTCGAAATAATTACGTGTCTTTATATATATATATATATATTCGATGTATATTTTATATGGAAATTCGATTCATCATGTATCTTAATGTGTGTTAATTGATGTGGAACCCAAACATCGAGCTTATTTTCGAATCCAGCTTTGCGCAAATGGTTTTAAACTGTTTCATGGTCGATCTTTAGCTCCTGGGCGATGCTATGACTATTAATATGCCGGTCAACTTCGATTATTTTTGTGATTTTATCGAAATTTTCGACGAAGGGCCTGCCTGTGCGAGGTGCACCTTCACATAAAAAATGCCTGAACGGAATCGACGAAACCAAAATTGCACGTAATAAGCTGTTACAGTATCGGCACCATAAACACCATTCAAAGTTTCAGCGGCCTAGCTTGCATTTGCGTCTTTATCAAAGAAAAACCAGATCGAATTTCCATCTGCGAATCATTAGCCAAACGGAATGAACTCGACCAGTTTCTTAAACGGATGGTGACTGGGGGTGAGAAATGTGTCATATACGACAATATTGTGCGAAAAAGATCTTGGTTAAAGCGTGGTGAAGCAGCTCAAACGGTGGCTAAACCAGGACTAAAAGCCAGGAAGGTTCTACTGTGTATTTGGTGGGACTTCAAAGGAATCATTTATTATGAGTTGCTTCCGTATGGTGAAACAATAAATTCAGATCTCTACTGTCAACAACTGGACCATTTGAAGCTAGCGATTGACCAGAAACGGCCAGCGTTGGCCAACAGAAGAGGTGTTGTGTTTCATCAGGTTACGCAAGGCCACACAGTAGTGACTCGCCAGAAACTCCGGGAGCTTGGTTGAGAGGTTTTAATGCATCCATAATATAGTCCGGCCCTGGTACCAAGCGATTACCACCTTTTTCTCGCATTGCAAAACTTCCTTAGTGATAAGAAATTGCGATCAAGAGAAGATTGTGAAAATAGATTACTAGAGTTTTTCGCCAATAAGGACCAAGACTTCTATGAGAGAGGCATTATGAAGCTACCTTTCAAATGGCAACAAATTATACAACAAAACGGTTCATTTATTAAAATTGGCAATTTTCCACAAAATAAAATTTTTTAATGCGACCGGTTTCGATGTAACTACATCATCTTCGAAACCGGTCGTATTAAAAAAATTTATTTTGTGGAAAATTGCCAATTTTAATTAATCATGATATTCCACCATATCACGCCTGAAACGTCTCTTTTTTTAACACCGTTCATATTTGACCCAAATCGGACAATGCGAAACATCTTAAATGAATATATTCTATTGTTTCAGGCTTCACTTCATGGAAGTATTTAATATTCATACTAACAAGAAAGACTTGTACTTTTCCTCAGATTTATCATGTTACAAATCTGTGGAAAAGTACAAGTCTTTCTTTTTCGTATGGATCTTAAATAAAGTTTTGAATTTCACGCAAAAATAAATACATAAATATATTTCTATATATAATGTATGTATAAAAACCTCACCCATTTAAGCAGCCCTTAATGCATGTCATCTTTCTAACTCCCTGTCCATGTCCCCATTTTTCCTCATGCTGACCTTAACCAGGGTTGATGGACAAAGTTAAATAATCACCGCAGTGGTCACGTTACTCATAATTGAAAGCCATCCGAAGGAATTCCTTCCGCATTTTCGGTGTCAAGGGATATCGGGTTCTTATGGCATAAAGTCAGGACGGATTAAACGACATTTACGTCTGTTTCCTCTCCTAAGGGTTTTTTTCTCCACGAATAACGCCCGATTTCCCTTCACCGTTGAGGTGAACCCTCTCGTGCGTAGATACCGCGTGCAGGAAGTCTTCGAGGAAGCAAGCCATAAAGATGGAGATCCGAACCCTGTCTTCACCCCATCTTCTCTCCAGTTTTCCTCGTAAATTTTCACGTAAACTCTTATTGAGCAGGATCCCCGTCGTCATCTTTGCTCGCAAAGTCTTTCCAAAAGAAGTTTCAAAATTGGACCTTTCCTTAGAGAATGGCCACCTGGTGTTTTCTCCCATGAGAATTAACCTTGTTTCCGCTGAGGAGGCTGCGTTTATATAATCGCGCTTTCATTCATTTGTCGTCGGACGCATCCTTTCAAACAATGCCTCTTAAGTTTTTTTTTTACTTCGACCAGAATAGTGCAAAGAAAAGAATATAAGCATATTGCCCTTTGTATTTTTTTCAATGCGAATCGATAATTTATATTTTCTCTGCTAAGGAAACGGTGAGGTGCAATCATCAGGCGTAGGATACTGACGATACAAATTGAAAAGAATTCGACACCGGAAATAACATCAAAATATTTTTTAGATAAGGTGGTGAATTAGTTTGTAATCTCGTTGGTAGATTTACATCAATTTTTATTTGTAAAATATCTAGATCATCCCCTCTGTCAGTTTGGTTTGATCTATTAAAATAATCATCAAATTTCTAAAGTTATTAATGATTGATTATTAAAATATTCCATATTGAAATGGAGTGCTACTTTCGCGGAGGAGTGGGTTTCATAGCTTCGTGCATGGTTCATTTTGATTCCGGATGCAAACACCCCTCACACAACACTAAATTACTGAAATCAAGATGGTCTTTGTGAAATGTATACAGCGGGTGACTGATAGCGATTTTTATAGACATTCAATCCAAGGCTCTGGCGTTTGTAAAACCACAGTTTTAAGGAATTCACCAAACTATTTGGTCGATTTTTGTTATACTATAAGTTTCATCGAATTGACGATCGAAGCATTAAAATAGAATGGATGCATGAATATTCATTTGCACAATCATGTATGAAACATAGGTTTTATATTTTCCGCGAAAATTCAAAGCATTCAACAAGCGCCCCCGGTTTCTTGAATGCTTTTACCCTACCCGCCTTCTCCAATCCCACCATCGGGTTCTTGCGCTGTAGAAATGCGCAGTGGCATTGCATTTGATGCTGGATAAGGTTGGTGACGTCAAAGTTTCCGTCCGATTGGTTCAAATCCGGTTCCCCTCGAGTGTCGAAGTTTGACGTCGATAGAGGGCACAAGGATAATTATATTACTTTAACCGCATCATCACCTTGAACTACGACAAATAAAATTTCCTGGGGTACCACCAGTTAGCGGCGTAGAGAGAGGAAGATGGCAGGGGATGGAAGGAGGAAGCGTTATCAGCTTGTAGGAACTTTCATTGCCTCGGAGATTAGGGGTAAATTAAACCTCCATCCTCTTCTTTTCTGACGCTCTCCTTATGATGATGATGGAAATGAGCGTTTAAGAAGGTAAAGCTTTGAATGCTCTTACTTGATGTGCCGTTGCATTTCTGTCTAGAGCATTAATTTATTATAATTGGAAATGAATTATTTAAAATATATTGTGTACATTGACATATACATAATTACAGATAGATTCTGAGTAGACTTAAAATTTGATGATAATTAAAATGTAACGTAATTAAATTGTTTTTCATTTGGAGACAAAATATACCATATCGCGCGCAAGTGTCTTATCACTATCGTGCAATACACTCTTTAGAAGATTCTATTTCATTTATGGTATCATTAACCACCTGTTAATATAAAATTTAAAATAATACATATCATATACGGGTGATATTATAAATAATTCAAGCATTAAAAGTTAATTATATTAATATTAGAACTCGTCGGAATAACACTACAGTGGGCTCTCACAGAGGAGGCTAAAAGGAGATTAAATAATAAAAATATTCAGTAATTTGGACAGAACGAGTTCGGAAACAAGATCTCAGGATCTTATTTACTTGTATTGCTTACGATATTCTTTCATTGCATCTTAAAAGATAATGGAATGCACAAGAATGTAAATAAAGCTTTGAAGTACTTCAGTGTGTTTTGTTATCGTTTCACTTTGGCAGATAAGGAATCCGTAATATTTTAGGGTCCTCAGAAAAAAAAGAGTATCCGCAATGAGTGAATGTGATTCAAAAGAGAACGGGCATTGTTATTTTTAGTTTATTATGTCAAAAGGACAATAGCATGTACACATTTCATACCATTTGGGATTAGTCGCAATTATTACTTTGTTACAAGAAGAACCTCTCTATTATTTGGCTAGCAGCTAAACGTATAAAGTGAATGTCACAGGCCTATCGGAATCTTATCCACTAGTATCAGTCGATTCTCATCTAATACCGATTTCTGGAGACCCATTGTAATCCCTTTTGAATAATTATCTTCATGAAATTCGGTCCTTACGGAAGAATTTTTTCGAACGCTTGAAGTTGACGTACATGCCAAAATTAACTTGAATTGAAATGAAAACATTGGGTTATTAGACTAAATTGGTGTATTACAGATATGAGCGGTATGAAAGCCACATAAAAGTACAACATTACGATTGGTACAGTATTCTTCTGCCTTGCACCGTTGCACAGTTCCCTTCAGGTTATAAAATGCGTATACTCTTAGTAGCTATTAGATACTTGCTACTAGCATCAGTTAGACAATCTATTCAGCATACGACATTGTTGCTACTCATGATTATAGTTTGTAATGTTACTTTAATTCATTAATTTATTTGAAAGGGGGCGACTGAAAACACAAAGGCATTTATTCCTCTTAATTTGTTGAAGGTGAGTCAAGTGATAAACTCTCTCTCCTACTATAAGTAGGATGAATTTGCGAACTTCATAATTTTCAGTGTTTTTACATTAGGAGCATTACTATTCGGGCGATTTCATCGGATTATGCATACAGTCTCGTTGTTGAAAAGACTATTGAATTTCCCTGGCATTTGAAAATTCTCTTTAGTGTCATAAAAGAAACGGCGAAAAACCTGAGATGGTAGGCTATGTAACAAGTGTTGACAGTGAATGTTTTTCAAAAGAGAAGGAAAATAAAATATCAGTGGTGAAAACTCAATTTGCAATCTCAATTTTACCACGCCAACATTTTCAATTTATCAATTATCTAGGTCTGTGCAATAAATGCGCGAACTGGTACGATCTGGCGACTATGACGCTGACTATAGCTCCACCCACTAGCGGCGGTAGTTGCCTGAACCGTCTGTGCTTTGTCGGATCGTCGAGCTGTGCGCATGGTACTAGTATTGTTAGTTTCTGCTCTCCTTGTGTTTACTCTTTGTCGAAAATGGAAGTTGACGAAATCACGGAGCACCGAATCAACATCAAGTTTTTGGTGAAGTGTTGTAAAACTCATCATGTAATTACTGACTTGCTGACATCTGTTTACGGTGATAATGCTCTGAAGAAAGCATCCGTTTTAAAGTGGATTACGCATTTAGATGGCCGACAAGATGTTACGGATGATGCAAGGCCGGGACGACCTTCAACCACCTGTGTTGACGACACCATTGATCGTGTGCGGTCCCTTGTCCTTACCGATCGTCGAAAAACTGTCCGAATAATAAATAGCTGATGAACTGAATTTAGGGAACTCAACAGTGCACAATAATTTAACTGAACATGATGGATGGATCCTTCACCATGACAATGCACCTGCACATTCAGAGCATTGATTGTTCGCCATTTTCTGGTAAAAAATTGAATCACCATCCTTGATCGTACTCCTTATTCGCCAGACCTCGCCCCCTGTGACTTTTTCTTGTTCCCAGAATGCAAAAATGTGATGAGGGGACATCACTGGGAAGATTTGGACACACTAAAGTAAGAAACGACGAGAAAACTAAAAAGCCTTACTGGCGAAAACTTCCAAGGGTTCTTTAAACAGTGTAAAAAAAGATAAATGCAACATATAGTATATATATATATTATTTATTTTCTGTTTGAACTAAAAATTTAGAAGCGATAGAAAACTGAAACATGTGGAGATGAAAGCATTTTCGGATGCCAGGCAAATCGAGTTATCATAATTATTAAACATTCTCCCCGTGATTTTTAAAATTTTTTAAATCACAGAATGTGTTGGACGCTGAGCCCCTACTCACTAGAGAGAGATTGCTTCCTTTGAGGTAATGCATACGTTATTAATGGAATCTTGGACAATGGAACATCTCGCCTATTATCGCCTCTTTCTTCATGCCAAGAGTGTTTACATGTTCTCAAGGTCCCTCAGAAGAGCGGCGGGGAGTGCGAGTGCAAGGTTGCGATATTCCGTTTTAATGGCCTGTCTTTTATCGGCAGTGAAAAAAATCTCCTACGGGGTCAAGAGTGTGTGGAGGGTTCGTTTTAAAAGTGGACCGCGCGGAGGCATTGATGATGAGGGGGAGTGGAAGCAGGGGACTATTTATAGACCCTGGAGATGCGTGATCCTTCGACCGGGCACAGATCCTGGACGTGGCGGGGAAAATGGTTTCTGAATGGGTTGGAGGAGACTCCGGTATCCTTGGGGAATGCTAGGGGAAGGAAGATAGAGGAAAAGCTATCGTAGTATTTGCGGCCGCATCGATGGACAGTCCAATAGATGGATAGCCTTTAGTTCTCATTTTTAGGTGTTTCGTGAGATGAGTCGGTGAGGGAAGAAGCCTTAAATAAAGAGCTACAAAATTGAAAAATAAAACTGATGCGTAAAAGATGTTTATAAAAATTGATGGATGAAATTGATTGAGAAAACGAGATTAATGTTTACACGTCGTTGCTGAACATAAATGAAGGGTACACTTTAGTTCTTCAATCCAAATGACAATCAATCTGTTAGGCTCGTCCAAAGTGCATGTTTCAGAAGGTAATGAGAATAATAATAATAATGGCGCAGGACTGAAATGTCTTTTGAAACTAACTGATAATTGGAAGATAGAAACCATTAAGAAATAGACTTTTCTCTCTTCAACTTTTCTCTTTGCCGTTTGTTTTAATATGCAAATACTGTGATATAGTGATGATGAGCATAGAGAAGAACACTTTAAGGAGTATTTTCGATACATTTAGTGTTCCACTATGTGAATATGTGTATTTTTGATAAATTTTGTTTCCTACTAAGTAACAATATGTGCACTGCTATTGGATTTTCGTATGGAACTAGATATCGAGATATCTTGGCTTGCAATAAGAGTTCGTAATATAGAAGTTAATCTGGGAATTAGAAAGATCTAAGCCGAAGCAGCATTTCCAAATATTATTTAATTTAATCAGCTTGACCTATATTTGAGGCAAGTTACAAGCCTGCTTATTCGAATAGCATTTAGTTAATTGAATGACACCATGTTGGGTAGTCTTCTGAAAAGAAGTATAGAATTTTCTTCTAACTTAAAATGTAGAAGTAGAAGAATATATATTTACCGGCGTATTAATCAAAAGAAACATTTTTAATGAGCATTAATAGCAGGATAGTTCACGGGTGACAGTTTTAAGTAAAGCCACAGAAGCTGTATGCTACAATTAACTCATTAACTAGTGTTTCATTTACATAATCCACCACTATACGAATTTGTGCGTGTATTTTTCTGCTGACGAAGGTTTTTCTGCTCCAGGCTCGAAAGCTTATATGCGTTTGTTTCACGATTTTCTTTCCTTCTTTCTCTCACCAATATTTCACAAATAAACAGATATAGGGGTCGCATGAATACACATATGTGTATCCATTCAGGGATGACATACGTAGTGTTTTGAACAGGGCTGGATTTGGCTAAAAAATGAATGTGATTGCTTTTGTAAAATACTGCCACTTGACAGAAGACGGGTAAGATAAGTTTAAGTGTACTCTAATCAGTGAGGAAAGATAAATCCGTCTGTTCGCGTCACGATGCCATGCCCGCCCACCACCCGCGCTCCATTCAAATCATCTTTCGGTTTTACCGAGCCAATATTTACATTCCTGAGCGGAGATTACTTGAGGCGGCTGCGTAGCTCTCCTCTGCGCGCTCTTGCGGACGGAGAAGAGTAGTGGGTGTCGGAGGATGGAGGAGGAAAGGATATGGAACAAAGAACGCGTGGAATTCTTCGCGGAGGTGAGGGGTGACGAGGGAGAGAGGGATGATGGGGAAGCATTCATGTCTTTCTGAGGGTTACATCGCCTCACGGCTCCGTAACACCCTTCGCAAACACCCGGGGCGAATTTTCAATGAGTGGTCTTCTTTATAACCGGCCAGTAGAATATAGTAAATATAGCGTTTTTACCCTTCACCAGTGTCCGATTCAATATCGTGTACTTTGCACATAAGGTTTGTAATAGATGATTTAGTTTCTTTTCCACGGTATTTCTGTTACAGTCATGTATATAAATATATAGTTTGCATATATGTGTGAGTATATATATAATATGCACATAAATATGTATCTGTATACATATACACACACATTTATATGCATACGTTCATAAACGAATATCCGCCGAACGGCGAAAACATATTCATGCTGAGATAACTGGTAGAGCATCGCTCGGGCAAGTGGAAGGTCCGTGGTTCAAGTTCTGGTCAAGAAAACTTTTTTCTGCTTGAAATCCTCACCTTTCGATCTTCATCGCTGGTTTTGTGTCCGTTTTTTGTGTTTCTAGTGTTCCTATTCCTTTTTACGAAACCTATATGCGTATGAAATAATTTCTACGAATACGATATAATTTAATTCGTAAGTTATTGTTGACTTAAACTTGAGAATAGTATTTATTTTAGAAGGCAGATGATGTATTGGCGACTAACGCAGATGGTGTATTTTCGCCAGATGATCATTTCGCATCTTCAAGTAGTGAATTTAATGATCTTCGAATTGGGAAAATATCGGAACTCAATCATCAATTGGTCATAATCGGAACATAGGGAATCGGTTGCACCAACAAATTGTACTCTTTTAATCGATAAATTTTTAATTTTGGTTTTAGTAATTTGGGAAATAATTTTATACTATTTATTACTCTAAATTTACAGATAATTATACGGAAATGGTGACTGTTTTATTTCTGTATAGCCGTGTTATTTTACGTGTATATTTTAGTTTGTCTCAGTTCGTAATCATTTACAGCGCGGCTGAAGACACATTCTTAACTTATCTTAATCCATGGCTTCGATATTGTTGTGACTGCGCTAAATTCAATTTGTTTAGCATAATTATTTCCCAAGGGCCGAAAACACCCTTCACAAATTGCATGTGTTATAAGAAAAAGAGTAATGAGGATTAGTATTACTATATTAGAACTATTACTATTATTAGGCCTGGTAAAGACTAAATAGTCCTTTGATAATTTAAATAACTTTAAAATAGTCCTCTGAACTTTATTTCAAATAAAATATAGAAGAGAGTGCTTTAAAACTTGCACAAAATCTTGGCATAACTTTGCGTTATCATTGGTGGACATCAATCGATTACCGATTTTAATTCGACAATCAGTAATTGATTGAAAATAATGGATTATTGGTCTGATGTGATCGATAAATCTGTTAGTTTACTCAATTATTGCCATCTCATCTTCGGGCTACTCCCGCCCCGCGAGGCTTCGTTTCTCCACTGGATTGCAATGATATACTTCAGCAGGGCTTCCCAAAAGGATTTTACTCCCGCTTCCCTCAACCAATAATTCTGGAAGCCCTTCCACCTACTGTACCGTTTTATGAAAAGAAATAATTGAATTAAATGAATGAGGAATTACCCGAGTCCATTTTGAGGAGTCCAGTATATGTTAGTAGTGCGATAAGTCTGTGAAATAAGTAGCTGCTAAAATATAAATATCGTAGAAATTTAAATTACTGATAGAAAAATGTTTAAGCAAATCACTTGAATGAATAGACCACCATGAAAAGTGTTTGTGGCAATTTGGATTTATCACTTCAAAATAGAATTTGAGATTAAGCATTGGGAATGTGTACATTACGGATAAGTTTCAAAAACATTTTTGGTTTAAAGTTTTTGAGTCAGTCGTTTCAGTCTATCCCCACGTTTACTCCAAATGTTAGATATTACCCAAATTTCTGCCTGAGGAAGGAAATTGGTCCTTCAGATAGTAGTCATCCTCAAACCCTTGAGTGACTTTCTTACGTGAATTGCAATGAACAACATTTGTCCTCACACTGTTGGATGTGTTAGAGGCGACAGCTTTCCCGTCTGCCCCACTTTAGTTACGGTACCTACTGTTCACCTTTCCATCTAGAACCTTCTCCTCATTGTTATTTTATTCGTTTCACCATTCTTTCTCTCTCACTGTACTCCCCCCTCCCCCTCCTCTGCACCCGCCGAACGTTCTGGCTTCTGCCCGGAAATGACGCACGTGAAGTGCTTCGGAACGGCTGCCTCCAATCGCATTCCTCGGCACACCCAACTCGTTTCTTTTGCGCTGTCGGCGTCAATTCTTTCTCTCTCGCGTACTCTTCCACCTTTCCTTTGTCGTTTCTTTTCTGCTCAGGACAATCTTGTGAAAGATGAAAAAACAAAGGTACCCTTCTTCAGCATCCCTCTTTTTTTACTGTTTTAGATGTTTCTCAAACGAAGAAGTGGTGTTCACTCACTTCTGCTCACGCATGGCGTCCTCGGTTTGAATGCCAAGCGTCTCACCGCGTTCTCAAATTTCTAATTTACGGCGTTCGCATTATTCCTTCTTCCTATCGAAAGAAATACTTTTCGAATCACCGGAGAAGTCGAAGTAGCCGTCGAAGAAAGGAGTTTCTTTGCCATTTTTTTAGGTCAAAAAGAAGAGCACTGGGATTTTTTGAGGCTTCAGGGGAAAGATTTTCTGTGATAAAAATTTGCTTAGCTCACCACCTTAATGCAAATTTGGAATTTAAATAATGGAGTTACAATTTGGAAACTAATGGACGCACCATTTGTTTTGATATGCAACACCCAGTTTAAAAAAAAATAGCTATTTCTTTTTAATTTCGGTTTTTTTGCTATCGGATATGTTCATCGTTTATCTTAAAAATCTGTTTTTTTTCAGTGTATTCAGTATTAAACCTAAAATTGGACATTATGGACTATATTTATTATTAAAATTGCCACTAAATCTCTAATATTGTAATACTCTTCTTTTTTAAGAAGATGGTTAACTATGTGAGGAAAAAATTCGCGAAATGTAGTCCGAAATGTTTTCAAATAAAAAATTAATATTTTGTGAGTAATAAATTTATTGCTTCTGAATGAGATTATTGGTTGCCGCGATATCTCATTGCCCCGTGTTTAACCAAGGCTAAAATTATAAAATCGCTTGTTTTTTAAACGAAAGATTAGGGTTCCATGATAGTAACAGCAAAACAAAGCGTACGACAAAAGAAGACCAAATCAAGTTGCATCTTTTAATGTGTCAAGCGTACTAACATCCTTCCGAAAAGGGTTTTCATTGCGATGAATCCTATTCATTTTTTTATAGTGTACAAGTTCCTTTTTTGATTTCATCTTCGTCTCAAAGTTGGAGAAATGTCGTCATGGCATCATATTCTGCAGTCGTTTGTATTCTTTGACCTTCCATTCTAAATTATTCATGTATCCCACCCATGGAATATAATGGGATGTTTATAAAATAGTTTCCATGAAAACATTCCGTTCCATATTCTCCGTGATTTTCTTAAACAGAGAGAAAGAAGAGAATGGAATTTACACCTGTGGGAAGGAAAAATGTTCGTACGTGCAAATAAAACAATAAGGAAATGACGCAAGATTACTTAATATCGGAGATGTGGTAGTCTAGTGGGTAGAATTCCCCGGGGCCGCCTCTGGGCACCCTCGGCTTTACCCAAGCTGTGCGATTTTTCGGGTATCAGGTATTCCTGGGAACCCACAGGCGGCACAAGAAAAGGAACCCCCCTACCCTGTTGCGTGAATTTCACACGCCGTCTGGCTTGGTACAAGGTGAGCTCCACCCTCACCAATCAAACTAACCTTCGACTTGATAACTGTGGGTTTTTTACGTTATATCTTTTTGACGGATTTATCGCATTATTTCCCCGAAAGGAAAATATAGGATTACCACCATAAAACTTATGGTGGAAGATGAAAAAAAAGGACTTAACTCTAAATGATTATATATAGGAAGTATATTCTTATTCTGAGTATTTGAATGGGACAGAAAAGCTGAAATATTCCTTACTCACTTTGGCATTAACATCTTATAGCGACTCCAATTAAGAAGTAAGACCTCTAAATTAGATTGGCAGGCTTTTAATGAGACTACGAAATTCCTGAAATAAAATTCTACTTTCATCTCTATTATGTTAAGTGCATTAAATTATAAATTTATTTTCCATAAATCGTGCTCTTATTTTTTCAACATGTCATTATCAAGTATATCCTGTCTCTATGAACAAGCACGTTCACGCAAAAAGTAATTTAGTGGTATTTTGACTGCGAACAGTGCTTTCATGCAAACACAAACTCACAATACTATGTTGGAATAATTATTAGATGATAGAAATGTATGGAAATTTTCAAGCCTTGTTACTGAATAAAAAGGATAAGTTCTTTTGGTCAGATATGTAACGCTTCGGGACAATTTCCGATAAAGGGATAGAAATTGTCGAGATCGCAAGCTTAAATATAGATAGATTGACCCTGGTGGGGTGGGTTATAATTCGGTAGGGACATTAGGCGAATGGAAAATATCTATTTCCACATTTTGCTGAATTTGAGGTGATAGTCTCTACGGAGGTTCTTGTCATTTTTATTTTATTTTCTGGCTGTGATCCTGAAACTTCGGGCATTAGCCCAAGTAGCTGGGATGGAACTTGAAAACTTGCACTCATTATTCATTGCGAACCGAGAAGGCTTTAGTGCATAATTTATTCGTTCAATGAGATGGAAAATGTATAAACACTTTTCAAAATGATGCTATTAAAACCGCGGTCAACAACCTTCATGCTTTAGATGCAGGTATGGTAGGTAGCTGAGGTTAACAGGGCGAGCTTAAACTGAGCCTTTCGCCATGCGAAACGCAACATATTCTAGCCATTAAATAAGTCTTCTCCTTAATTTATATTTGTTAACTTTTCATTTTTATTATTGCTTTTACTCGTTCTTTTTCTTAGCGAATATTATATGTAAAACAATGTAAAAGCCTTTTTGCCGTTTTTGACTGCTTTGTTAAATAAATAAATATTACCTTCAGTTTATAGAATATCTTACAAAGAATATTTAACAGGAAAATCGCGTGTCCACGTTAGAAATATTTTTAACAACAATGATTTCTGTTAAAAAACTGAAATCATCACGTGGAAAATACAAAAAGTTATCCCTCGTGTGTCTTTTATGGATGAGACTTGCGGTAATAGATCGATAGCACTGGACCGTGATAGGCGGATTCCGTGGACAGTTGATGGGGTACAAGGGTCTGGAGATAAGAAATATACCGTGAAGAGAATGGCACGCGACATGAGTGCTCACTCTGAGGGTTGTCTCTAGCAGGAATAGGGGCGAGAGGATGACCACCAAACCCTTAAGATGCTAGGAACATGTGTAATTAAGGGATTAATTTACCCTCCGTCTAGGTTGAGTGGCAGAGGCAGCACCGATTGGCTGCCGCACTCTCTTCCTACTCGACTCTGACATAATTAATTTAATGATTTGGTAAAATGCAACTTTTTAAATTTAATTTTACGTGAACACGTTACTTTAACTTAATATTTCAACATATTTTATTCCGGAAATTGTTAAAATTTTACTTCTTGCGTAGTTGGTAAATTTAAATTTGATCTTTGGCTCTTGAAGAGAGAATGGCGTAAGATAAACTCAGTATACCATTGTTTATTCGTATCGTTATGAGAATCGATAGTCCTTATTTGCCAGATCCGGCGTACCCCTGGTTATGAATGAGTCTTTCATGCTTTTCGGATCACGTCTTCAACGGCTGGTAATGGAAACGAAAAGTTTTCCACGGGGTCATGACCGGTTACCGCGGGCCTAAAAACTCCTCTCCATGAATTCCATGGTCTCAGGCTCAACTTTGTGGAGGTTCATGTTCGTTTTAAATGAATATACTTTGTAACTTCCACACAATTTTTATTCGTAAGAATAAAAATTGTGTGGAAGTTACACAGTATATTCATTTAAAACGAACTCCTCCATTTTCCCCATTCTTCTCTCTGCTCCCAATTCCCCAAACTCGGTAGCCTTTCATTTTTTTCTTGTGTCTTGCCATGACCCCGAGATCTCTTATATACTGTTTCCTACTCTTATCTCTCTTCCTTCTAGAACGGACATCGCATCAATTTCACTAATCGCTTCCTCAGTCCATAGACTATCCCCTGTTCCTCTAATTATTTCACCTGAAACTATAATACCTTACGATTAACTTTCATTTATTTGTTCTTTATTCCTATATTTAGTTCTTTCCTAATGTAATGTTTTCTCCGTAAAGTTTTCGTTACATAATCGAGGTTTGATATGATCGTTCCTTGTTTTTTCCCAGTATTTATTTACTTTTTGGGTATCTCCTTTTGTTTTTAATTCAATATAAAAGCCAAATTGACTTGTTTCTTGATTTTCTGCTCAGTAAGTGAAACTGGTCCTGGTATTTGACGCAAAATATTTTCAAGGCGTTGTAACTTCGTTTGACTATGCTCTAACTGTACAAATCCTTTCATATTTACTCTGGATTTACCATTTTACACTCGGAAAAAATTACTAAACCCTAATGTTAACGTTTTCTCGCCACCGGTAAATTATTCCCTGAAGTTCTTTCAGGTGAGCCTGACAACCAGCTTGGATTTCTCCAATTAATCTTTCGATTGAGCGCATAGTCATCAACACTGATCCGTTTTAATTAGAAAGTTGATCCTATTTTTTCTTAGTGATACCTTCCTGATATATTGCGCCAGGTTGTAGGTTGGTGCGTCGATGTTATGAACGATGGATTGTATGTGGACCCCTTCTTTGTGGACCTTAGGCAGTCCGTAGCAATGTGGAGGTTTAGTTGCTGTTGGAAACAGTTTCCATCGATCTTCCACTGGAATACATGGTTTCTTGATTTTCACCCTGGTGAGTCGTTCTACCTGAATGCGGGGGGTCGACTCTTCTATTCCGAGTAGGTGGTGCTACTCAAAAATGCTGTAATTTTGCTGTGGTAATCCTCTTGCTTCATGATGGCCATTGTAGTGCTCTTACCAGTTGGTAGGATAAGACATTCCTTATTATTGTGCAGAGATAGGAGTGCCTTGCATTCCACAGCGGTGGTATACGGTTTGCGGAATTTCGCCTTTCGGGAGATTAGAGTGACCTCCTCGCTTATGTCATTGGCCAGATTTTTCGCTTGCTTCCGGACGTCATTTTCCACTACCATGGCGATATTTTCTTTCGTTAATTCTTATGGTGCGATGGTAAAGGTGAGATCCTTTGACAGAACGGAGCAGGTATCTTCACTCATCGCGAGTGGTCCTTTTCAGGACCAGGAGTGATGTTGGACCTGGTGAAGTTTCTGAAACTTAATCGTCTGTCAGGAATTTTTCTCGGGTTTCCCACCGGGTCAGGTTGATGAAGTGCACCGACGTTTCGAAGGCTAACTCTGCCATCGTCTTCAGGGTGAAAACTCACTTCACCCTGAAGACGATGGCAGAGTCAGCCTTTGAAACGTCGGTGCACTTCATCAACCTGACCCGGAGGGAAACCCGAGAAAAATTCTTGAATACCATACGCCGGGAAAACCTGAGATCCTTAATCGTCTGCTTCTCCTTAGAGGAAGTGAACGCTTTGGTGGAAGGAATGTTTGTTATCTCGTCTATGGTCTCCCAATCCACCTTCCTCAAGATGCCGTTTAGCTCCAAGTACAGGTGTCATAGTTCTTTCGAGGCACTGTCCAGTTCGTATCAAGTGTTGAGGGCTTGCACTCAAAGTTGCTCGTCGTACGATTCTCTGGGCAGCATCGGTCCGAAGATGTGCTCAAGTGTGACACCGGATGGTGTTGTGTGCGAATACCTGCCAAGTTGGAGAAACGCCAAGGAAGAGAGAAGTTTGCCTTTCTTCTTCTTAAGGTTCTCGAATTTCTTCTTTTCTTCCTGTATGCATCCTTCCCGCGGAGGTGGTTGAATTTATTCCTAAGGCTTCCGCGACGTCTGCTCACGCTGCTCCCGTAAGTTTCCGTCGCGTAGGTTGGCTTGGTAGGCAACAAGTTGACCCCAGTCCTGGAGGCGTCTTCAGGTCGAAGTAATTTGTGCTACGCTTTGGCCTCTACATATGGGAGTTGCTGACTTGCTTGGAGTGCTCTGATTGGTTGCACCGGAGTTCGTTTTTCATCAAACCATTTCAGCTATTATAGTGAAAGATGGAACTCTCTCCCAACTGATTATGAAGGCGGCTGCAATTCGTACATTCAGAGTTGGGGCCCCGGTTTCTTTCCAAGCGCCACCGTTAGTTATCTACATGAAAATAGCACTGATTGTATTTTTAAAGTGGTTTTCAAAGGGAATCATTCGGGATATGAAACAGATACCCTTCGCTCATCAACAAAAGTCTCTGTCCGATTTCCCATCTTCACAGGAAATCACAAATCCCACCAGAATAACCTGGTGCAATGGGAATTCCACCCAAGAAACGATAATTTTTTAGTCTTTTACGAGCTAGATGACTTACAGAGGCTTAGGACAAGAATGATCTGTCGTAGAATGGACTGGAAAGCGGAGAAGTATATAAATTTGGACGTAGAGGTAGGGGGATATGATAAGATATTCTTACTCTCAGGCTAATCATAAAGAATACTGAAAGTATACTCTTACTCAAAATACTAATCAACCGACCTATATCACATTAGTTGTTCCGAAGAAAGCTTAGTGAAACGGAACATAAAGGGTGAGAATTACCTAGGAAGGTGAAAGATGAATTGCGAGAGGTAATGGAGAACTTAATGCGACGAGGTAATGACAGACTTCCGCTAAATGAACTATGAAAGAAACAGTAGATTGGAGGACAGGGGTAGGATTGCCTGGAGGGATGATGCAAATCCATCTTCGGATTAAAAACCATTGATGGAGATACTCATTAATTTATTGTATTGTGCAAGAATGATCTTCTAAAAGCTTGCGCATCGTATAAAATTGAGCTCACTGGTGTTTACAAGCTGGACTTTTCTTAGAGGAACATAAGGTATTTGTTTGAGATCAATGTGAAATATAGCATATGCTTGGATACAGATCAACGTTAAAAGACTTCTCTTTCTCAAGACTATATCTTGGTTGTGATTATGAGATGTCTTATTTGTGTTAACGTTATTCAATAGTAATTCACGTAATTACACAAGGACATCCTCTGCAGTTTCATCTGTCTGATCGTGTTGTATCAGCATATCCTCAAAGTTCATCTTGTTTGAGGAGGATATGATGCCAATCAGATGAGAATAGTTGAGCAATCTCGAGTTCCCAGATCCAAGTATCGGCAGTTGCAAGACATTTTCAATTATTCCGATATCTAATTAGGTTTCTTGTGGAGAGTGCTTCAATTATTCCACTATCTGTCGGATGGGACTTGAAATATTGTGGGCCTCATGTCGTCTCTCTTTAAGGGTTGGCTTATGTCGACGCTGGGTTTCTCTCTCCACCCTTCTTCCCAGGCCACTGAAAATCCTATCTCAACCAAATTACTCGCCTCTCAACTATCGGTCGCCTTGCTTCTTTAATAACTACTTCTAACCAAATAGTTGAGATTTAGAAGTATCTGTTGCAACAACGATGTTACTGCTTGATTCACTGAGGTTTCAGGCTTAAAATCAACTCTGAAATGCAATCCTACCTATATTTCTTCTTGTGCTGTATGTTGTTTAGCTTGATATTCCAAAAATGTCGAAATGTCGGCATGAAAAAATCCTATGAGAAAATGTTCAAAGAAATTCGAGAGAAATCTATCTTAAGCGGAGATGTGTGATCCATACCAGTGTATATAGGGATCCGTTTCTTTTCCTCTTACTCGTCCCTTCTCGCTGCGAAGGCAAGTTAAACGAATGAGAGAAATATATTCCGTTTCGTTTTGCCTTTTACATCTCATCAAATTCCCTTCACTTCCTTCCCCTCGCCTTTTCGCGTGAAAAAGAAACTTTTGACCTCCAAACATCCGCTGAGATAAAAAAATAGTGAATTTTCGAATTTCGACCCTCTCGTTGGGGGAAACCTCAACATCCCATTTTTTTTTCTTTTTTATTCCGCCAATTCCCGTCCTCCTTCATCCTCATCTTTCCGCTTTCATTCCCTCCTCCTCAACGAAATTACCACCTCGACATCATTGCCGTTGCCATGCCTCGCCTATCAATCTTCGACCTTTTACTCTCGGCAGCCACACGTGGCACGCAAACGTATCAAACGTATCGCCAACCACACATTCTCCTGCCCAACTTAAATTTTCATCGTATCCCACCCTTAGAATTTCTCTCTCTCGTCTCTCGCGAAGAGCTGTATCAGGACTAAGAGATGATTTAAATACATAACTTCCCACTCAGTTTTCTTTTAGGGGACGCTCTCCGCGTAATTTTTTCCCTTTCAAGACTCGTGCAGACTTTGCACTGGGGATCATAAAAAATTGAAATTCTCTTGATTTGTTTAATGAAGTGAATTTAGCCGTTTTATAGTCACCTGTTTTCTTTATGACTTATTCAACTCCTTTTAGTTTTTTAGGGATATTCTTTTTTCAGGCAGATTTTTTCCTTTGAAATAAATATGCTCCAAAGGCTTTATTTTTTGAAGTTTCATTTGCTATGGTGTTCCTGATTTTTCATGAATGATGACTTAATGAACTGAATTGAAAGCTGTTTGTATTATTTTCTTTTCCGCAAATGCATTCCGTAACGTCTTACGTTACATTTTATTTAAGTAATGAATAAGATTTTTTTCGATCACTAGCGAAATATTAAATTGTATTTCTATATTATTTTTCTCTCATTGTCCGTGATTTTCGCATCCATACCACCACGTTTTAAAATTTTGACTGAATTAGGCCATTATTTATCGAAACAAATGTTATAGATAATGTAACATTTACACTGAATCATGGTAAATTAAAACGCATTTAACTTTTCCCTTTAATATTTCCATGTCATTTGTCTATTTTTGGCAATATTAAAATTTTTAATATTCTATTTCGCCATGGTGGTGGTAGAAATTGCCTTATATTTTTTACATAGAGAAGCTTTGGTGTCTATGGTAGTCAGTATGATATCGCTTTCAAATATTCCTCTCCATTATCAGAAGATACATTGAGACATATGATGCAATATTTAACTCGATTCGATGTATCATATATGTAGAACAAGGATGTATGCGTTGTAAAGTGGAAGGAAATAAACAACTTGTTAATTTAAAATAATATTGCATTGGTTGAAATTACTTCAGCTATCTTAGGCATATACGCTGCCTGACCGAATGATACAGGAAAATGAATATTTGGTAAATCCGGATCTAAAATTCATTTTGGATGACAAACAAATAATTGTAAAAATCAAACTTATACCTATTACAGCAATTCATTTATTTTGGGGTGGGGATCTCTGACTGCTGTTTCATAGTTTTCTTTTTATAATTTTAGTTTTTATAATTTAGTCTTTACCCCTTTTCTCTCTTCCTGGAAGTGTAAAATGTAAAAATAACAATTTTATTCCCAAGGGTTCCTTCAGATAAGGGGCTTTCGTGATTAATGAAAATTCATCTGTATTTATTGGAAGCGTAATATCTCGATTCTCGCGCATAGCATTAAACAACATTAAAAGTATTGATCATGTATCATGTGAGACGGCAAAAATCGTTTTCCTGAGAGGAAACATTTAATATTTTCGATTGGACTATCATTATAAAAGGGCTGTGCCTCTGAGTGACGAAAGGGTTAATGGAATTGTTATAACCGTTAATTATTGGCTACAACAGAATATTTATTATAATTTTTAATCTCAAAAACATTGCGGAGATACGAGGCAAATTCCAACCTCCGTGTAAAAGGATACTTTCAAACGTAGTCGATTATGCGTGTGAGATCGCGGTAATCAACCCGAAAGTTGGTTTTAGATGGTTGGTGTTAGAGCTCACCCAGTACTTAGCCTAATTGTGCATGAAATTCATGCATCAGGTTAAGCGGAGGGGGAGAGGGGTAGTTCCTTTCACGGTGCCACCTATGGTTTCCCAGGAAAAAATAGTACCCGAACGATTATTCAGCTTGAGTGGTTGCTGAGGATAGCCCCGAGAATCAAACCTGGGTCCTCCGGTCATTAGACCAGCGGTCTACTTACCGAACTAACACGTCCCATTATTGTTATTATACGCGTACCAACGGTAAAAACTTGATATTCATAATGGCAGGGTGCGCCACGGGCCTGTTAAAATGACTGACTTGCAAGATTTCAATCCATTAGGATCTAAATGTTATTTGCATAATCCATGGTCATGATTCCATCTCTTTCTGGCCAGTGTAGCCCATTGTTTGTGTTTTTGAGTGAGCCTTTGAAAGTTGTTTTATCAATCTCAATTCAAGGTTGTTTCTTATTTTTTTTGAGATTCATTTGCGACTGATTTGTTCTGCGGTGAAAACGATGGTCCATTGATCCAGAAATTAAAGTGAAGGAGGAAAAGAAAAAACGTAGTAATTCAGTAAATGAATTTATCAAATCACATTTCGAACATCAGTCTCAATTTATGCCATGCCCCACTTCCCTCAGAACATTTGCCTGTCGTTTGTTTCTTTCCCTTTTGCTTAAACCCTCTTATCTGTCCTCGCATCTCCATCCCGGTTTTTTCTTGCCCCTTACCCTCCATTTCTCCCCAAAGCCGCCCTTTCGCCAATCGCTGTCCTTCGAATGACTCACCCCTTCCCTCCCCCCCCCTTCGCCCGCACCACTCTCTGACTTATTTCACGGTCCCTCCCCATCCCCTCCGCCCAAGTCTCCCTCCTGTCTCTTCAGTGATCCCCTACCCGCACGTTATTGCCGCACGCCCCTGTCATATTTCCTGCTTCGGCCCTCAAAAAACCTTTTCCTTGTGCCTTCTTTCTGAATTCCTGACCCTTCTTTGCGAGGGTCGAAGAGGAATGAAATAAAAAAAGAGGATGGCCCCTCCCCCTTTCCTCCTGAGCTGCGAAACGCAATTAAAAGAGGGAAATCTGCAGCGCGGTGAGTGTGAGGGACCGAAGCTTCTCCCCGTCAAAAAACGTCTTCATCTCTCTCCTCCGTCTCATTTCCTTTGCTCCCAACACGCCGCCGAGTCCTTCCCTCAGCCGTCTCCACACACCCAATCCCCCTTTAACTCACAGCCCTCCCGTTTTCTCCCAGCTTCCGTTTGCTTTCCCTTCGTCCCCTCCCATCCAATGCCTTCTGTGCTGAAAGTTGACCTTATTCCTTTCTTTTTTACCTTTTCGTCAGTGGAGAGATGGAAGAGAGGAATCCTTAGCGAAAAAAAGCCCCTTTTCATACATTTCCCACTCCATCAGTTTCTGCCTACCTCCCTCTTGCCGTCTCACTTCAGTCGGTTGAGTCAATTTTTTTTTCAAGCAGACGGGTAAGGAGGGGAAAAGCTTAGTTTTTGCGTTCTCTTTTTGACTTCGTTCCACTTCATAAAATGGAGGCGAGTCCATATAATTTTTTAAAGGGTGTTAATAAGACGCCCCCGAAGGAGGGAAGGGAGAAAAGATTTTGGACCGCGTCGAGGGAGCCGTAGTAGGGGTGAAGCTTGATTCGCTCTTCTCTCTTCATTCCGTCGTAGTTTCGGAACTCTTAACCTTTAAGCGGATGGTGACGGCACCGTATTGGAAGGGGTGGCGGATAAGGGATTAATTACCAAAAGGAGGACAAATTTTCGTTTCTATATGGTAGCCATCTCATAATGCTGCCCTCTTTGTTGATTTTACACGATGGCCTCTGGGAGTTAGGTTGTATTGTAATTGTTTCCCCTTCGGGACTGAGTCAGTAAATGATGTTAATGAGTGAATTGTTCAATAATTTCACTCGAGCCGCTTCACCGTCTACGGCAGGTAAAAATTAATTGCAAGTGGGAAACTGGCAGAAATGTCTTGCACAGTAAAAGCCGTTTTTACGAAGGGAACATGGAGGGTGGCGTTTGTGCAAATAGGATGGGACTATTCTCCAATCAGGATAAAATTAAGGGAAGACCAGTTGCAAAATTTTATAGGCTGATTTTTATTGCTCTTGGTAAGTCCTTGACCGGTGTCATCGTTGTAGAACGGCCAACATGATGACGAGTTGTCGGACAAGGATGTAGTTACTGAGAAGGGGGGCCGAAAAAAATCCAGATTTCGATGAACTAGTAAAACAAATACCGAAACTTCTGGCCTTAATACTGTACTGGTATCCAAAATAGCGCTAGGGAATATTTCCAAATGTATGCATTTAGGATAACATAGATGGTATTTTCTGTACCCAAATACTTATCCTAACGTATACGATGATTCAGTATTTGTCAGAGTCAAGTTTAGTGATACGAGTTTAAACTGAAGTGGGCTAAACTTCACGGCTTGCCCTTACAGGTGATTGCATCAATGGCGTGGTACGTTATGGATGTAGTTCGGCGACACTTGTATATAGACTATACACTGTCACATTATGTTAATGCATAGCCTATCATATGCCTGTCAATATGTACGATATGCTGTACAATATGTACGATATGTCGTATATGCTGCTGCGTAAAAAATAGCATTGATTACTATTTAAAATATCAAGAAAGAGAGTAACTGCAATCTTGAGCCCAAAAAACTTGGTGAAGCATAATGGTAGATATAAATTAGGCACAAAGTTACCTTTGACATCGAATGAATTATCAGATATGAATATTTAATATATTCATCTATATTTTCTAATCCCACACTTTCTATCACCAGTAAGGGTATGCTTGGTAAAGTAAGAGGAAATAATTAATCAACTGATAAATTTAAATACTAGTTTTCCTCTTGATAAAATAGGGACTAAATGATAAGAAGTAATAAAATCACAACTTGGGTGGAGGGAAATCACACGCACGGGTAGTACTCTCTTTGGCATGCTTAAGTCTGCAACAACGTAAAATACTTTTCAGGAAATATTATTATGCACTCTATCATTACGCGATTAAGAAGACTCGAGGACATCCAAGTTTCAGTCTAATCTCCTGAAAATGGTGCGACTTTCGAAGTATCTGATTGTTTCATAACTGATTAACGAAAAATAAAATGCCAACTATGACATTGCACTAAATTTGGAAAGTGGAACAGAATACTTCTTTAAGAAATTCAATAACTATTTAACTATCTTATTTTGTGAAGTGAAAGAATCAGTTATGGTTTCCTCTTCTACCGAGATGAACAAGGGTAGTCTGAAAAGTTTCCGACATAACAAATTAACGAGGCATGATTTCTTCAAATTTATTTTAATTTTCAACATAGTGTCCTTTTATGTCGGTACGCTTTCCAGCGATGATCGAACTTTTTTAACTATTGCAAATAGTAGTTAAAATCTTTCTCCCCAAAATAGGCGTTTGCGTATGCGATAACCTCCTCCTACGATGAAAATCACTGCCCTCCCAAGCATAAATTTTATGTTCAGAACGAGGAATAAGTCACTGAGGGCCAGATCTGGTGAATGCACTGAGTGGTCAATAAATGCGAAGTTCAATTCGTCAATGTTAGCCATGGCGACCTCCGAGGTGTGAGCAGTTACGTCGTCCGAAGCACAATTCCGTGACTATTTCATAAAACCATCTCTATCACTTTCACTGCCATTGGAACTGCCTTCGTCTTTTTCGGAGCAGGTTCACCGTTTGCAGTCCACTGTTTTGACTGTTATTTCGTTATGGGCGTGTAATGGTAGATCCAAGTTTCATTTACAGTCATGAATACGCAGACGCAAAAAACTCACTCTTCGCTTAAACCGCTACAACGGAGCCTTAGAAATGTTCATTCGAATGCCGCACTCAACGTGGATCGCTTAGGTATGTTAGATTCTTCGGTCAATATATGACAAGCGCGTTCTTTAGATATGTCCGTAGTCTCTGTAGTCTCTCTAATCTTGATTCGACGGTCGTACAATACCATTTGGTGTACGTTTTCGATGTTATCAGTAGTTATCGAAGTTTTTGACCGTCCTCATCATCAGCCAAGCTGGAACGGCCACGTTCAAATTCAGCGGTCCAAAATTTCACGGTCGTAAATAATACTGCAGAGTCCCCATATGCAGCGTCTAACTCGCCTTTGATTTGTGTAAGCATATTGCCTTTCAAAAACAAATATTTAATGACAGTTCGATGCTTAGTTTTTTTTCACTATCGCGTTAACCCTTAAATAGACTCACTAAAACGATTGTTTAACAACAATTAATTGTACAAAATGGCTGAAAATTTGTTAATATCCTTTCAACGCATGTGAATACACATTCTCGATCTTTTGTTGAAGAGTGCTCTCATTTTCATCTTGAGGAAGGAAACCATTCAGGCAATTCCCGTGCGCATGGTGAACTTTGAGAAACATCTCTCAGATGAATCTGATCTACATCTACATAATACCCCGCAAGCCGCCGCAAGGGCGTGTGGCGGGGGGTGTTAGGTCACCACCCAAAAGGAAAAAAGAAAAACCTCATTTAAAACCAACACACACATGCAAACCCCAATCCACAGCAGTGCACAAATTCATAGAAACATCCCATCATTCCACGCGCATGCAAACACATCTACCTCCCTTCACTCCACAAGCATGCAAGCACATACGCTTAACTACAACAAATAATTGTGCCCCAGGATGCAGCAAGAAATTTATCAGGAACGTGCAAGCTAGATTTTAGTAAGTAGCTAGGCGAAATACCACCACCACAAGAACGTGCTACATAAAACTCTCTCCTACCCAAGCTGAGGAATCTGGCCCAACGCTGCAGGTAGGACGAGGGCTCACCCACGGAGAGGGACAAGGGATGGAAGGAATAGCTTAATTTGTCCCTCTTCTAAATTGTGGGTGTTCCTCCTTTAAACATTCTTTCATTCCCCTCTCCAACCTTCTCTCGGTACATTATTCTTGCCAGAACCTTCGATGCATGGGCCGCCAGACTAATTATTCTGAAGCTTTTGATGTATTTTTCTCAAATATCATCGTTATTTCTCATCTCATATGAATATCACACATTAGGCTTTTATATGTACCCCTATATTATTTCCTATTTTTAAATTAAATTGAAGTCAATTCATCGATCCATGATGCCTAGTTTGCGTCTTCTTGTTGAGGTTGGAAACTTTTCAGACAACCGTGGTAATGGTTGATGTTTTACTTGATATCGTTAGGTAAATGTTTCCTAAGTAGACGCAGGCTTTCATGATTGCAGTTATGTAATAAGTCTCATACAATCCCTCATTAATTTTTCCTATTCTTCATGTCTTTCCATTGATTTTCTTACCCCCTGTCCATTACCATTAGGTGCGCATGCCATTAGGATACATTTGTATATTTTTGGCTGAATATTTTACATTGATTATACTACAACACTGCATATTTATTTGCGGCTTTCTTTCCACGGTCAATAAACGCTCGACGACGTTGATCAATTAATATTTTAAAAATGAAGTCTATAATTTTTCCAGAGATTTTTTTCCAAATTAAAACAGTTTTGGCTTTATTTCCAGTCTAGTATCTGAAACACAAAGTTTTTTTTATGTTGATATAAACAACATATTCCTTCAGAAATCGAATATGTCTTGGTGGTTATTTGTGTGAGGAGTTCTTATGTTATCTTTGAAGCGGGAGAGTTCTTATGTTGTCAGTGAGTCTATGGAGAGCGATGGACCACACCATGCGGTCCATCCTTGCCTCCTTCCCTCAACCCCTCTGATGAGTCTCGTCGCTTTAGTGCTTTCAAAATGAATGGCGGCTACGAACGATTCCGCTCTCCGATGCCTCCCTCTCTCTACGTCATGCGATTTAGAGGCAGAATCTGACGAAGAATGCAAATTTCATCTCGGAGGTCGATCAAATCTCGACCTTTTCCGGATTGGAGAAAGCTCACAACGTGGCCGACGCCCTTCCATAGTTAGCAGCGGGGAACACGTGAATAACAGGAAGTTTGGGATAAAGGTTAGGAATTTTCGGAGTGGGAAAGCGTCGTTTGGTGTCGGTTTCATCACCATCAACGAAGTGATTTCTTTTACGCCCGCGACTTGCTTGTTTGCTGAATGTCATCTCGATAGGTAGGTCCTGAGAAACGTAAACCTATAAATGCTTGTTTATTGTGAACATATGTACACATATATGTATTCCGTAATAAAACATACATGTGTATATATGTATTCTAATGGATGTATGTACAGGGAAATGGAATAGAAATACATGTAAAGGATGGACATTAGATTATTCGAGACGGTGGAAAAGTGCGGATTCCTAGCAGAAAGATATGCGCATTTGTACATGTAAATTCATGGACTTAGGTTACTCATCATGTTATACACATATTTATTGTAATTATGTATAATATTTGAATGAATAATGTACACGCATATATACTGAACAGGTAAGACGGCTATGGAAATGAAATATGGAATCATTGAACGTGACAATAAGAAAAGAGTACCAACAGGCTGTAGAGAACAATATAAGTTAGGAAAATGAGATGGGTACCATTGAATAACATTGTGAATGTCAAAGAATGGACATCAAAAGTCGCGAGAAAATATAGGTACAGTGAACAGGAAAAGGGCAAGGAAATCTTGGATTACGGACGAGATGATTAAAAAGATAGACGAGAGAAATCAATTGAAGAATGTAAGCATACAATTTATGAAAGAGCTTGATTATCGTTGAAATGTGGTTGTGCAAAAGAATTCTTAAGGTAAAGTTAGATAGATAAGGAAATGACGATAAAATGAAGATAAGACGAGAGGGAAGGAACCTGCTAGGGTGAATGGAAAGTGAAATACAATTTGGTTGGGGCATATATTACGCGAAATCACTCCTGAGAAGAATCATATCATAGAGGCGACGAAAAGAGAAGAAGGGGAGGAGGAAGGATTGGAATGATTGATGTCATAAGAGATGGCAGAAGTTGCAGGCAAATGAAGGAAGATACTCGCGACCGATTGCGATGGAGGACATCCATTTGAAAATGTCTTAAGATAGAACCACCTGAGTGAATAAGTGGATGCAGATTCGGGACATGATTTAGTGTCTATGAAATGAAATTTCATGTCCGCGTAGCGTCTGTTCTTCAGTGAGGCGGCTGTAAAAGTCACCCGCCTCAGGGGAGCAGCTACTGGAGTGGCGATGTCACGCTAAAAATACTATTGGGGAAAAGGGTAAAAAATAAGGAAAACTTTACACTTACACACACTTTTAATGCAATAAGACCATGGCTTCGATGCTGCACAACATCGAAACCATGGTCATATTGCATTAAAAGTGTGTGGAAGTGTCAAGTTTTCCTTATTTTATACCCTCATCATGAAGGAATTCCACAAAGTTAAGCCTGGAACTGTTAGCCTTATTATTGAGGAAGGCAACAGGAAACCACCCCAATTGATTTCCCTACGATATAATGATGAAAAAAACATGTGGATTGGAGTATGAGTCTAGACAACTACGGATTTTGATTTGGGTTCATATATTGAAGATTTAGAGGGGAGAACGTTTGGCGAGCAAGGAAGGGGTAGCATAAGGATTGACATGCTGGGCGGAGTGAAGGGAGGTAGAATGTTTGTAGAATTGAAAAATCCTTCATTGCAGTTTCAGATGTAAGGCTGTAGGAACAGGCGAAGAAATTTATCGTTGTTTGGTCTGTGTGATCTACCTCGCTTAAACTGTAGAATATAAAAATAATATATGTATATATTTGTATGTATGTTTGTGTATATATATATATATATATATATATATATATATATATATATATGATTTCTTCGAAGTAACACGGAAGTGTTGAATAAAACACTTAGACAGTAACACACAGCACGAGAACACATAAAAAGAACACTCACGATAATATCTTGATAATTTCGACGGACTTGAGCTCCGTCTTCTTCGGAAGATAAGATCGGACTGACCTGAAGAAGGCCTCGGAGTAGGCCGAAAGCTTAAATCATCTACAGTGTGAGTGTCGTTTTACGTGTTATCTGTTTTATTCTGTGTTCTATTGTGCCGTCCAAAAGTTATATTGCTCTCGTGAGTACTTCCACATCATCGATATATATATATATATATATATATATATATATATATATATATATGTGTGTGTGTGTGTGTGTGTGTGTGTATGCACACACAGACGTTTTTATGTATATTTATTTATCACAGAATTTGTTGTGTCCCTGCCACTTGCCTCTTGTCCTTGCAGGTATAGCTGGGATGAGATTGCTTCAGGCCGGAAAATTTCCCGAAGCTTAATTAAGTTGCGTAATATGAATCGTTTTGCGTCTCGTGCCCCTTCAGGTGGCGCAAGCGTTTGGCGTTACGGGAAATTTCGCCTGGGTTCAATTGTCGTAAAGCCCAGGAGTGGAGCCGTTCGTCGGTAATATTCTCATGAGATAGAGTGCACTGAAAGAATGCATACTTAGAATCCACTTATTAGGATAACGAGTCACACTAACACAATTTATTTAGAGCAGCTAAAAGTCTATAGTCCATGTTTTATAAAGTTTTATATGGTTTTTAGAAGTAACGGGTATGTGGCAAATTTTACTAAACCTTTTCGCTCATAAGTTTTGGCTGTGCACTGAATTCAACAGTTGTCAATCCACCGGGAAAAAGGGTTTAACCGTGTTTAAGTAGTTTTTTTTACGGGAGACGACCGACAGCTCAGGTCATTTACGCCATTAGGAATGGACAGGAAAGGACGAAGGCATAAATAGGCTGCTAATCAATGCTTAGAGAGCTATAGAACACCATTGAGTCAAATGTGCACGCTTGTTTTATTAGAAAAATATTACTTTCATAGCTATCCGATGGCTGCAGACATCTTTCATCCTGCAATGAAATCCCATTAAAATGCTAATTTTTGAGACGATCCAAATCCAGGAATCCAGGTTAGGCTGTGAGCGCACTGTCAGCAAGACTAAGCAGGAAGGCACGGAGCTAGGGAGCAATAGAAGATGCAAGAGAGAATAATTCCAAAATGAATACAGTAAAATAAATCCTATACCCAACAGGAAAGTTAGCCTAGAAGATCATAGAGTTATAAAGGATAAAATTGGAAAGTGGACTATGAGAATTGGTCGAATTTGGCCAAGACTTCAACTTCAATTATTACTACAATCTTTCTCAAGAAAAGAGTATTGATGACAAGGAAATTGTTTAGGGATGTTAAGAAAATATTATTGAAAATATTGATGTGGAGCGTGGTTTTTACGGAGCGGAAACCTTGGTCATTGAAGAAATATGATAGGCGTAGATTGGAGGGTCATAAGATGTGGAGAAAGATGGAAAAGGTAAAATAGATGGATGGGAAAATAAACGAGGAAGGCATGGTAGGTTAGGAGAGAGGGTAATTGGCAAAAATACTAAGAAGGCAGGAAAGATGTATGGAGTGCATTTGGATAGGCAAGGGAATGTAGAAGATGGTTTGAAAGGGGAGGGCGATAGGCAAGCGAGGAAGGTGTAAGAAAAGGATAGGGTTGTTGTACAAAATTAAGGGAGGCAAAATGTATTCCGAGATGAGTAAGTTTTTTGTGGCGAGACTAAGAAATGTTGTTGTGTTAAGTGTGTGTTTGTACAAAAACAACTTAAACGGTAGGGTACCAATTATTTAATATCTTATTCACAGGGATTACCGAATCCACTTTCACCTGTAAATCCGCATGTGTGCAAGATTTACTCAAAACTAACGTGTAAAATTCATGTTCATAGTATCTGAAAACTAAATTTGATGTAGTGTCTGTCAGGAGAACAACGAATATATCTTGTTTTTGAATTAAGTATGAGTAAATTGAGGAGGAAACATGAGACAATAATAACATGGAAAGCGTGGCGGAGGCAATTTTTACATGGAGGTGAAATGGAAATCAGTATCGGAAGATTTCCATGAGATACTGAAACCAACCTAGCGGCCACTTGTGTTAGACTTCCCAAGGAAGATTTAAACTTTCCTCTAAAGAATCAGAACCGTCAACGGTAGATTCGCGGACCTCCTTCACAAATGGGGTTTGGCTACAACTTTTTTCGTAATTTGTAGCGAAGCAGCTTAATTCGCTCTGCTCAGTCAGAAAGCCCGATTCCATTTGTTTAAGGAAATTGAGCTTGGGATCAATTATCTAATAGACAATATGTTTTGCTTTGGTGCATTGAATGTCAATTGATCTTTACCAATAATGTTCGGCGGGCTAGAAATATTTAGGGACAGAGTATAGGTTTGAACATGTTTTCAGGTCACTGGGTAATGATCAATTTGTAGAAACGCCCCAAATGTCTAGCGTATATAGTATAATCGATTGAGCCTTTTTCATGTAGATTGAGGCGACTCCAAGAGGACTTAAATGTATTCATGACAAAATGGCTGTAGGACAGCAGAAAAAGAAAACATTATTATGGTACCGGTTATCTAATTGATTTATTATTAGAGTGTAAATTAAAGTTCTTGACAATATGAAAACTATGCCCTTGAAAACTGCTTCATTTTTCACTAGTTTTCAATTTTTATTCGGAACAGAGATTGGCATATTTATATAATCTGAACATTACTGCAGCCTCATTTCTCTCCTTTATTTTTTGTTTCATTTTAAGGGTAAACCAGCAAGTTGGTGAATGAGTCCCACGTTTTCGTTCTTATGGGGGAGTTCTGACGAGGGTAGAGTTTAATGAATGAACTTATCGTCCATATTTCCTACGGCGCTGATCTTGAGCCAGTTCGGTATGACCTAAATCATACTTATATCCAACCAAACCGTAGGTCTTATAATTAAACGGACGAGTGAGTTTGGGTGCAAAAGTCGGAGGTTTAATCCGATGGAGAACGTTGATCAGTTCACGACATGAAAGATTGGGGATCTTTTGACCACCCGAACGACTCGATTTTTTGGACGTTGTCGAGAAACTAAAGGTTCAATGTGATACTCGCGGTATTCGTCTGACGTTTAGTCTATGGAGGAATAATGTTTGAATTAAATCCTTGAATTAGGTTAAGGTGACTACTTTGCTTTCCGAAGTCTCCTATTGCCGAAATTTACTGTTTTAATAGGGGTCAGGTTGTTTATAAAGGCCCCGGAAAAAAATGTTCCCGAGTGCAAAAATGTTTTTTTAAAATAATCATTTGATTAATTAATTTTGTTGTGCAATTCGAGGAAAATAGAATCTACCTCGTAACTCTCATGCAAAAATTTTCTTCCCATGTGCTCGTGATTTTTCACCCATCATTTACTGGCACTCGCACAAAGTTTGCTTTAAATAAAACATTCAACCCATGGGTCCCGAATATTAAAGCATTTTTCAAGCAGTGCGATTGCCAAGACAGAGGTACGCGGCGGTTTAAGCGAAAACGATAAATAACAAAAATAATAACGGGAAATATTCTCGTTCAAGTCTATTTTTAGTTTACCAACTTCTTGGAATCTGAATATCACCAGTAAGAAAACGGACTAGAATCCCACGCACTCACTCGGGGGAAAAAATATAGCCTCAGACGACACTCGAAGACTTTTATACGATTATATGATGGATGGATCCTTTCCTTAAATATAAATGCGAGCGGGGAAACTTTTGAGATCAACCTTTCTTGAACACTATCGACAGATTTCCTCTTGAGTAAAATTATCAAACCGAGTGGTAGGAAAATTGAGCAAATAAAGCATGTTGGTTTAGTGATCAGGGTACTCGGGAATCTGTGTGAATTTTACTTCCCTCAACCACAATAACGGAGAAATATTTATAATTTATGTGAAAATATAATATTTATGTCAGAATTTATGGCGAAATAGTGATGTTTTTCAACTTGAAGCGATTGCTCAAAACTGCGATTTTGCAGGATATTTCAGAGTAATATAAAAGTTTTATTTCGCCATTACTATCAGATCAGCATCCGTGTCAAAGCGAATGGCAAATCTCCTAAGCTATATTTACCGTATTCATTTTATCGCTAAAGGAAATGTAATGCTGTAGGAAAGCAAATGGTGAATATAAAATTTTTGATCAGGAATTTATGGCAGTTACGAATATCTCTTGTATTTTAATAAAATATTGAGATTTATAACCCTTTACCTTAATCCGATATTTCATGTAGGTTTCGCGTTAGGATTTTTTCATCGTACGAAGCCTTCAAGGACCAATCTCTGATATCTTTAAATAGTTCATCTTTAGCTTCCTCATCTGATCGACTTCCCACGACCGCGGTACATTGGAAGTGAAAGGAAAACTTAGTATTCCGGTCATCCTTTGCGCGTCCCGTGATAAAATCAAGCACGCATTCCCTGGGATGGAAGGTTAAATAACCTCCCATCCTGTAAGACCTGTATCGCCCTGCTGACGTAGTGAAAATAACTCTGTGCCACGACAGTTATTTCTTCTTAGCCTTAAGATATCCTTATCTTACTCAACCTCTCTGAGCGAAGGAAATTTTCGGCTACAATGAAGTGGTTATTGTGCGAGAGATTTGTTGCAAAGACAAAAAAAACTTTGGAAGCATGGAAAGAAAATGAACAGCAAAAGTGAAAATTTTAACTGAAATTATCATAAAGCACTTTAACCAGGAGAGTCACCCGATTACATAGATTCCTGTTCGTGATAGTACATTTATCCTTAGTAATTAATGAATATTTATATTTTGTGTTTTTTCGGATTAAATTGATGTTATAATCAATAGTCACAAGATTAAATATAGCATTTAGGCTATGGTAAAATAAAATGTAAGTGTAATATGTAATAAAATGTAAATATAAATGTAAGTTTGTTCTTCCGTCCTTTAATTAGTGACATCAGCAGGAATATTTTGGCTACTTAGGATACTTAATGATACTTTGACAACTTAGGAAAATGTACGAACTTAGGAAAATGCCATACAATCTATTTTTGTTAAGAAAGATTATTAAAATTAGTAGTCTAACGGGGTACAGTAGATTTTTCGATGGAGCCACAAACTACACGCTACTTTACTTCTAAACCCTGACTATCAGGACGCAAAATGTCCATAACTTCAAGGTATTTACCACAATAACTCGTTTTGTGTCTGTGCCTTCTGTTTACCTCCCTTAACACCATCCATAAAGCCTCTTGTTTCCCTCCCTAAACCTCGGATTCCCACCATTCTCCTAATATTACTGCTTTCAGTATCCCATTACACATCCCAAGAATCTCGTGCATCCATTTTTCCTACCTCAGGATTTCTCCCGATAACTGTCTTCGAAATTTGCACTTCAATTTCTCACTTCCTCCACCAAACCCAGAACCTCATTTTTTCCACTTCGTTCAATTGATTACACAGACCAACAGTGGTTTTGGTGCCGGAGCTTTTAATATTGATTTAAAGAACAATTGGGGTGCTGAATCCAATTATAACACTAGTTTTTTCCTATCAGCTATAGTTTTCAAGATATAGATATGTTGTTACTTACGTAAAAAAATCTTCTACATGATGATATGGGAATATTATATTAATAATAAAACCCACTAAATATAAAGACTTGATTTATTTCTAGGGCTGTTAAATCACCCACAAACACAACAGAATTTTACAATACAATTGAATACAAATACTAAAATTTTTTACTGTAATAAAACAAATTGAAAAGAAAAAAATACATAAAAACATCACTCAACACATCGGAAGCTTCTTTTGCGCGATTTTCTTGAGTGCACTTTGTTCAAACAGTCTCGTTTTAAGCACCAGCAGTAATCTGCCATCATATGGTTATCCCATCTTCCTTGGTAGCGAGCTTCCATTGTTTTTATATCCTGGTGAAATCCTTCACCTTGTTCTTCACTTGTGTCTCCTAAATTTCCAAGAAAATTGTCTAAGTGGCTGTGTAGGTAGTGAACTTTTGTGCTCATATTACATCCAAGTGATTTGAAGTTACTGAGCATAATGTTTACCAGCTCAATATAATTTTCACTTTTGTGATTTCCTAGAAAATTTTTTATGACCTCAACAAATGACATCCAACTAATTTTTTCAATCTCATTCATTGGCTCGACAAAAGCAGGATCCTTTGTAAGTTGTCTGATTTGTGGCCCCTCAAAAATACCAGCTTTAAGTTTTTCAATATGGGGCATCTTTAGTCTTAAGTAGCCGAAGCATGGTCCATCCTTGTCAAGAGCCTTTACAAATTGCTTCATTAGGCCTAGTTTAATATGTAGAGGCGGTAAGATGATTTTCTCTCTTTCAACTAAAGATTCAGCAATGATGTTTTCTTTCTCAACAACCAAGTTTTCTCTCTTAGGCCACTCCTTCTTAACCCAGTGGTTTTGTCTGTCCCTGCTATCCCAGAGGCACAAGAAACAAGGATATTTTGTGTAGCCACTTTGCTGCCCAAGAAGAAAGTTCACCAATTTTAAATCTACACAAACCACCCACCGATGTTCCTGGTATTTTATCTTCTGTAAGACCAATGCTATTGTATCGTATTCTTCTTTCATTTTAGTTGAATGAGCGATTGGTATTGCGCCAAACCTGTTACCATTGTGAAGAAGTACACATTTTAAACTACGCTTGGAGCTACCAATAAACAAACGCCAATCACTTGCATCATATTGTGATAGTAGTCCCATTTTTTCCACAAGACCCTTAACGTCTAAACAAAATGTAAGATTGTCTTCTTGAGTAAAGAAGGGTAGTATATCCTTTTCCCTTGTACGATAAAAACTTATTTTTGTACCAGTACCGTACCGTATTTTTGTACCGGTACCGTATTTTTATTTTTTAATCTCATTAGCCTACAATATAGAAATATACATAAAACTTATTGACAGTTTATTGAAAATAAAAGGAACACCGCAGAGTGGTTATAAATTAGTATACTTATAGATTTATTTAACTTTGAAAATTATTTTCCGGAATATATCAAATATTAAAACAACTAATCGTAAGATGTGCCATATCTAAAAAAGTGGAGCTGTTAAATAAAAACGGATTTCATATTTGGATTCAGCTCTACAAATATAGTTAAAATCATCACAAAGATTCCCGGCACCAAAAAAAAAATTTTTTTGTAGGCCTGTGTTATTAATTAACTCTTTCAAAGTAAACTTTTCATTCCTGAATCTTTTTCATTCGGCTCCAAACGATATATTTACATTCTCGGATGTGGATTTTCTGTTGCAGAGCGAATATATAATGCACTTTAGGTGGGAACTTCGTAAGCAGAGCTGCTGGGTATGTTTTATGCCTTGATGTTGTTCAGAGCATTCTCTGCGAGGATAATTCTCCGTTTCCACGAAGGATGTAGCAAATATTACCTTTAAATTTTATTTTAAAATTCTGATCTTCATTCAACGCCCAATTTTCCTCATTCTGTTATTAAATTTGTACTATTATTTTATTTATCTGTTTATATCTACCTCCTTTGATTGATTTAGAGTAATATTTTGAGATTCCACCGGGACATTAAAAACTTTCTAAAAGGGACTGCTATCATAATTCAAGAATTTTGGTCTAACTAAAATATGTAAAAAATAAAAACTCGGAATTTTAATAGAGCCTATATTTTAATCCATAGTTAAAGAATATATTTAGTTATGAATTTAACGTCGACGGTCGTAAACATTTAGTTTTTTCTTCTCAGAAACACACAGGTAACTATTATTCGTGTCAGCGAAGGATGGAAGTAATACGAAGTATCAGTACGATCCGTTAATACGATGTTGGATTTCTTTCTCGGTCATCACTCTCGAACAATATCATTCTCTTTTATCTTGTGATGACAGCATGCTTCTGTCTTGTTGGTAGGTTCTATTCATTTATAGCTCAATTAATAGTTATGTTGCTGCTTATTATTAAATACTATATTCCAACTCATTAGGCTCCCATTAAACGCCTGATGTTGAATTAAATCAGCTTCTCATTTTTCACATTGTGCTCCGTTATGAATAATTCTCTTCCAAACTGATACACTGCGATCGTTTATCATATAGAACGTGCCCAAATAATTTTCGGCTATCGTTTCCAGCACTGAGTTTTAAAAATGTTTGCTTAACTCCCATCGCATTTTCTGATGTAATTTTAAGCGAAGATGTTGATATCTGTCAGAACCTAACTAGCCAAAATACTTAAATAAATTTAGTTTGTCTTTTATTTTCAGTTTAATGATAAAGCTTTTTTAATTTTCGGGCTAACTCTGGATCAATGCTAGAGTGAATTGTTTCAAGGTTGTTTAACTTTGTTTACTTTAGCAGTGGATGTTTTTCTCTCGAGTGTTTCCTTAATTATCATTTATTAAGAAGGTATTTCTCCAACTTTTATGCTACCAAATAATATCAACATGTCTCGAATAAATCAGGAACAAGTAATTTGGTACAACTGAGGTAAGAAGCGTCTACTCAGGCTTGTATTATGTGTTAAAAAAAACGATGTTAACACATCGAAGACTATCGACTGGGTTTTCGAAGGTCGAAGGAATTCCTCCGCTCTTATGTTTTCTGAGTAATCGAAGCGTGCAAAAATTAAATACACCATTTTTTCTTCTCCTCTTTTCAGGAAATCCATCAAGATGCCGGCTCGGAAGGGACTCCTCGCTCCGCAGAATACTTTCCTAGACACCATAGCAACGCGCTTCGATGGAACACGTGAGTTAATTTCTATTAAATCTTCCGCAGTCTATCGCACACCGAGTGTACCACCTCAAGCGGAACCTCTTTGGATAAGAAGATCGAGTCTTGAATGACGAATGGAAAAAATATTTGATCCCATTGCATGCCATTATTGTGTTCTCTAATGTAACGTCGATTCGGTGAGGCAGGCGGAAATGGTGTTGATCATCGTAATGTCGCTAATTAAGGTCCGATATACACATATGACCACGAATAGACATCACCGTGAAAATGATTATTTTTTTTAAATATGCACAATGTCTACAATTAAAACAGACAAAGCCAAACTTTTACTTCTCATCTTAGCCAAATTCATTTGAAAAATTGAATTCTTTTGCTGATGATAGAGAGTTTTTTACGCATCAAATGTTTCATTAAGTCATGCGTCCTGGTAATTAAATGCATGAATTATTTGAAATATTACATTAACATACATACTGAACTTTAATGAACTATGCTAAGCTTCCATAGTGCTGCTCTTTCACCGGAGAATTTGTATTTCTTCGTTCATGTTCGAGTTTATACTCTCGTAAGTTATGTCAAGTAGATTATATAGTAGTTCACCAGTAAAATAATTCTCAAGTAGCGCTCTTATGAAGAGCTTTTGAGCAAATGATTTTCTTACTTTAGGTGTATTGGGAAACAAAATACATAGAGCAACATCCGTTGAATGCTGTCTTTTACTGCAAAATAGTATCAGAATATGTTTATCACATTCACATATATTCTTGGAAGGCACAATAGTACACAAAATATGCATAGAAAAACGTAAAAAACACTCATCTTGATAGATAGATTGACCTATCGACCTTCTTCAGGCCGGATTCTGACATGAAGAAGGTTTAAGATAAGGCCGAAAGCTCAACCTTAAATGTGAGTGTCCTTTTACGTATTTTCTACGTATATTTTTGTGTTCAATTGTTATATTGATCTCGTGAGTGCTTTGACTTAATCGATTTACACATTCACATATTGTCTCTCCCTTGAGAAAGGTGGCAGCGCCACTGAATATTCGGAATGTGAGTTTTTTTTTGTGTTTCTGTGTTTTTGTTTGTGTTCCCCATTGTACATTGTGTGTGTATATATATATTCATAGAGTAAAATGAAAATTTGTATTTATTGATACAGAGTGTGAGTAATACTTAATGCTCGGGAAATATTTACAGGCGTAAATATTGATTGGGAATTTGAGCTGTTATAAGTATCTTCAAATTAACAGCCCTTGTATTATTGAGTGGAACTTAAAGTAACGACTCTAGTTAAACAGTAATCACACGGTCAATTTTTCCTTTTATATATTTTCTGTTCTCGTAAAGTTTGTAATAATTATTATTATACAAGTGAACCTATCCGTACTCCTTGTGTGACGCTTTTGCTGATGTATTTTGGAGCACACAGATATGGGAAAACTCGCTTGGAAGGATTTGTTTCAGTTTTCTCGTCATGCGTTCCAGCGCATGGAGTCTCAAGAGTAGGCACTTCATTCGCGCCATACACCAGGCATTCGGTGAAGTGACGGGGTTTCATGACCCGGAAAAACTAAGATGAGTGAATACCCAGGGAATCTAGTGAATGCCACCGCTATACATGTACTATCGCCATGGTATATGCCAGAAAATCGTCTTCTATTTTCTCATCTGCTATGATACATCTTAAGTACATATCTTTTCTTTTCTCATTTGCCCAAAGAAGTGATGATATTATTTTTGTTATCTCCAACTTGAAGCTACCGTGTTCAAAGAACATATGGTTTGAAAACAAGGAGTCAGTTTGTCAAAACATTCATATGGAGTAGGGTACTCTACGGACCAGAGATATGAAACAGGAAAAGTGGATCAGCGAGGTAAAACCCTTTGAAACATAGTGCTGGATTAAATGGATGGACAAAATGAGGAACAAGGAAGTAAATTGAAAAGCAGATGAAGGGAGGATCATATGGAGAACTCTAAGGAAAAGAATGAGTAGATCACTGAACACTCCTTTTGACACAAGTTAGAGATATGATGGAAGGGAAAATTGAAGAAAATACCCATGAGAGAAACCAAAAGACAAATGCGTTGGACATATTGAGGAGGACCGAGAAAATAAAAACAGAGAAAATCTTTAAGGGGCGAGGGAATTACGTTAACATCGAATGCAGAACAATAGAGGGCTGCAGTAAACTAGTCTTAGGATTGAAATACTGACGATTTCCAACTTTGAGATTACTTGCAAATTTTCCCTCGTGAATTAACTCTGCCCAAGCATCAGGAGCTCTACATCTAGCCATGTTTTCAATTGGTGAAGTGGGCTACATTTCACTGGCATCGTGCTAGTTTCATCTGCTCTCCCAAGATTTACGACTAGTTCGGGTGATAGGCGGAAAAGGCGTTCGTAGTTTTCCACAGCTTTGGACTACAATTGGGAAATTTTATCTGAAAAAATACCGTTGGAGGAACTTTAACGTTTTCAAGTTGCTGACTTTCTGGAAATACGTTACTCTTATTATGAATGTTCAAATAGGAAGTCAAGGATTATGATTGTAATCCTTCCAATGAACTTCATGTGCTAAGAGAGCTCTCCGAAAAGTTGTGCCGTTTACTTATCATTATTCGTTCAGAATATTCATCTCCTCTTGCAAATAAATAATTCACTTCATTGCCATATTTGTATTTACGTAAGAAACGCCCTTAGTACTTTATTTTCGGAATTTCCATCCTGAATTAAAAAAAAGTTACGTCTTACTTCTTTTTGCTATCACTGAAACGTATTATGATGTAGCATTTAAAATTCACTTACCACCTTTCTATGACAAGATAATGCCTCTTAAGTTGATAGTAGTTGGTATTAACCCTGATCGTAATACAGCGAATAGCTTATTTTAAATAAAAGGAGACGTTTCAGGCGTGATATGGTGGAATAACATGATAAATTAAAATTATCAATTTTCCAAAAAAAATAAAATTTTATTAATACGACCGGTTTCAATGCAACTACATCATCTTCTGGATCTACATCAGATGATATCATGTACCAGAAGATGATGTAGTTGCATTGAAACCGGTCGTATTATTAAAATTTTATATTTGTGGAAAATTGCTAATTTTAATTAAAGCTTATTTTAAGGTGTTGGCTTAGCAAAAATTACGACATAACTTCATATGTTTGTCAGCGCTGCCACTCATATTTGACTATTATTTGTCTTATCCATGAAAAATGTAGGAGACTTTTTCAGGCATTGACCTGGAGTTGCATCCTGTGATGAATGGGGTAAATATTGAATTTTACAGCCATGCATTTCATTGAAATGATTGTTTTTCTTCGCTGTTGTGACCATTCCATCGGTCACAGTTGGTAAAATTCCTAAACCTCGTTTACGTTAATTGTTCGAAAAAATGTAAGCTAACTTCGCCCGGATTTAAAAGGATTGCATAGAATTCTTTTCATTTTTTACGAGCTTAATGGCTGTATTTTTTTGTGGGGGATGAGTCTCAACAGAAGGCAGTGTTGCGTATCAATATTTGTTCGTCACCTTAACCTGTGTGGGTTTCACACGCCGTTGGGTTTAGTATTGGATGAAGTCGACCGACAACTATCCAAACGACCTTCGGGTTGATTACTGTGTTTATGATATATATTAGACTTTGACGCTAGAATGGAACTTTAATGAAAATGCATTTTTTCAGTAGTTTAGTAATATGACGTAGGTACAGATGACTGAATCGTGGTTATGATATTCTTAATTTTGATGGCCGCGAGTATTCCAACGAAATGCCTCATCGTTCTCATTGTTTTCCGATAATCTGGAGAGATAAACTATTTTTAGCAATTTTGAACTATTTGCAGACTTTGTTGAGGAAGGAGAGAAGGAATTCGAAATGCGTTCATCCGTGCATTTTACTGAATCAAAAGAGCCACTATGTGATTTAATGGGATTTCTAGAATTATAATAGTTCTGAAGTGATATCAAGAGACGGAGTTTTCAAATTTATTTGAAATTGTCTCGGGAACAAAATTGAAAAAAAAATGATACGACGTTAACTAAATATCGATTCCACGTGAGGGTCTGTAATTGGATAAGCTTTGTCTCTTGGTATTGGTTTTTCACTGTACCATCTAAAAGTTTATTCAAAATTAAATGAGAAAACTACTGAAAATCTATATTTGATCGGAATTAATTTTTTTAGCTGGTTTAAGAAATAGCGTTAGATATTCCTGTCTGCGATCCATGGGAAATGTTCGTAGAGATACCGTCTTCCTCCCCAGGCATTCTATTCCCTGTCAATTTTCTCGGACTAATGGTGAGAAATAAAAGTATTAAAATAATCTCATCAGTCTGCTCTCGCCATATATATGCCAGCTGGAGCGCATGGGTTAAACGGTCCATGGGTCAGGATCGGTATGGTAATTTGGCTTGAGGTTTAAAGGCTTATCACCAGACCAAATATCAGATATGTAGCTCGCTTGGACGCGCTTTATAGGGCATGACGTATAAGGCGAAAAAAATGGGCAGTGCTATAGAATGTGAGATAAAAGTATCCGTGGGAAGCCCTAAACGTTCCTCCTCATTTTTACCCATAGACACAAAAATGACCTTTGCTTTGGATTCCTGCCTCATGTCGGTACAATTTCCGAAGAAGTCAAGAATTAGGTGAAAACATACTCGAGGGAAGCCCTTAAGTATATCCTTCCGTTTTAACCCATTGACGCGGAAGTGACCTTCGCTTTAGATCTGTAGTCAATCTGAAAATGGGAAGGCGGGAGAGTCGAATAAATTACTTCATAAAATATTTAAAAATATCTGTTTAACATATTTATATGAATTTTAGTTAAAATCGGTATTTTAATTATCCTTTATACCTCTAGGCCTTATGAATGTGTGTATGTTGTCGAAAGCCAATTATCCGTTCAATTATGAGAACGGGAGAAAATGAGTTATTTAACTCAGAGTGAAATTTAATAACCATAAGTAGTTATGGCATCACCGGCATATCATATCCGCGTCAGATTCAGAACGAAATTCCTGTTTACGAGTAATGTGTAACAATTAGGACAATTAACTGAAAATAGAATTCCCTTCATTGAATCTTTAGAATTATTTGCGCAATACTTAAGTTCACGCCTTATTCATTACTTTTCGTGTACAAGATACATTTCATTTTCGTCATACTCTAACTCCTCTATTCCACTCGAATGGTCCAAAACACATCCACACTCTCTTACGTAACGGTTAGTAAAAGACAAACCGTGAAAGAAACCCTACTGTGTATGACGTCCTATGGCACCGCCTACGATGCGGTACGAGAAAAAAAATATTTGGGAGCAATAAAGCGGGAAGTGGGTAGCATTCACTCCTCGAGAGATTTTTCGTGTATCAGCGGAGCATAACCGAGAAACACAACTCTTTTCCGCGAAATAGGTCTCGTGATACTTAGCTCAAAGACCCTGATGCTGTGAAGTAGAGGAAAGATTTTCTGACACACATCTTATGCGAGAAATCAGGTCATTGATCGGTTCTTTACACGTACAAAGCCTAATTTCGTTTCCTTAAGAAAATTGCGGGGAACGATGTTTTTATGTGCCTCTTTCTTCATTATCTCTCATATTTCCAGTCGTTTGTTTGATGGCGTGTTTGTAGACTTAGGAGTTTCTTGAGCTCCTAAAATCGAAACACCCATTTTCCTTAAATGCATACATTTGAAGAAATTGCGGATATATTTGTGTGTTGGCTTTTTATTTGGTAACGGGTAACTTCGTTGACAAAAATAAGTAGTTCAATGAAATATCACCTAAATACTGGTTTAGTACTTTAAAGTCGTTTCTTTAAATTATGTTTAATTATCATTCCTGTATTGCCAAATTTAAACCAAGACAACTCTAATGTAAGGGGAAATAATTGTGCAGAGGATTTGATTATTCGGCAAGAAGAGATTTTTTCGTCTCATATTTGAATTAAGTAAAAAATCCGCGTTTACTGACCAAACCAAAAAGTCTGCGTTTCCCTTCACAGCCCGTTTCTAAGGATTTTCTTTCCTTATTTTTTTCAAAACCAAGCTACAAATATCTCCCTATCGCCCTTTTCGTTCTATCTCATACTGAAATCTCTTTACCTTGCATTTGTCTATTTTTCTTGCATCGTATCCCACTCCTTTCCCGTTGGAAAAATCTAAAGGATCGATCTCTCAACGCCGTTGATTGATGGAGCGATCGATGGGATTTTCTCACTTAATGCTTCTCTCCATCGAAGGTTTTCCATCAAATGTCGAGAAAGAATGCATTTCGTGATCCAAAGGATTTTTCCCAATATAGTTCCGCCCTCAGTTGTACGTGATGCAATATAATTTATCAAAGAATTTATTTTTGCTCGCCGGAAGTATCCGTTGATTCCTTTTTTCCTAAGGCCCTGATAACCCACTCCTTGTCATCTTAAGGTCTAGATACCAAATCATCTCAGTTCACTACATCCATGCCAAAGTTGGGGCTCTAACCCTCGACCTCTGGATAATCAGGCGAGCACTCAGCTTGCCAGAAAAAATACGACCGATTTTTCAGTTGTTATAATAACCAAATAATGAATAAATCAATGTCGTAAATTGAAAAAAACTGTAAAATACGTGTTTGCAGGCGTCCAAAATTGTGTAATTCCTGTAATCAGATTTAAAATACCAGGTTATTCAAGTTAGGTCTTCTCTTACATGCTTCAAAAGTCTTACTAGAATATCCTCCAAAAAGTTTCACTATCCACTTTACTCTCCTTTTTCTTCATCTAATAGTAGACCCTGTTACACCACTATACCTCTTCATTTTTTCCGTGAGCATCCGGTGTTCCACTCCTCCCTAAGTGCATTACTGCTACCCTTCTTTCGTTCCTCTATTCACTCATCCCTCACTCACTTCCCTTCTTCTCCTCCTGGCCTCGTGTCACCTACGCTTCCTGCCTTTCTTAAAGCCTCCCTTTACCAGCACATTGAAGGAGTGAGATGGGAGGAGGGGCCAGGAGAGAGAGCCCATCAACCCTAACCTTCCTTCCTTCTCTCCCTCTCCCGGACATCCAACCTACTCTCCACTGCTCCTTAAGCCCTCATCTCGACCACTCCCTCGCCCCTCCCATACTCCGCCTCTTCCCTTTAATTTATTCTGTTTGCTATCTCGCAAGGAGCCTTTTAGAGCATCCACATAAATTTCTCCCGGAGAGCATCGTCTAAAAAAAAGAGGGAGAGAGGTTGAGACAAGGAGCATATTAACCAAAAGAAAACGGCGGGACGCGTAGATGTGCAGCGAGGGTTGAGTACATGAGAGCGGGCAGGTGTGTCACTTGTGGTGGGCATGGGACGCAAAAGGAGCGGAGAGGAACAGAAAAATAAAGAATTGGCTAAGAAAAAATCGAGAGATAAAATAGGGGTTATTATGTATACTGCTCTGCCAACGTGGGTGGAATTCTTTTGCTTCTTTTACCTATGTGCTTGCATTAATATTTTGTCCTTCTTTTCTTCCTCAAAAACATTCCATTTTTCCCAACTGCTCCTTTCACTCGATCCCTTCACTCACTCTACCGCTAGTATTTCCCTTTAGTCATGCTGTAAAGTCCCTGGCTATTCCGCTTTTGTGTGCAGCCATCTGTCGCTTTCGGATATCCTTTTCTCCCGAGGGTTTCCGCTTCTTTTCTGGACTTCCTCGAAGGCGCGGAAATGAATTGAGTTTCACTTTGATGGGACGAGATTCCCATCCTTTAAGAGCGTGTACGTTCGTGCGCCTGTGTACGTTTTTAAACAGTACGACGGTTTTCCATCAAATAAGACGAGAGGAGGTACTGCAGAAGCCCAAGTATATCGTCTACACATACGAGCATACTTGGAAATCAATGAAACACACAGACTTATGCGAATATAGTGAACTGATAAGTGGTTTTTACTCTTGGAATTATTGACCGTGGCTAAGTTAGCTGAAGTAACTTGTTATTTTTTAGTACCACGTAAACTAAAGTCACCTTTTCCGATTAGTTGTATTGCGGCACTGAATAATAAACAAGGAAAGGTGACTTAGTGAGCGAAATAAGTTAAGAATATTGCAGTCATCAGCCGCCAGCCAGTCATGGCTTTATTGAGGAAACGCTGACGAGTTGGGAATATTTGTTCCCTGTATTCGGAAGACTTCCATGTTTTTGTTTTAGCTTTAGGACTTTTGCCAATGTTTTCAATGATAATTTTTTTCACACCTCAATAATTTGAATAAGGGAAGTTTACGTTCGTCTTGGCATAGTCGAGGGAAGGATAAGAAGGATGGGATAGTGGGTTTGTGTTCGGGAAAGGGGAATGGAACTGGAAGTGGAAAAACTTACTGAAGACAAGGGTAAGAGGGAAGCGGTGGAACAAAAGGACAGCCCACGGGAGATAGGAGAAAATGGAATTGGATTGAGAGGGGGAGAACGAGAGAAAAAGAGGAGACAAGAAGATAAGAGGAGTGAAGAGGTATGGCGGGGAAAGTAGAGATGCTTGTGGGAAAGAGGGGAAGCTGGTTTTGATTTGTTTTCTTGGCTTTAAGGCGCGACAACAGCGTTGTTATTAGCTCTTTTGACCCACTGATGAGTGTGTCTACAAAGCACTTTAATTAAGAAGGTAAATACCGGAATCAGTGAAGGCACGGGGGGCTTTAAACCATCTCTCCGACACAATGAAAAGACGTTGCATCTAAGGCGTGCCTCGATCAACAAGGTTAGGCCGACTAAACTATCTCATTTTTAAAAGCACGAGAACAAAGCTATTGAAGGTTTACTCGCTTCAACTAACTTTAGAAAAGAAGGGGCGTCATTAATTACGAAAGTGGGATTACTAGGAAAGTGGGATACCCCTTTTTATTCTCGCGTTAAGAAAACCTCAAAACGTATTTTAGACAACAGGAGAAATTTAACGAGAAACAATCAAAATAGACATGAATGCTGGGGTGGACACGCAATTTGTGTGGTGGAAGTTGAAACGAATGCTTTTCAGCAAGGACAGATGGGCCAATAGAATTTCATCTTTTCGGAGACATCTACATTTTGCCCTGCGAGGTGCCTCGGCTAGAGCAGCATGTGCTTGGTCATCGGTCGTCTGGGCTGCTTGCGATGATATCGTTATATTCAAGACCCAATTTGGTAATATCTTATTTTCTTTAAGTTTAATTTTCCTGCTGAATCCTATTGTATTCCACTAGTGTGATTTCGATTTCATTGATCAAAAGGAAATGAATTCCTTGTATCACAGCGACTGTCTGACAATAGCTTCACATATTATTCTCGTTTTTCTTTTTCTGCCAGTTTAATTTGGATTTAGTACTCTCCCTCGATGTTAGCATTAAACTCATTCAAATAGTACCTTTTCTGTTAATCATGCTATCTTTATCTCTCAGTTGGCCTCTATGTATTTTTAACGAACATTTTGAGACTTTTTCTGTTATTTCTTGATATTTTTTCTTGCGAAGTTGCCGGTTTTCTTTTTTAATTTGTTCACATTCACGATTTTCATCCCCCTGCGCATACATCACTTCAAAATTCTCCAGGATATATTTCAAACCTGTTGATGGACTACAGAGAGAGGAGAAGTTGTCCACGGTGACATTAGTAGAGGACTGCGGAATCCAGGACATGCCACTTAGTTAGTAGTCGAAATTCACGAAGGAAAACCGACTTAGTGTATGTTTTTGGCTGCTCAAAATGAAAAGCATCAACAATGGAAGGTCGAGAGGAATACTGGGAATGTTTTCGCGAGTGGAATTCTATTTGAACCGTAAAGCTAACCTATGTTTCTTCAATAGATTACGTTGAAATTTTCATCGCATTCATTGTTACAGATTTGAGATTTTTAGTGAATTATATCTACTTAATACCCCGCAAGCCTCCGCAAGGGCGTGTAGCGGGGGAGGGGCTCTGTCCAAACGTATCATTTACATACTTTTTATTTCAAATGCCAAAAAATGAAAATATGTTTTTGGTAGCCATCTGTCGTACAATATGCATTTTAACTTTTTATCGAATTTTTCATCGTGTATGGCTCGCTAATAGAGGTTTTGCGGAAATATTTCAATCTGCGGTTACGAAGAAACCTCAATCCACCAATGGAATTGCCGTCACTTGAATGGAACATTTTGGAACATTGGAATTGGTTTTAAAGAGAGGCGGAAGTTGATGATGGGAACCTTAAGGAAAATATAAAGAAATGGCAAATAGCAGATTTTTTAATAGAACGTAGTTTTATACGGCTTGGAAACTAGGTCATTGAGGCGAGAGGATGAGGAATATATACGAGAATTTTAAGATGTGGGTGTGGGGAAGAATGTTGAAAATAAAATGGACGGGAGGCAAAATGAATGAAGTTATATTCATGATAGGAGAAGCGAGAAATTGTTGAGAGAAATTCAGGAGGCAGGACAAGTGGACCCATGAGATACTAAGGAGCAATTTGATGCCGAAAACGGTTTTAGAGGGGAGAATGCAGGGGAGGAGGGACAGACGGAGGGAAAGAAAAGGCATTTCGGATGGAATTAAGGGAGGTTAAAAACTATGCAGGGCTAAAGAACGAGTTGTCATAAAAAATAGCATGGGGTTTATGTATATTTTGAGTCGTTTTAGTCGGGGCTTAGAAATACGGTGACGTGTATTGTGCGTCATCGTTAAATCTACCATTTCCCGGTGGACTTAAAAAAAACTACTTTTTTTTAAGTCCACGTACTCTACTACCTACGTAAAGGCGTTCAAGTTAACAGATCACGGGAATTGTAGAGAGCATTAAGGGAGATAATGGGAGAACGACAGTAGTTAATGGTTGATGTTTGAACGGAGCAAGGGCGCAGAGTGAGAAAGAGGAAGAGAACCAGGATGCTTCGTCAGTCACTTGGGTTTAACTTCCGCGAGGCACCTTCGTTTCGATTATTCACCTTCCTTAGATTCTCGGCATTACTGTGATTCGTCGACAAAGGAAGGGCTGTTTCAAGATGCATATTAGCGTTTAATGCGAGGCTGAGAATGAACACAGGGAGTAAAATGAAGCTATGGCGATGACTCGGGCGCGCCGAAAGTATTAAAGTGGACCGAAATATACTTCACACGATGGAAGTAAATCATCCTTAAATAACAGAGAATGTATGCATGCAGAGAATCGGCTCATCCCTCCGAGTTGAATTTTCGTTCGGCGAGAGGACCGCGCAGTCCCTTTACCGCTGATGGCTGTCGAAGTGTCCAGGGAGAGGTGGGTATTCCAGGACGCCTCCTTATCCCCCTGAACGGCGTGGAATGGAAGTGGGATCATATGCTTCCTGCGCCTCAGAGTTAAGAGCAAGCATTTTCTAAGTATTTGGAGAGGTGTAAGTGAACGTGAAATGAAGACATGCAGTGTCATGTTCTCGTAGGATGGTTTGAAATATTTGTCACATTTCAAGAGATGTCTGTCAGGCGATTCACACGCCAGTGAGAATGAGAGCAGTTCAAAGCATGTGGCCGAAGTAAATCTGTATTAAAATTAAATTATTAGGAGGAGGTCTCCATCCCGACTGAGTACGTATTTTTCCGATGGAGTGAAAAATTTGAAAATAAATAGTTTGAGTACGCAACAATACTGATATCGATTCCACAACTTCTAGGAAAGTCTGTAAACGTATGTAAAATATATAATATGCAAATAAGTTGGGATTCGTATTCATAAATCTATTTATACATCACCGCTATTCGAGCCCATACTCCTTATACTTCCGATTGCTTGAGTGTGTGTTGGACAGCAAATCTCTAGAATACCTATAAGATATGGAATATGAACAAAGGACTAAAGATAAATTTTTCTTATACTCACTGCTATGCTAATTTTTTGAAATGAGACATTTCTTTTAAGGTAGATGGGAAGACATGAAAAAAATTCTGTACAACAAATTAAGAGTAAAAATGAAAACGGAATTTAAGTCGAAAATGTATATTTTCAGCCGAATCAAAATATATTTACGGGTTGGGATAACAACTTAAGGGGTGAGAAAGGAAAAGAACGAGAAATCATTTTGCATAAATACTCTTGCGATATATAAAACCTCCTCGAGAAGTATTTGGCTGCACAAACGGTCGACAAAGTTTTGGCACGAGATCCTTAATGAGCGGATTCAAGAGTCCAGAAGCAATTCTCGACAACTCTCGAAACTGGCGTCATACGTGAAAGTAATGACTTAGGACCGTAAATATTGTTTCCAAAACCGGAAACTCAGCAGAGAATTCTCAATTGTTCCCTTGAAATTCGCTGCCAAATAAAAAGGAGTGTGCGGCGCTTAACGGTGGCCGACTCGGTGATTATAGAATTTCTGAGAGCAGTAGCAAAATCTTTTTTTTTCCAAGCTTTTCTTTCATGAATTCCCTTTAGCGAATTTCGCATATCAATGCCAAAGAGAGAAAATTCCATTCCGAGACGGTTTTATGTGCAGAACAATTTTTAATAGCGTCATTTTCGTGTTAAGTTTTAAGTAAGCAATTCTTCGCTAATTTGTTGGCGAGAAGGAACATATTCCCCCCGAGTTTCATTTGCTTGCTGGTTTGCCAAAGGAAATGAAGACTAAGAATCCTATCGCCCTCAAGGGATGGATTTCGTCAAACAAATGGAACTCCCTAAAGTTCTACCGTGAAGTGAATGGTGAGATCAGGCTTGAAATTCTTTTGTACCCACTTGCCAAATAATTTATTTCTTTTTGAAGTTATCTAGTCGAACTACTTGACTTTGCTTTCGCGACTCCTATCGAACTATTTTTCTACCTATATTAGGCCGCGTTAGTGGTAGTAAGTTATGCTATAATTTCTGTTTATGAGGACGCTATTTTCCTAGCAGATAACTATTTTTTTTCAAAATATTACGTCTACCAGAGTATTCAAGTGAATTACTGATTATTCAACTCTTTTTTCTGGAACAAGAGGATAAAATCTGAAGGATTGTCTAAAAAGGATTATTAATTAATACTATAGCAGTAAAAGTATAAATAAAATAAACATTTATTTCGGAATATCGTGCAATCGTGCATGCAATATTCGCGCTATCAGAAGAACTGAGTGAAGGGTTTTTGTTAATAGCATAGGATTTTACAATAGACAGCTTTTCTGTACCTTGCTCAGTTGAGAGTCCAATGCTATCGTGAGACCTAATCAACTTACTTGGACCGCTATACTTATGGTTGCCCCACAGCTCTATGGTTGTGACGATAAATCTTTTACCCATAAATGACATTTCTAAGCCTCCTTTTAAATTGAACTGGGAACCTCAGTCTTGACCTCAAGTACTATAATTGCCGACAATTCTAGGGATGTCCTCTCAGTACGTTTTATTTATGGCATCATGGCAGATGATTACTATGTTATCATAAAACAAATCAATGATCGCCAAACATCAATCACAAAGGCCGCCTTTTAGTATATTTTTACCAAACCGAATTAAAATCAACATAATCGAATTTAGTCCCCCGATCAGCTAAAGAGTACACCATAATTTTTCTTACCCACAACTTTCAAAAAGATCTTGGTAACAATAGTGAAGTCAACTGTGTTTAAGCCACCTTCAGACTTTTTTCTGGTCTATCCAGTCAAATGTTGTTCCACCTTCAACTTTTTCAACGCCTCCTAATCCTTTACCACCGAGTTGAAGGAAACAGATTATTCACCGCTTGTTGGCGTCCAACAGGTGGTGGAAATGTAATCATGCATTATTCAATTCGTTCGGTAGATATGACACCAAGCGAGGTCTATCATGTTTGGAAAAAGAATAATGCTATATATTTGATTTTTTAGTTTTGAAAACCGAAGGGGTTTCAAAAATCGGAGAACGGTGTGGAGTGCACGCTCAACTTTAGTGGGGAGAGCTACCGTTACTCTTACGATACTCCGGCTAACTATCTGAATGAGTTTCCAAAGGATGACCCATAAACAATCTGGCGGCATTCGCTCTTTTATTTCTCATTCGGCAATACGTAACATAGTAGAAACATTTAATTCATGTACAAAACTTTTATTTTATGATTGCGTTCCTTATTCCTGAAACTGTTTAACTTTAATCGATCATTGGGGATGTGATATTTTCCATATATATCACTTATGGTAATGAGATTTTATTTTTCACATGAAAGGCGTGCGTGTGAAGAAAATTTCTGTGCATAGTCGATGAAACATTCAGTAGGAGAATTGAGTGGAGAGCTTCGGTAAAACAACCCACAAGCGATTATTTACATATAATCACATTTCAAGCTTAAGATTTAACATTACATCATCCGCTTGACTCTGAAAAGGAATTCCACGGCGGACTGCTTGAACTTTGGCTCAATGAAGTTGAGGGCAGGTAATGGCGAAGTTCAATGCTCAGCCAACACGTTGTGATGAATTCTTGATGTTTCAACGCTTAGCCCTTCAGTAAAAAAATAGGAATAAAGAATAAGAATATTGCTTCTATGTCGAATTTTTCCTTAAAGCAGTTCAGGGCGTTGCACTCTATATCTGGAATCGTAATGGTCCCGGTGATGTAAACTGACTCTAGGGTTAAATGGAGGGTGTTGAAGGTTGGTAAAAAATTATTAAATTAACCAGCTTTCAAGCATTTCTCACCCGATGATAGAGCATCAATTTCGTATGCATGGAATGTGCGGCCATGCGAATTTGGCTGAGGAAATTGTTGGAGTTGGGGAGTAATTTATGATAAAATGGAGTGAAGATTATTTTGGGAACTATTTGAAGGTGGATCTAAATATCATTTGCAAGATATTCTCGAATTACGGAACCGAGAGGGTGTAACAATAATCCGAAATTGTTTCTTCCGCCATCATAATGCGGCGTATTCCATTACAAATCAACCCCCAGAGTCAGAATGTCTTTCTTTATTTCGTGGATGTCGAGAAGACATTAGATATAACGAACGAATCAAATTTAGGCGAAATAGTTTAGTAATTTGGAGGAATTAGTTTCTTTCTGAAAATGTATATGACCGCAGAAGGTAAGTTCGTGAATGTAGAATTGGGATGGACAGCGTAGTACTGGTGTACCTGCAGAAGTGACCCGTATAGTAAATTTAACATATGTATACCCTGATAAAATGGGGATACAGTCCGGTGGGAAGAGATATGTATAGGAAAGTAACCTGGAATGAAGCTGATACTATTAATTAGATTCAGGGATTAAGCTTCATGCAGGTCGATGGCTTAGAGATTGGAGTTAATGTTTAAAACACTATCATTGTAATATATGAGGTGAAGACAATGCATGAAAAGAGAAAATTCATAAACGTATTCTCAAATTGGAAAGCTATTGAAAGTAATAGAGTTGGAAGAAATGGAAAGAGTACATAGTGAGATACGCGTGAGTATTTTGCAGTTGTTAGTTGGTAGAAAATATTATTTTGCCGAATACTCGCGATTGCGAGGTAAGAATTCATATAAAGGAGGAAATTGAGCGCCGTTATTCGTTAGAATGGCCAAATTGGAGTATTTAGGGAGAATTGAATGTCGTTGTATAATGCAAATCTTTAAATGCGTGGGGTGGAGTCCATCGAGGATTTTGAGACTTGGGTCTGGAGGATAGAGAAGGTAATTGAGGAAATTCGAAACAACATTGAAAAAGATGGCCGATGAAGAGAGGTGTTAAAAGATGCTTCATTTGAGAAAATTTTAGATGGCAGGGTGGAGAAATTAAGAATTCTGAATTGGGAAAGCATCTTTTATTTTCCCAATCCTCTATAAACGACAGCTTTAAGTAGATTTTAACAGTTGTAATTTTATTATGCAAGGAGTTTTTTTTCTGAACGAAACCAGGATTTCTCTTTAGAAGTGTAAATTTCCATTCCCCTCTTTGAGTCCTAGCTGAACTAACTCCTCTTCAACCGGATTCTCACTCAAACGACTTCAGATTCTAGAATTTAACCTCATTCTTATTTTAATTAGGAACGTTTTTTCCGTAGCCCACCAATATGGAGTACCATTTAGGTGTGCCGTTTTGGCGCAGCTTTAATGCATTCTATATCAATTTTGCGCAGTTCGAGCACCTCGTTATCTAGCTACGGTATCTATCGTGTCATAGGCAGGTTTTGGACAGTCCCAAAACAGCTGTTATCTGGGCGAACCGCTTTAATAGAACTATACCAGAAGCATTCAGGTTACCGTTGTGTAATTTGTGTAAATGGTCTAAATTACCGCTAGGGTGTTTGTTTGTTGAATTATTGCGCATATTCCATGATCCGATCTGAGAAGATTTTGCACGGTGGAAAACTTAGGAAAAAATATAAAAACATAATTGCCAATCGAGCATTATATTCCGCTTTCCTGAAAATGAAAGATTCCGAATTCCCTTAATGTTTTTTCTGCTATTAATTTTACTGACTGTTACTGGAATTGCATTACGGCTATGTCCTCAAGTCAAATACTTCTTTGGAATTTTTTAGCTAGCTTTTTCTATTCAGGAACGATATTTCTACGTTGCAGCGTTGTGTAATCATACTATATTAAAAAGTATAGGTGAACAGTGCTTCTTCTTCTTCTACATTAGTCAACCTGTTGGTTGGTTCGCAGCAGTTCTCCAAGCCTGGCGATCTCCTGCCAATCTCTTCAGTTCCGTGTATGAATGGCAGCCGAGATCTTTTATTACCTGAGTAATGTATTCCAATCTAGGTCTATCTCTGGCGTTGTTACCCTCTACAACACCCTCTTGTATGGTGAGCAGCAGACCATCATGTCTCAGGGCCCATCCGTGAACTTCTTCTTTTGGCTAATGTCTTCCAGAGACTTGGTACTTCTTCTGCTCTTCTCCATGCCTCCACGTTAGACACCTTGTCTTTCCAGCTAATTTTGAGCATACGGCGATAGCACCATAGCTCAAAAGCATCTACTTTCCTCCTGCAGTCGACTCCAGGCGTCCAAGTCTCACTTCCATAAAGAAACACGCTCCAAACAAATGTTTTAATGAGCTGCTTCCTTATTTTGGTGCATATATTGCTAGATGTTAAAAGCTTACACTTCCTATTAAAGGCTGACGTAGCCTGGTTAATCCTGCTAATAATATCGCTAACGCTTGGTCCATCTACAGTTAACTTAGTATGCAAGGGAATTCTGTTACATTTCCTAATTTCTTCCATATAACCTCACATTAGCGAGAGTCTCATGTCTACTGGCCACCAGGATCTTAGTTTTTTCATTGTTTATGTTCATTCCGCATTCTGTACGAAGAGTAGATTTCATCAAGGTTATACATTTCATTACTTCCTCTTTAGTCTCTGCAAGGACGGCTACATCATCTGCGAGACGGAGGAAATATACTCTCACTCCATGTACATTCACTCCACCAACACCTTACTCTAGCCTTTCTATGACTTCGTCTAGACCCTTTTGTATGTATAAGTTGAACAAAGTTGGAGAAAGCGTGTAACTTTGTCGAACTCCTTTCTGTATTCTAGCTTCCTGCTGGTAATTACCGCATCTCACCACCGCCACCTCGTCTTCATACATATTCCATATTACTCTTCGATCTTTGTAATTTATACCTGCTGCTTTCAGTATTGGAAATAGTTTGCTCCATTCCACTCTATCGAAGGCCTTTTCGAAGTCTCTGAATGTTATGTGTGTGCCTTTGTCTTTCTTCAATTGTTTTTCTATGACTAATCTCAGTTAACAGTGCATAACTGTCAAAATATACGCGATTGCAAGAATTAAACAAATAATATTTTCAAAGTTAATGGATCTATTTAACGTTCAGGGAGAGAAAACATTGGAACTTTGGAATAAGGTTGTAGTTGTTTTTAGAATTTTTTAAACATCATTAAAAACATTTTAAAACTTACTCTTAATCCAAGCAATGCCATTTAATTCTATCGCTTACATTTTCAAGGCTCTCAGCCTATCATTCAAATTTACTTACAATTTTTCAGCCCAATTGAGAGAAAAAACGTAATACATTTCATTTCGGTGATAATATAATTTAATTTCAATTGAAGCTCTTTGCGGTTAATTTTCCTGATTTTTCATGATGACCGCAATACGATGGAATAAATAAATCTCCACTCAAAACACCATGAAATAAAATTTCTACTAGCAATGCATCGAGGAATCAATCTCCATTCAATATTTGTCTTCAGAAACCCGTGGACATTTTTTCTCGCTTAAGAAGTAGGTTTGCTTCTTGCTGATAGCTCCCAGTGTGTTTATAAAATTTAAAATATCTAAACTGTGGCCTCCTTGATGAGTTCTTAGAATGATACAAAATTCGCACTGAAAATCTCTGTTGTGGTAGGAGCAAATCGTAAAATATAACAGGTAGTCACACAAGAGCTAAAAATGAGCTATTTTGACGAATAAAACATATGTGGCGGATTTTTTTGTTAAAGTATATCGAAGGAAAATCAGTTGATCTTTTCAGAACTTTCACTTAAAATAAATTTAGCAATTATAGATGACATCTATGAAACGCTTATGAACAGAGTTTGTAGAAATTTTCTTTGGAAATCTGAGGATACTTGGAACATAATATTAGAATAAATCCTAGTGTATCGTATGACTACTGCGACGTTTATTCACTCGGTGTCATTTTTCTGAGCACTGAAAAGCATGATGTAGCACAAAATGTTGGCTAAGTGTAATTTTAACCCTTTGCGCAAAATTCTTTCGCTCATCTTATTTCGGGGAGAACGATCGTTTCTTTCGCATTTTTCCTCAAAAAGCGTACGCGGGAAATAATATCCACGGCCGGCTTTGCGCAGGTTGGTATTTAAATTACGGGGAACTAATCTCCCCGTCTTTCTTACGAGATCAAGGTGCTGCGGAGAGAAAGGGAGAGATTCTCTCCGAGATTGAGCAGGGAGCTGGAGATCAAGTAATAAAATAAAAGGGGATGGAAGGAAGGTGGGGCAGGCATTGGTAGAGAGAAAAGGAGAGGGAGGTGCGGGTCGTAAGATGATATAGATGAGACAACTAGAAGAGAAAGGGAGAGGGGGCAGGGAATGGATGGAAGGGGTTGGAGCAGGTGAGAGTGGAGGGGGTGAGTGAGAGGGGAAAGCACTGAGATGGTCGCAGGGGGGAAAGCGTAAAATGAGGGTGGGAGCAATTTAAAAAAGGGAGGAGAAGCCTTGAAGAAGGCACAGTATCAAAAGAAGAAAGAAACGAGGAGGTGGGGGCTATTAAAAAAGAACGAAAAAGAAAGGGACTTGAATACTTTGGGTCGAACGAGGCGAAAAAGAGACGAGATGAAAGGAAGTCAAGAAATAAAATTCGGAGGGAAACGGACAAAGGGAAGAAATGAAGGCCGTGAATAAGTCTGGAAATGGGGAGGTGGTAGCATGTATACAGAGAGAGAGGGAATAACGATCAGTTCTCTTCGAGTGGCAATGTTATGTACCGTCGTATTGAAGAGCGGAGTTTATAAAATAAATCATGCCCAGTGAATTTAGAGCTTAACACCAGAATTTGCTTTCATTGTAAAATTTAAAAGTTTTTTTTCGAAGTTGATTGCAGCTAATGCGGTTCTCGGTATGTTTGCATTGCAGTATTCAATTTAGCAAAACGTACGTTTATACATAATGAAATGAAATTAAACATTCGTCCAAATAAAATACCAAGTTTTGTTATTGTATATAATATCTGTATTTTTAGGTAATACGACTGCGTAGGTCGTTGGAAGCAGATGAGGAGACTTCCACAGTCATTTTAATATTTACACTGCATATGGAAATTAAAATTGGCGATATTAGATCATTCAGTCAATGTGCCACCCAAAGGAGAAGCTTCAAGTTTCCTTCAAACTTTATCAACTTTTTATGTTCAAACAAACCGAAAACAAATCTGAATACCATTTTAAATTTTGAAATTTGCCTTAAATACTATAGTTTGAGAGAACGCAAGTGATTTACAGATTACTAAATGCGATGAGATTATTTAATTTGTTTATTATTTAAGGGTTGTAATCCGTTCCAATGGCCAGATTTTATGCGAGAATCCATAAGTACGAAAATTCCAAAGTACGAGACGAAATATCACTGGTACTTTTCGAATACCAGTTTTGCTCTTTTTAGGGATGCTTTTTTGATGTCGGTAATTGTTAGGCATACTGCACAGCGAGATCATAGTGAAGTATTGCTTTGCTTAATTATATTTTTCCACGATTTATAATATTTTCATTCACTCAACCCTGTATCATCAAGCTAGACTTAAGAGAATGAATCATTAACATTTGACCTGCAGGAATAATTATGTTATCTCCAATTTGAGTTTTTTTGCCATTAGAAAAACATGAACTGATCGAATTTTGGATTTTCAAAGGAGTCTTACCTTCCTTACATTAAACATTATTTTATATTCTCTTTAGTTAGTCAGACGTACCACTCCCAAATATTTATAGTAAACAACGAATCTGACAGAGATCTGATGCGATCGCATAAGAGAAAAGGAATGCTTGCCATTGGGAAACTCTACTTTAAGGTACTTTGGTGCATTTGGATTTTTTAACAGTATAGATATTGAGTCTATTGCTTTGTCAAGCTGAAATTAACACGTGGATAGGAATAACGTCAAATCATTTCAGGAAAAATTTCAATGAGATGAAGTAAAAAGTTTTTGATTTCCTAGTTAGAATTTTTTCCCGCTTGCGTATAATTTTGTTTGTAGTTAAGTACTTTATTAAGGCGATCAATTAAACTTTTACTTATTTTTCCGTGTAAATCTGGATTAACATGGAAAGTAAAGTACCTTAGATTTAAGTACAATTAAAATTAAAAAATGGGCTCTCCTTTTGGCAATATTTCTAGATTACTTATAATTTGCTGAACTCTATGGCAAAAGCTATAACTATCAATTTATGTGTAAATTTGCCTTTCAAACGAGTTAGAGCATTCATGTAAAAGCAACTGGAACCAGGGTTGCAACTGTGCGTGGGCCCTCCCATTCTACACAGGTGATTAATTTGCTCACCTACAGAGAGTGATAACATCTAAGGTCATGAAATATCCTGAAGATATCCCTTCAATATTACTAAAAAATAATTTTATTTCGAGAGACCCAGAGTAAGTTTGCGAAAAGCGCGCGTTTAATTGTTTTTAGTAATAAGGGGTCGGGCATTACTGATTTGGAAAGATAATAGTTTTATGACGCTGCCTTCAAGAAAATTAATTTGATTAAAATACGCATACATTTTCCCTTCTAATTGCGGCAGCTTGAATGAAGGGAGGGGAGGCCTAAAGAGAAAATTGTGATAAGAGGGACGGAGAGCTTTAAGACTTTAGGAAAGTTAGCAGGAGAATGGAATATGGACGAGAAATGGACTTCAAAGTAGATAATGAAAGCGGGGGGAATATAAAGGAGATGGAGGAGTGCCTTCGGGGAAGTGTATGTGTACGTTCGTGCGTTTTCAGGAAAGATGACTTCGACAATGACGGAATAACTTGACGGATTTGGGAAGTATTGGGGACCAAAAAAAAGAAGAAAGAAGAGATTACCAATTTGGTAGTTGAGGATGTATACGGATAATGATGAACAATGAAATATGAATAACTCCTCCTTATCTCCGTTACGGCATGGACTAATTATTAATATTGAGTATTCTACCGATTAAGGTAGGTTTTGCATGAACACTACTACCAATTAAATATTTTTTTACTCCAAACACAATTCAGCAATCTACTCTACATCAAGTCCTTCATCTCTGTGTACTTCCTTCCTCCCTTCATTCCGTCCAACAACCCTATCCTGTTCCTGCTCTTTCCTCGTTTGCCTAAATTCTCCCCTCTATTAGTCTTCAATATTCCACTGCCGATAAATACGCCGTTCATTCATTTTTCCTTCCTCCATAGGATTTCTTCCAGCAAATCCCTACATAAAACATGCGTACGTACATAACTACACTCCATATCAGAGTTTTTACGAGTCTTTTCTTAACCTCCCTAATCAACGTCCCCGTCATCAACTCCCTCCTCCTTGTGAAAGACTCCTTGCCTAGCGCATTTCTTCTCCTTACGTCCCTACTACTTTGACCGTGTTGGTCCAAAACACTTCCGAGATACGTAAACTTTTCTACCTGCGCTATTTTTCCCCTCCTATTTTAATGTTTAGCTTAGCTTTTCTCTTTCAGGAAAAACGCAAAACCTTTGTTTCATTAATATTGATTCTCATCCCATATCTAGCGCACTGAACCTCCAATCCACTCAACAATCCTTGCAATCCCTTGGCTGACTGAGCAACTAATGCTTGATCATCAGCAAATCACATTTCACGAATTCCCCTCCGACTTTCATTCCTACCTCCAGTTCTTCCCATGCTTCTTTAATCATTTGCTCCACATGTACGTTGAACAGCACCGGTGACAATGGGCAACCCTGGCTTACACCTCTTCCTAACACTGTCCATCCGGACTTTCCGTTCCCCACTTGCACTTGAGTATTCTGAGGCATGTATAGGTTGCGGATTAGCCTCCTGTCCCTCCAATCTATTCCTATTTTCTGCAATATAACCAAGAGTTTTTTCAAATTCTCTCTATCAAACGCCTTTTCGAAATCTACGAAATAGGCAAATACGTTCTGATTGTATTCTATATTCCTCTCCATTAGTGATCTCATTATTGCAATGGTATCACGCGTACTTCTCCCCTTCCTAAACCCAAACTGAATAATCATTTGCCTTACTCTATATCCTTTTGTTAATGATCCTGAGAACGATTTTAGCTGCATGGGAAATCTATCTTAATGTTCTGTAGTCCTCACATGATGTAGCCATTACCTTTTTCGGAATAGGAACTAATACTGATCTCATAAAGTATTCCGACCAGATTCCTTCCTCATAGATACTGCGAATGAATGTCATTCGTTTCAATAAGGATTCGTGCTCTGATAATCGAAACCTCGTTGCAACTTGCTTGCTCTAAGATAATCACACAATAGATCATATTTTTGTAGTGTCCGTGCGTAAAATATATAAAAAAATGTTGACGGATTTTTTCATGGGATACGTACCGTGACATCTAATTTGAACAGAAAACATTCTCTAGTGTGCACAATGGGATTAGAACCTCAACCCTTTTTTGGGAAGCCTTACTTCATTGGTGGCCTAGTGATTATTTGGAATTGCCTCACACGAGTACATCCTATAGAATAAAACATTTTGTTTCGATCAGTTTTCATGCGTGTTAGAGTCTCAATCCGCAAATGACATCAGTATGATCGTCGTTTTTGCTTCAAGGTTCATAACTCTTTGCTCGTTTAACGTCGGACGGCTGTTAACTGTAATGTCCACAAATATTGATATTGAAATTTTATGAACAATTTTTTCAAATCAAATGGAATACTTTTTGATAAATTTATGAAGAAAATATTTCGGGTTCGCAAGTAATAACAGAACCACTTTTTTATCATTATTTTTTCTAGTTTTCGCAACCCTGCTTAGGGGGGTGAACCATGGTGGCATTCCTCTATTTTTAGAAAAAAAACTTTGTGATTCTATATGTGATTTTCTAGCATCTTCCGTTATTTTGTTTTCCAAAATCCGATACCGAGTAATTTATCCTTCTTCCTTCAGGAAACGGTTTATATATTTAAAAAAACGAAGCGTAAATACTCTGGCAATGGATGTACACCACCTTTAATTGATTTTTCACTAAATGCATGTATCGCTTTTTGGCCCTTGAAAACGATTTATTCAACCCATTTAATAAACTTTTGAGGCTCATTTTCAAGATACAATATACAGGATTACAATTTACTTAGTATGTATGAGTAGAAAAGGATAGATATTTGCATTATCAACCTTATAATTTTGTTTGTATTTATCTCAAAATGTTTTTTATTTCTCAATCCGCTTTATTTTAGTCGTTCATTCTAGCGTAAACTAATTTGAAGGGTTTTTAATTCGCTACATTAAGTTCAGTTTGGAAAAATGTTACGTTTTTATTTTTACCCATTGAATATCCTGTTTTTAACAAAAGTTATTTTTGAAGAGAGAAACTCGAAAAACTTTCGAAAGGCAGACTTATAACGCACAGCACAAGATAAACGAACGGCAGAGTAGTCAGGTAAAAGTGGCTGTGATAATAGTTGAAAGAATAGAAAGTAGTGGCAAGAGGATTTAACGTCACTTGCATAAAGCAGTAAAAAACTGTAAGCCTTTTATTTAGAAAGAAAATTTCATTTAAACACACACATGCAAATAGGAAGGGTATTAATTTTCTTTTTAATTTTTTTTCTGATTTAAGTACCGTTTTATGAATATTTTTAGGAAGTTTCGCGAGTGAATATTCTGCCTTGTTTCCTCTCCCTCCGCTTCCTGTTGTTTAATTTGTTTTGCTTCAACAGTGACAGACATTACGAGATAATGAGATTTACAAGTAGATTGGATTAGTGAAGATTAGTTTGGTATTAAGAGCCACAAGGAGAGTTAAACTAAATTGGCTGGAACACTTCTCGGTTAGTAAAACCTTTTAGATCGTCCACTTCTTGAAAATCGAGCACGGAGAGGCGAAAAATTGAAATCCGGAGAGTTTTACTTGATTTTCCGGAGACTGCGTAACAAAAATAGTAGAAATTACTTCAGAATTATTTCTCTCTCAACGTTAAAGTTTGATTGAAAACAATGAGAACAAATTGTCATTATATGATTTATATTTTGGTCCGAGCTTTAACATAAATATATATGTATAACGGATTAAATATACAACTCTTGGAAGTATGCAAGGTTTGTCCCGAAAGAAAGGTCAATAAGTCTATTACAAATCATTTGTTGAATTTTTCGTTACAAGCGTTTAAAAATCTTCAAAATAGGGTCTTTTTGCGTCGATGCATCGGCTTCAGCGGGACTTCCAGCTCTCGAATGCGTTGCGGTAGGCCTCCTTCGGAATGCCCTTTAATGCCGCGGTGCAAGCTGCTTTGATCCCGTCCATTGTCCCAAAATGCTTTCCTGTCAGGGGTGTTTTGAGGCGTGGAGACAAAAAAAAGTCGTGGGAGCCGCGTCCGGGCTTTCCGGGGGTTGGGGGGATCGTTGGCACCCTACTTTCATCAGGTAGTCTGCGACGATGAAGGCACTGTGGGACGGTGCATTGTCTTGGTGCAACTTCCAGTTGTCTGCGATGTCCGGCCGAATGTGTTGAACACTGTGTTTCAGTCTTTGGAGGACTTCCACTTAAAGTTTGGAGTTCACAGTGGTTCCAGTTTCTACAAACTCGCGATGAACCAGTCCATGGATGTCACGATGACGAAAAAGACGATGAGCATGATCTTCACCTTTGATTTGCTCATCCTGGCTTTCTTCGGGCGAGGGGACGCTGACGTGTGCCACTCCGATGATTGTCTTTTCGTTTCCTGCTCATATTCAAATACCCAAGTCTCGTCACCTGTAATGACGTTTGCACATGTCGAGGTTTTCTTGGCACGTTTCAACGCGGCGTGACTTTTGGTCGTCAGTGAGCACTTTTGGAGCCATTTTTACCCACACCTTCCGCATGTCGATATGGTTCGTAACGATCTCATATAAACTTGAGTTTTCGGAATGTTTAACATGCCGGCCGTTAAGCGAACACTTATCGTTGGTCTGAGTTCAACAGCTCCCTCACTCGCGTCATATTGTCGGTGGGGTGGTCGTGGATAGCCATCGTCGCGCTCCTCGTTGTCGACCTGTTCCCGGCCTTCCGGAAACGCTTTGTGCCATTGAAACACTTGCCGATCTGACGGGGCATCTTCTTTGTAAGCAGTCCTGATCATAGAAACAGTTTCCGTAGCTGCCTTGCCAAGTTTCACGCTAAACTTGATCGCAAATCTTTGTTCTAACGAGCGCTGCATTTTCACCTGCAAAAGATCAAAGAACAACTCCCACAGGCAGGCCCGTCTCCTCTCTCCGGATGCTCTGAGCACACCGAGCGACGAAACACTGCTTAGCTGGGTACCCCCACTATCAGTTTTAACCGGTTCGATCGCGGTCCGATCTACAGTTTCGTCACAATAAAATCACTGAAATAACTTTCAGGACATGCCTTGTATAATTATTTAAAAGAATGATCAATAATAATTGATTAGATAATAAAACGACAGTACAATTGTATTTTTTTAGAATTTTTTAAAGTCCAAGAATCTGAAATGTTTCACATATTTTTATGATGCATGGTAATTAATGTCAGGTCTATAGATCGGGAAAAAAATAAAAAGATGAAGTAATTTTATTCCCTAATTAATGTTGATTGCCATAATATAATAAAAGAATCGCCGTCTATTATCAAGAAAATATGAAAGAAAAATTTGATGTCAAAGGGTGAATGATAAAGATGAAAGAATATGTGCTGCAAATAGGTTTATTAAAAGACGTATCCTTACTGATGACTGAGACTGGGATTTCCAGATTTTTCCGGTGCGCCGCCGATTGTACGAGTAAGTTAAGTAAAGAAAGAAGGAAGGAAAGAAACTGCCCCGGGACAAGTCTCTTTAGGAGCATAAATGGTTAAATAAATGACTTTTGGTGATAATACGAATAAAAGTATAACATGTTCAGAGATATACGAGCTTATTTCAAAGTTCAAATCTAGACAATACAACAGTTTCAAAAATGAATGTATATTTGACTACAAAATAATGGATTTAACTAATTTTAATCAGAATTTTATTTTTTTCGTAAGTTCAGGTAGTGTTTTCTTTCTTAAGCATTCAAATAACTTGCATACTTTTAATAAACATAATTTTGTTGAGTTAAAATAAATGGAGCCTTTGGTTATTGTGTGGAATATTTGTTTATAGTATGTCGGACTTTTTTATCACTTAAATTGTACTGTTCATATTAAAATAGGGAAGTTAGCAGTTTTTTGTAGTGCCACATGCATATATATATTATTATTAGGTAATCTACCGGTTAAGGTAGGTTTTTGGATGGACACAACTATCAAATAAACATTTTGTGACTCCCCACCTAGCAAACTAATCTATATCAGGTCCCTCTTCATCTCGGTGTACTTCTTTCCTCCCTTCATCCCGTCCAACATCCCTATCCTGTTCCTACCCTTACCACGCTTGCCCAATATTCTCCCCTCTATTACCCTCTTCAACATTCCACTACCGCTCAATACGCCTTTCATCCATTTTTTCTGCCTCCTTATGACTTTTCCCAACAAACCGCTCTCCTCACCCACCATCCCTAGTACTTCCTCATTTGTTTTCCTTTCGGTCCATTTCACCTTCTCCATTCTTCTCCACACCCACATTTCAAAAGCCTCCAATCTACGTCTATCTTCCTGCTTCAGCGACCACGTTTCCGCGCCGTACATAGCTACGCTCCATATCAGAGTTTTTACGAGTCTTGTCTTAACATCTCTACTCAACGTCCCCGTCATCAACTCCCTCCTCCTTGAGAAAGCCTCCTTGCCTAGCGCAATTCTTCTCCTTACGTCCTTACCACTTTGAACGTATTGGTCCAAAACACTTCCGAGATATGTAAACTGCTCTACCTGCTCTATTCTTTCCCCGCCTATTTTAATATTTAGCTTAGCCTTTTTCTTTCTGGAAAATCGCATAACCTTTGTTTTATTAATATTGATTCTCATCCCATATTTATCGCACTGAACCTCCAATTCACTCAACAATGCTTGCAACCCCTTGGCTGACTGAGCAACTAATGCTTGGTCATCAGCAAACCTAACCGATTTTACGAATTCCCCTCCGACTTTCATTCCTACCTCCAGTTCTTCCCATGCCTCTTTAATCATTTCCTCTACATATACGTTGAACAGTACCGGTGACAATGGGCAACCCTGCCTTACACCTCTTCCTAACACTGCCCATCCGGACTCTCCGTTCCCCACTCGCACCTGAGCAGTCTGAGACATGTACAGGTTGCGGATCAGTCTCCTGTCCCTCCAATCCATTCCTATTTTCTGCAATACACCCATTAATTTTTCCCAATTCACTCTATCAAATGCTTTTTCGAAATCTACAAAACAGGCAAAAACGTCCTGATTGTATTCTATATTCCTCTCGACTAGTGATCTCATTACTGCAATGGCATCACGCGTACCTCTTCCTTTCCTGAACCCAAACTGATCATCCCCTAAGTAATCATTTGCCTTACTCTCTATCCTTTTGTTGATGATCCTGAGAATAACTTTAGCTGCGTGGGATATCAAACTTATTGTTCTGTAATCCTCACATGACGAAGCCTTTGCCTTTTTTTGGAATAGGAACTAACACCGATCTCACAAAATCTTCCGGCCAGATTCCTTCCTCAGAGATACTACGAATCAGTCCATATATGGCCTTCTTCCCACCTTTTCCTAACCATTTCAACATTTCTACAGGAATATTGTCCACCCCCACAGCCTTATTTGCTTTCATCTCCTTTAATGCCCTTTCTATTTCATCGTCGAGTATGCCTGGACCTAAGCTATCTTCTTCTACGTCATGTTCCTTTTCTATGTCTAACCTTGTCGGCCTAAGTTCTTTACCATACAGTGTTTCTATATATTCCTTCCATCTCTCTTGGATTTTTCCTGGTTCAACTATTATCTTACCCCATTTATCTTTAACTGTTAGCACAGATCTTGCCTTCTTACTTCCCGATAATAACTTAACCTTGCTGTATAGAGCACCAATTTCACCCTTCTTCCTTAAACTTTCCATATCCTCGCATTGCGTTTTCCACCATTCTTCTTTTGCTTTATTTGTGGCCCTTCTCAATTTATTGTTTAACTCTTTGTACTTCATTTTGCCTAACTCTGTGTTTACATTTTTCCATCTTCTTATCTCATCCATCTTTGCAATCATCTCATCCGTTACCCATGGTTTCCTTATCCTTTTCCTGTTAACGGTTCCTATAGTGTCTTTAGCGGCTTCCAATATCCCTTTCTTGATACATTCCCATTTTTCTTCGATAGTACTCAGTTCTTTACCGTCATCCATCATTTTCTCTACAGCCTACAGATACTCCTTCCTCGTTAATTCATTTACTGCTTCTAAATTCCATTTTTTAACCCGCCGCCCTTGCCTTATCTTCTTGAAACGAACATTACATTTCATAACAACTAAATTGTGGTCAGAGTCCGCATCCGCTCCTGGGAAACTGTGCGAATTTATCACACTGTTCCTAAACCTGTGCCTAACCATAATATAATCTAACTGATACCTTTCTGAGTCACCTGGCATTTTCCATGTATACCTACGCCTTTTGTGGTGTCTAAACCATGTGTTAGTGATGACTAACCCCTGTCTCCTGCAGAATTCAATTGCTTTCTCCCCGCGTTCATTCCTCGTGCCTAACCCATAGTCCCCCACCTCACCACCATCTCTTCTTTCGCCTACCGTCGCATTCCAATCCCTCATCACTATCAAATGTTTCCCTGCAGGAACACTCGCGATGATATCCTCTAACTGATCATACATCCTATCGACTTCTTCCTCCTTGTGGTTGCTCGGTGGCATGTATACCTGAATAATGACCGAGTTCGTCGGCTCTGCTTTAATCTCTACGAGTAAAATTCTATCTGTCACTTGCTCTATGTTGACTACGCTTCTTCCTACATATATATATATATATTTTTTTTTCCTGTGGTACTAGAAAAAAAAATATATTTTTAAAAATATGTATAGACTATATGTATTTTTGTATGCATGTATAAACTCTGGATAACAGCTTACTGAAACATAGTAACACTAAGGAAGGAAGCTCACGAACATGATTGACGTTTCGAAGGTCAAGCCTCTGCTTTAAGCCTTCAAGCCTCCCGAGCTTAATATCGCCCTCCGAAAGCGTCCATTAGCCTCCGTCCCCTTATATCCTTGTCCCTAAGCCTGCCCCCTTTCACTTCTTCAACATATTCTCTCCACCCTTTTCTCAGGAACGGTATTCAGAAGATAACCGTTGATCGTTGAAACTTCAATCATCATTGTGAGTGTACCCGTCAGTCATGTTTGTGTTGTCTTTGTGTTTCTAAGTTTCTTTAAGTTTTTGTATAAATTTTATCATCTTTATTATTATATTTACTATCTATCCTTTTATGCAAATGCATACGTGTTACATGGTCACGAAAAAAATGGAAAAATTCTCAAGCCTGAATTTTATATTTCCGCAGTTCTAAATCTGGTTATATTGAGAGATGGAAATTTACCTTGAAGCAGTAGTCAGTGTACAAATACAAGCCTGTTCCCTACTCTTTGGCGAAATGCGACTGGGGAATGTGCCTAAATTGTTATCATATATCCTAGTGACGGAGGTTAATTTTATGGAGCGGCAAATGGCGGTAGTGGATGAGGATGATTAAAAATAAGACAACATGCCAAGTATCAGTTAGTCACGATAGCGTGAAAGAATAATTTGAGTCAAGTGAAATAAATAGTATTTCCATACCAGTAGTGATGCCGCATTTATTTGGTGAACGCAAGATATCGAATGCTGCATGAAGCAGGTGCGGGGGTAAGGGAGGGCGGTTAAAGGTGTTAAAGGGTTTTAGATAGAGGGGGAATCCCCTCTCCCGACCAGCAAACCCTCACCTCCCCCCCACACGCCGTGGCAAATCATCGTCATCAATCAATGGGTTAAACCTATGAGTTACAATTCTCCTCCCCTAACCTTTTCCTCGTACGATCCTTCACCCCAATCCTTCTTCTAATCTTTCTGAACAGTGGAAGACAAGTTACATCAATTCATCATTTAATGTTATATTTGGTCATGCCGTAGAGATCTATCTTCTATGAAGTTGGTAAATTAGAAAATATAGATTGTTTTTGAGAGTGTGAGCTTTCTTTACTTTTTATTCACGTTTGTCATTTTAGTCAGTTGCAGTAGTAATATTTGCTGTGAGAGAAGTAAAATATTTGCTCGCACTACATATGCGAACTACAGGTGGTACTTATGCTCTTCATTAGAGATATTGGAAATCCGTGAAGTTCTCACGAAATCCTCACAAAGCTGGATTGATTACCGAATTGTTTATTCCCGAACGTTGCTATGATAAACTTAGTAGCGTATCCAAATATTAGGGGAACTAAGCTGGGAATCGCTCACATAGCGAAGGTTATGTCACAGATTAAATTTGTTGTATAAATTCGAAGTATTTCTCTTTAGTAGTAATGTAGAAAATGTATTATTAACCCCATCGTACTGCGTTAGGCGATATCATTTCAATAAAATGAGAGAGATTGAGTGTGAAACGGATAGATTTAGGATGCCATTTTTTTCTCGTGCGATCAGGGATCAAAGTAACGTTTTCCGACCGCGGTAGGGGTAAAATATTCGGGTCAATCTAGTCTGGTGTTCATTTGCCCTCTGCCGTACACCCTTGTGGTGGCTTGCAGGGTACTAAAAAAATACAAAAATACTGGAAGGAACTTTATCACCGAGAACGAAAATGGAGCGCACGTGAATATTAGTGTGGTCGGAAGAGCCCTTACGATTATCATAATCTTCGACGTTGCTAAATCAAGAAAACTATTTGCATAAGTAAGCTGGGTTTTCGATTACGGGCAGTGCGCCTCGTTCATAATTTGCGCACAATTCCCCGATTCCCTTTAATTGGTGACGTGGCGTTGAGGAAGAGAGACGATGGTCGGGGGACTTCCTTGAAACGGTGAGCAAATAAAGGGAAAGGGACCGACCGACGGGAGTGAAAACGTGAGCGATGATGGGGATGGGGAACGAAATCCGAAAGGGAAGGAAGCGAAAGTTGGCGTGTGGGTGGACAGTGAGAGGAGGGTGAAGGAGACGAGATGAATAAGTGAGCAAAGGCTGGGAGACAGAAAAGCCATATGGAAGTGAAATTTCTAATGGACGTTACTGAAGGAGAGTTGGAGGAAGAGAGAGGACATACGTGAGGAAGCGTCCGTCCGGGCTGATAATTTCATCCGAAAGGCATACCAAGAGTGACGGATTTAAACTTCTTGGCTCATTATATTTCCGCTTTCCAAAATGGTTCAGAAAAACTCAAGAATTCCACTCTGAGCACAATATGTCTCCCTCCAGAAGAATAGTACATCAATGAACATCGTTGACGTGAACACAGAATATAGTCACAAAATGGCGACTCATGACCTTGATGCAAGAGCAGAGATTATTATATATTTTCTGAGGAAATACATATGAATTAACTTATAATTTAAAATTAGATCGTCTAAAAAGTATTTTGTTCTGCTCCATAAAATATCAAGCCCCCTAGACCCAGGCACCTATTAGAGTTTCCAACCTTGTGCGGTTTATATCCTACGCATAGTGTATGACGACATATTGCACTCTTTATTTAGACAAATAATCAAGAAAACGAAAGCAATGATATACTTAAGAATGAAAAGCGCCGAAGAAAGAGAGAAACGCAATGGGAAAATTATGGGAAATAGAGAGGCAGTGATAAAAGACAAACTAGCTGGAGAATCCATAATGAGTTTCCTCATTATGCGTAAAAAGAACACTGTCTTATTATATTTAAACAGTTTTCAACTGATTCTCCATGAAAATACCCTGTTACAGAAGATCTTCAATTGAAATTGCATTCGCTATCCCTATAACTAAAGGATTTAGTTTTTATTTTATTTATATTTCGACATAATTGGGCGAGATTGAGACCAATAGTTCCTTGTTCCACATAACTCTTGACATGACTTTGAAGACAATTACATTGATCCAAACTCTAGGTGAAGGAAAATCTACCTAGACGGGAATCGAACCCGTGACCTCTGGATTGATAGGCGAGGACATACAGGATTGATGAAAACGAATGAGAAGTACAGCATTGAAAATAACGTCGAAATTGGTGAATTATTTTCTGTTTAATTTCTACTAGATAAGAAACCTTTTGCATTTGTGAGTACTCGGTTCAATTGAGCATAGAAGCGTAACAAATATGATTCATCCTAAATACGTATTAATTTTGCAGTTTAAATACGTTAAAATACTCAGAATAAAATATTAACATATTTTGCAGTAGAAATTGGAATCAAAGCTAACCCCGTGTTATCTTAGAGGAATGCAGAAACCAGAAGCCCTGAGGGCAAAGGAAGAAAATTCATGGAAATACAAATTTTCGAGTATCTATCGTTCGAAAATAGGACACATCATACGGTGTATCTGGTGTAACTATGTTCTGGGAGTGTAATGAAACAATCTAGTCTCATTATCGTCAGCTCAATATTTGCTTGAGTTGAGAGCAATCCGACTTAAGAGCAAACTTCTAGGATCCAACTTGTTCGTGAATCGACAAGGGAGTGTATATTAACGGAGAATTTTAGATAAGCTACTCACGTACCGATTGATGCGCCTTGTCAACCAGCCATTCCATTACGTGGAAAGCCGCAATGTATATGCCGCGAATGAAAGGGTAACCTATATAATGGGTAAACCAACTCAAAGTCTAAAATGCTAATTTGCAACGAGGAAAAATAAGTGTCCAAATAGTACTCTTTCTGTAAAATATGGCGTGCCTAAGGGAACGCTTCAAAACTGTACAAACATCCTTAATGAAGTATTTTTTATTCCTAAGAGTTCGTCCTCATTTCCTAAATCACCGCCATCTTTCTAGCTTTCACAACGAAATGGACATCACTGGAAAACTTATCCTTTCTGAATCTTCATTAGGAGGGTATGGAAGGAATTATTTAATTATTTCAACTTCTGGAACCACTTAGTCACTTTTATTTATCCTATTTTCATCCTTGAGCCTTTCTATCTCCATAATTGATGCCGTATAAAATCTTTATTCACTTTCGCGAACGATTAAAAATGTGATTTCTTAAGTTTGACAAAAGATTTACCTAAAGATCGTCTTACGTAACGATAAATTTCAAGCGGGTACAATATTATTCGAAGCCATCACGCTTTTTATGTTACCTGAGTCCATGCTTCTGCGCTCTCAATCCATTTTCCTTAATTTTTCTTACGAATATGCAAAGTTCTAAGGGAAACTACAGTTGTAACTCTAAGCGAGAGAAAAATGCGAAGCAATGATTTTTAAGGAGTTAACAGAACGTATTGACCACATCAGTTTTAAATGCAAAACGTAAATTTTCAATGTTTTTATTGAATTTAACTGCTACATTTTGGTATATTTTTAGGAAATTTTAATACTATACCATTGTATTGTAAATGGCACATATACGAATGGGAAACATACCCGCTGAAACTATTGATATTTTAATTGCATCACAGTTATTAATCCTCCAAAGTTTAGATTTACGCTTAATAGTTCACTACTTTGACAGCTGGAAATTTTGAGAGTTTTGTCCGTCGATCATGTTTAGTAGCAGCATGAGCAAAGTGGAAATGTAGAAAAGTTCTGAAATGATACATTTTCCGTCACGCGCGTCATGTTTTAAAATATCGGTGGCAGTGGTTTATATTATAGGTTCTCTTCCTCGAAGTGGTAGGTTTTGAATGGACATAAACTGATTAACAATAAATTTCGTTGCCTCTCCTGCCAAAACTCATTTCGGATAAAAAATAAGTGCAATTGAAATAGCTCTGTGTTTTCTTCCCGTAACTCCATATTTCTCCAAAAGCTTCAAATTTTAAATTGATAATACTCTCCCTTTCCTTTTAGGCTGTCTATTAATTCTTCTTGAATAATTTTTTGGACTTTTCTCTGCACTGGTTACTAGCGTTATCTTTCTCTGATTAAGAACAAAAGCACCATTCAACAATCAGGGAAAATACTATAGTTCAGGTCATTTCGACAAAAAGTCGAACTCAGGCAAAATGTCAATGAAATTGAAGAATTCTGCATATCAGGTCAGTTCTTCGACCTGAAGACGCCGGATGAAACTTCGGCGAAACTGTTGTCGGCTTCAAACAACAACGCGGTGAAAACCCGGATATGCAGAATGCTTCAAGCCACCGCCGCGAAAATCTACGCAGCCATATACTATATGTCAATGAAATTGTTTAATTTCATAGAAATTCCTTGCAATGTGAGACGTTTGCTTATTTTAACTTTATATGACAGTTTTCGATGGATTATGATGCAGGTTTTGTTTTTTAACCATTCTAATTTTGGATCGAAAGACATTTGCTCCTTGCCAAAGCTCTGTGAAACCTTTCTTTCGAACGTAATGAATTCATCAAAACCCATTTTGTCTTTAAAACCGTCACTATAAATCAATATCTCCATTGAATTGATTTCACCATGGGGGTACAATTACTTGGCGCAAAAAATTACCCACCACGAGCCTTCGAAGTACGTGGTCAAGTGGGTTTGTCGTCACTAACAGCAGACTAAACACATTTTTAATCCCATTCAATCTGCTGCAAGTGAAATGGGTAATTTGTGTAAGCCTCTATATTTTACATTCCGGCAATAAAGAAACGTCGAGCCGTGCCGAATCGCACAGTAAGACGTCTACAATTTTGTATGGTGCATTATTTTGTGAAAATTTTTATTTAAGAAGTCCTTTGAAAAATAAGAAAAAGGTAGGGAAGAGAGAGAATTGGAGGGTAAAGGGAAGGCGGACGAGGTGAAGGCCGAGGAGTTAGACAAGGCGGAAGAGAGAGAGAGATTAAAGTCGAAATAAGAGCCAAACAAAGGGGGCGAGACAAGACTGGCGGAGGAAAGGATTTTCCCTCCAGAAGTACGCCTCGACGTGGAGTGACAAAAATTGTAGGCAGCATGGAAGGAAGAAGAATGGTCAGAAGTGGAAATGGGGATGGAAGGTGGAGAGGGAGGAGCGCAATGAAGACCTTTTGGGGGGTCGGGGTCGCGATTAGAATAGAGAATGGAGGGGAAGGGGAGATGAAAGGGCGAAGCAAAGAAACCTTTGTCACTCTTACAGTTTCTTATTCTTTTCTTTTCCTCCTTTCTCCATTCCTTTCCCATCCCAGCAAGTCCACTTTCCTGATTGACTTGCTTTATGTTCATTGGGGTGTTGGTGGGTTGTCGTATGTACTCGTGTGTGTGCGTGTGTATATATATATGTATGTATGTATGTATGTATATATATATATATATATATATATATATATATATATATATATATATATATATATATATATATATATATATATATATAAATTCACGGGTAGCGGTGGTCTAGCGGGTAGAGCGTTGGACTGCTGACCGGAGGCTCCCGGGTTCGATTCCCGGGCAAGGCACTTTGGGCACCTGCAGCTCCACCCAAGCTAGTTGATTTTTCGGGTACCAGATCTTCCTGGGAAACCATAATCGGCACAGGGAAAGGAACTGGCCCCCCTACCCTGATGTGTGAATATTCACACGCCGTCGGGCTTGGTACATGGGTGAGCTCTACCATCACCTACTAAACCGACCTTCGGGTTGATTACTGTGTTTATGGTTTTATATATAAATTCACTGATAGTCATAACAAACACAGAAACCAAAACACACAAAAGAGGGACTCACTGGTTCTCGAATTTTCGGTGGTCCAACCACCTTTCTCAAGAGGAATTAGGAACAGAACTGAGGCAGAGGAGGGCCCGAAAGGGACTGAGGCAGAGGAGGGCCAGAGGGCAGTTTCGAGCCCTCCTCTGCCTCAGTTCTGTTCCTAATTCCTCTTGAGAAAGGTGGTTGGACCACCGAAAATTCGAGAACCAGTGAGTCCCTCTTTTGTGTGTTTTGGTTTCTGTGTTTGTTATGACTATCAGTGAATTTACATTACACGTTTGTGGGTTTTCCAAAAAAGTGTATATATATATATATATATATATATATATATATTATAAGGTAATCTACCGGAAGAGGTAGGTTTTTGGATGGACACAACTATCAAATAAATATTTTGTGACTCCAGTCAAAACACAATCCAGCAACCTACTCTACATCAGGTTCCTCTTCATCTCTGTGTACTTCCTTTCTCCCTTCATCCCGTCCAACACCCCTATCCTGTTCTTGCCCTTTCCCCGTTTGTCCAACATTCTCCCCTCTATTACAGTCTTCAACATCCCACTGCCGATCAATACACCCTTCATCAATTGTTCCTGCCTCCATAGGATTTCTCCCAACAAATCCCTCTCCTCACCCACCATCTCCAGTACTTTTTCATTTCATACGTTTTCCTTTCAGTCCACCTAATCTTCCCCATCCTTCTCCACACCCACATTTCAAAAACCTCAAATCTGCGTCTATCCTCCTGCTTCAGTGATCACGTTTCCGCGCCGTACATTACTATGCTCCAAATCATAGTTTTGACGAGTCTTTTTTACCATCCTTACTCAACGTCCCCGTCATCAACTCCCGCCTCCTTGAGAAAGCCTCTTTGCCTAGCGCAATTCTTCTCCTTACGCCCCCACTACTTTGACCGTGTTGGTCCAAAACACTTCCGAGATACATAAACTGTTCTACTTGCTCTATTTTCCCCTCCTATTTTATTGTTTAGCTTAGCCTTTTTCTTTCTGGGAAATCCCATAACCTTTGTTTCATTAACATTGATTCTCATTCCATATATATCGCACTCAATTTCCGATTCACTCAGCAATGTTTGGAACCCCTTGACTGACTGGCAAATTAGAGCTTGATCACTATCAGAACATAGGCGCATATAATAAGGACACTCATGCATATCTTTTAAATTTGGACAGTACTGCGGTCGAAATGTAACATTAAAATTTATATATGAGAGTGTCCATTTTATTTACTTTTCCAAGTTATTCACTAATCTTGTATTTGTCGTGTATGCTCGTTTCTATTCTTCCTCCCTCTGTCTATATCCATGTGAATAAACGCATGCCCATGAGCGCTCACCCCCAAGGGTAGTCATGAACGTGAATATAAAACTTTGGAGAATCAATTAAAAAATTATTACAAAAAACAAAATGTAACACTTAAATCTTTAATTTTAGGTGGCTGCAGAACCACATACTATATTTCAAATTCCTGAGATTCCATTTGAAGGTGGCTGGGTACCAAAAAAAAGTTAATTTACTCTTAGGTTTTATTTTTTGATGGTATTTTTGGTGACTATCAATCCCTTTATGTGCAGTTGTAGACATATTTTATGGCGAGCTATAACGGGGATGAAAGGAATTAAATTTTAATAAGGCCATGGGAGTAGATAAAATTCCTGCGGGACTGCTTAAGGGTTCAGAAATACGTGGGAGGGAGAGTTTCTATGGACTAATTTGTAGCATTTATGAGGAAAGAATTTGACCGAAAGATTTCGTCAGATTAGTGTGCGTTCCCATCCCAAAAAAGGGAAAGGCAGCAGTATCTGGCGGCTGTAGGAGGATAAGTTGGATTTCGCGCGCTGCTAAAGTGGTTCTCAGGATCATCAATAAGAGGATGGAGAGAATGGGAAATGATTATTAAAGGATTATCATTTTGTGTTCAGGAATGATAGAGGCACGTAGAATGCCATTGCAGTAATGAGGTCATTAATAGAGAGGAGGATTAGGGCTTAGAGGAGAGAATTAGGGTGTATTTCTTTGTTTCGTAAATTTCAAGAAAACGTTCGGTGGAATAAATTGTCAGAATGAATGAATGCTTTGCAGAATTCACAGGAGTGAAATTGAGGAATAGGAGACACTCGCTACCTTTATACGAGGTTCTTGTATTTCTCAGGATGCTCAGGTGCGAGAGAGTGCTGGAGTGTCGGGATGAAATGCGTTAGGAATAGGGGTAAGACAGGGGTATCCCTTGTCTCCCTTGGTTTTATCCGTACGTGTGGAGAAAACTGTAAAAGAAGCATTGAGTAGGACTGCAGATACGAATGAGAGTCGGTGGTCAACTTATAAATTCAATTTGGTTTTCGGATGAACAAGCTTTTCCTAGTCGGTCCGTCAAGAGATTTCAAGTATTGCTGAGCGCATAGGAAAGTCAACGTCTTAGTTGGTGATTGAGAATAAATGTAAACAGAACAGAGGTTATGCGGCGATCGAGTACGAGAAAAGATAAGTGAAATTTGCTGGGTTTTCATAAACAAATTTGGACTTTATAAACTAGAGCAGATAGAACAGTGTACCTATATCAGAAGAAGTTTGTACCAATATGATCGAAGTGGGAGGGGCATAAGAAGAGGAATCGCGTTAGGCAAAAGATTTTTCACATGAAGGAGGAAATTAATTCTAGGGACGTTCAGTTAGGATGATAATAAAAACCCCGTAAAAATATGATTTATTTTGTACGGCGTGGGAACGTGGTTGCTGAAGCACGGTGATAGCTTTAGGTTGGAGGTTTTTAAAATGTGAGGGTGGAGAAGGATTGAAGGATAAATAAATAAATATATTTGTATATATATATATATATATATATATATATATATATATATATATATATATAAGCATATACACACACCAATGATGGATTTAAGGGAGCAGAGATCATGTGGTGTTCGGGCTGGTAGCTGCTGTCACGGTAAAAGGAGGGGAAATTAAGGCGGTTTGGTTGGAGGAAGAGTTGGGCTGAGTAGCTCAGGCCACGACCGGGTTGTAGGCCTAAGGTGGGGAAGGATTCATCACATTGGTGGTTAAGGGTAGGAGACGATGATGGAAGGCGAGAGAATGGATGAGGTTATATATGGAGAGAGAGGGTATACGGGGACGCACTGTGATAAAGTACCCCTGGGAAAAGGAAAAAGTAATTCCTTGGAATTTTATCTGATGATTGAGATCTGTATTTTTGGTCAGTGTCTGGAGGCGAGAGAGAGAAAGAGCAATTAGGAATATTACACTTTTGTTCGTTTATTATTGCAGTCAGCGATAATAAACCAGCGTCGAATGGCAGTCGGGAAGAGGAAGAGCAGACAAATCTGTCGGTTGTTATGGCAATCTATTGATTTATATTGTTGAGCAAACTTTATCAGTGTTTAAAATAATCTTATGGGAAGGATATGACATCAAATTGCAGTTTTATACCACAAATGTGATATTTAAGAACTCGGTCGCTGTTTGCAATACAGTTTACTGTAAATTTAATGTAAGCATTATGCCCATTTTAAATTTGCCGAGCTATTTTAGGTACCAGGTTATTTCATCTCCAAGCTATATATATATATATATGTATAAACACATATTTATATATTTTATATATATATATATATATACATATTATATACATATTATATATATATATATATATATATATATATATATATATATATATATATATATATATATATATAAACTTAGACAGTAACACACAGCACGAGAACACATAAAAAGAACACTCACGACAATATCTTGATAATTTCGACGGACTTGAGGTCCGTCTTCTTCGGAAGATAAGATATGACTCTCATATCAGTATATATCTTATCTTCCGAAGAAGACGGAGCTCAAGTCCGTCGAAATTATCAAGATATTGTCGTGAGTGTTCTTTTTATGTTCTCGTGCTGTGTGTTACTGTCTAAGTTTTTTATTCAACACTTCCGTGTTACTTCGAAGAAATCATCTATATATATATATATATATATATATATATATATATATATATATATATATATATATATATATATATATATATGTATATAACATTTTCCTGCTCCATTCTCTTCTTTTTTTCTAACACTATTATCAACGTACGCATTTATCTTAGAAGAGTACAACTGATGTCAGGGATATTTTGTCTCTCACACATGGTTAATCCACTAGCAGCTATTTCTAAAAATGTTCACTACACTGTAATGACTGGATTACTGTCCTACGCTGCGCGCTTTTGTGTGGCCCGAACAAGTGATGTAGTGGTTATGTACTGAACACGACTCTTGTCTCTAATATTTTTATTTTTTAAAAAGCTTCCGAGAACGCACCTACGCAGGTAAGGCCGGAATCCGGTCGCCTCACCATGTTACACCACCTCGTTGTGGCAAATCGAGCGCAGCACTTCCTCTCAAATGCAGGCGCACACAGTTGACTACCTGGAATTGATGGTGTGAAACCCTCCTGCTCCATTCATTGATCTTGTAACCCGACGTTCGACATAGCATTCACGTACGCAGTTGGACAGTTCATTAAACTCTTTGACAAATGCGAGCACTGAACATTTAATAATTGACGATGCTGTTTAGGACGGCTTGATTTTTCCTCATGTTCATTCCTAAGGGTGTGATGGTTTCCATTGGTTTTGATGAAATCAACTGAAAACTGAATATCTTCACTATTGCAATTGATTGTAACTACATTTCCATAGTAATACATAGCAGATGAAAAGAGAACGTATTCCCTTAGCAATTAAATTGTCACGAGATTAAACGTAAGTCACCTATTTTCCTGGAAAAATCGATAGCAAATTATTTAATCAATAGTAAATTTTATTCATAAAATGTGCTATCGTGTTCCAGTGTTCATTAAGTTTATCGATATTGCAGAGAAAGGATAATAAGGCTAAATGTAATTTTATTTTCATTTTTAAAATATACCTATAACTGGAAATGTTAGCGCTTTTTAGATGTCAAAATTTAATTCCAATTCATTAGCAGAATCGAAATGATGAGTAGGTTATAGCAATTTTCTTTCTATTTTAGAACCAATAGAAGTGGTTCTGTAACGCATGTTTCTCATCCTCGTCACTGATTTTATGATCATATCATGTAATAAACTCCGCTGATATAATTATTCAATTCGCGTAACGCCGAGGGAATCGGAATTTCCTCAAATAAAATTAGCTATGAATGAAATAGGTACCGGAGTATTTTCACGAAAGATCAAAGAAATTTATGCGGTCTTTATATCCCACCCGCCCAAGATTTGGTTCAATCTTAGATCAGTTTCTTGCCAACTTAAGCAATTTAAAGCCCTGAAAGAAATACGAATAAGTAAAGCGTAATAGTGCGAATTTAATGAGGCGATGATATTATTAACTTGACTCGATTTTAAACAAACGGGTCGCAGAGAAAAGTCTTATTAAATGTGAAATATTGGGATACATTTTCTGTTATCAATCTTTTGGAGCCCATTCCGAGACTGTAAAGTAAGTTATTCTTTTATGGCGAAATTTATAGTTATTAAATTCTGGCTGACCTGACAGTAATGTCCATTGTACTATGTACTTGGAGATTAATGTAGCGTATAGTAACAAATCACATTCATATTCAGGATCTTTGTTTTTATAATAAATTCCTATAATTATTTATGCACAATGTTAGAATAACCTTACTGCTCGTCTACTTATTTTTCGGACCTTGATACGTATCAATTATATTCTGAAATAACTTTTTTGATGATAGAACACATTTTGTCAGAGTCATTATGCTTCTAGTCCGTGACTTGTGGAGAAGCGCGTAACTATTCAGGATTCACTACCTTTTAATGTTGGTATAAAAGAGCTACTAATTAAACACACTCTTTCATAAATACAATAAATCGACGACAACATGACAGAAATTTCATTACTGTCTTTGTTCAAAGATAATTTTGCTTTACGACTTTACGAAGAATTGAATGTCAAAATTAGAATGACTATCAGGGGAAATTTAGTTTTTCAAACGTAACTTTAGTCTTATAGAGAATATCTACAAGTGAAAGAAAACGAATAAAAGTTTTGGAATTTGAAACTTAACATAACAAAGGAGTAACATAACCGACTTTCTTACTACAAAATTAGAATAATTATTAAGCTAAACAATACCCATTGATCAGTCTTAAAAAACTAACGGTTTTCAATGAATATTTAGTGTAAAATGTGCACATCCATCGAGATATTAATATTATCTTTGATACAATCAAGGAGTAACTAAAACGTGATTCCAATCAAAGGTTTTTGAAACGCTTATGAAATGTAATTTGAATAATCAATGCTATATGTGTCGTCAAGGCCTATTTCAATTTGACTGATGTAGAGTATTGAATTACATTGATTAAAGAAAAGATTAGACAAGGAAAAGGTGGCTGTAAAATCTATTCGGAATTATGTTTATCGACTCTTTAGATTTTTAACGCACTGGTCGAATAACCTTAGTGCCGTGCTTCCCGGTAGGAAGCCTTTATATAAACAGGATAGAATAAATAACAAAGTCATGGCCATTCCTATAGGCTCCTCAGGGCTCTTAATTTCTCCTAGAGAGACTGCACCAATTGTGGATTCAATTCCTCCTCGTTCTTACTGTCCGTTCATAATAAGTTTCGAAGCCTTCATAACTACAAGGGTGTCCCGACCTACCTGGGAATACACTGCTCCTTCAGCGTAGTGTGTTTACGGAAATTTCACCTTACACAGGTTCTCCACCTGACCCTGGCCCCTGCAGCTTTCTTCTCTCACATCCATTTCCTGGCTTCCAACAAACGTTAGCTCATTCCAAGTGACGGAGAGCAAAGCGCCTACAGAGAGATAGTTAGCGAGCGGGTAGTGAGAAAAAGTGGACCAAGAGGGAGAGAGGAGATAATGATTTTTGGGGGAAGTGAGACGAAGAGAGCCGAGGGAAGGGAAAGACGATGGCCCGGGTGGCATTAGTCGTGTGGGGATAAGGGCTGGTAAGAGGCAGAAAGGGACAGACGATCAGGGAAACTAATTTATCTGTGCAAAATTAAGGTCCCAGTCCTTGCCAGGAACTTTTTATTTCCCTATTTTTATTTTGGGGCGTGCCAGCTGGTACATGATGTGAGTAGTCTAATCATTTCATGTTTTCAGTGATTTGAATGTTTACTGTCAAAACATATTAATAAATGTTTCAATCCGCGATAATGTATTTACGATTGGTTGTGTTGATCTATCGAATATTTTGACAGTTTTAAGTATAATTCATGTATACAAAAAGTATAAGTGATTTTGCGATTAAAATATATTACGGCCTCCTTAAAATATTCTTCGTCAAAGTTTTTATGCAATAAGGTAACATTAAAAGAATGTATCGTGTTTATTACTACGAGGTTACTGAGCGATTTGAACGAATCATGGTCCATGGTGGACGTCAAGTTTCAACAACTGAACATGTGTGTATAGTATGAAAGGTAATGAAATTGTTCTGGGAAAAAAATTTGTTGGTTCGTTTCGATAAATGTTCCGCCTCAAAAGCCACAAATCGATGCGATGTCCAGTGATATGGATGAACAATCCTGGATTATAAAGGTGAACCAGAACAAATGGGATTAATTGAGCTATAGAATGATTACATGGAGTTACATCAAAACTACAGTCCGTCACAGACACTCTAGAGTTTGTAAGAGGATGTGAATATGCATATCGATTCCCAAATTCATTATTCCTTCATTTTTGGCTGGTTTTTTATTCGTAGGTACTGATGGATAAAACGTCCCACATACTAGCCGTAAATCCGTTACCCGTTTCAAAAGAATTCCATTAGAGAAAAACCACTGGGTGATTTGTAAAATTAAAAGTTCAATTATACCTAAGGAGCGTAAATACGTCAATGTTTGTTTGTATATATGTACATATATGTATGCATATTACAAAAGTGGTAAATAGCGTTAGGATAAGAATCATGAAATTAAATTGCAGATGTTGTCGCGGGATAAATAATCTTTTGAAAAAATAAATATTAAGCGTATATTTGAGTAATATGGGATTAGAAAAAAGACAATGCTGCATTGGAGGAAGCTAAATGTATTATTTGCTTCGGATTCTCTTTTTGAGGACAAAAATTTTTATATGGGAAAAGGTTTCGCTTGGATATTTTATAGGATTCTTTTACCCTAAAGTTATCGCTATTTGATCCTCCTGAGCATTACTTTTTCGCTTGCGGTAAGAAATGTATCCCCAATTCTGTATGTAATTTAATTTTACTTCTGAATTAATCTGCTGTATCGTTTTTTTCAATACTCGTGCGAAATACTCTTTACACGATTCTTTTTAATCTACAATGCACGAAGTGAGTCACGAGTGAGTGTTGGTGCACATGGCAGATATTATTTTGAAAATTATTGCAAATTATAATATTGATTTCAGAGTAAGAGTTTATTGTAAATGATTAAAAAATTACCTGTTAGGTAGTAAATGAATTGATAAGCCATTGATGATGATGGAGAAATGTTAGTAGAACGACATTTATATTGCTGTGGAAATGGTTTAAACAATACATTATTTGGGCACTTCATTCCTCAAAAATGAGGCATTGGAACCATAATCAGTCGATGAAATGGGGTTAATAGCATTACAAAGATATTCAAATGGTTTCAATTCAGTTGACGTGGATTCTGATCGAAACATTTTTTTCGATTCATATTATACTGATCTCCTAGTGAACCACAATTTACGCGAGGGGAAACGCGTTGCATTTTCTATTAATACGGTAAAAGTACATAGACGGGAAATAGGATATATGGAAGAAGACGCAAGGGGAAAAAATTTGCTAAACCAAAGGACATCCGATATTCATAAAAATAATATCCTCAGATATTTAGAAGGCACTCAAAATCTGGAAACGACATGTAGGAAATTATTCAAATCACATTTTCTCTCGGATTATAGGATCTTTCGGATAAATGAGGGAAAAAGGTATCCGAAATGACCCGTTTGATTTATTGTAAATCTTACAATCAAAATTACATCAGAAATTGTGTCAACTCCTCTCCTACAAGTAGCAAATCATTTTATTTAAAATTTCAACACCTAGGAAATATTGTAAAAATCTTGGTAGAGTCTCAAGAACCTTTAATAATCTTTCTCTTATTACGTAAGTGTACATCATAGCCACTGGTAGAAATAAAAAAAGAGGTGTTATCATTCATATTACTCTGCTTTTACGTTGTCTTGCAATGGCTCACGGAGTATAATATTGATTTGGATGAGGGGTATTTCCTACCTGCGTACTTCATAAAATTTGTAAGTGCGCGCGAAGGAGAAAGAGGGGAAATGGAGATCGAGAGTGGGCCTTTGGACGGAATTAAGGGATCTGCGAGTGAGACAGAGGGAAACTTGGAAAGGGCTCGGTTATATAGGGAGAGGGCATCAAGTGGCGAGCATTTGGTAGGGTCGTAATGGAAAGGGACGGGGCAGGGCGCGCGAGTACGGTCGAGTGGGGCTAGATGGAAGGCGGGAAGGAGAAAGGAGAGGGCTGATGTGGAAGGGAAGAGAGAGGGAGGGAGGGGTATAAGGAGAAGGAGGAGGAGGAAGGAGATAATTGTGTGAAAGAGATGGGGCAGCAAACGATGGCGCGGGAAAAAGACAAAAGGGGAGAAAATCTCTTTACGAGAGCGTCGACCGTTTGCAAAGGCGGGCTAATTCAAGAGTCCCCTGCCGAGACCCATCTCTAACATACTTCTCCTTAAAATTATCCTGTTCTTTTTCCTTTATTTGCGTTTTAATAGTCGGAACATCTCGCGTTTATCCCTACCTTTCTCAATCATAACGATAGAAAGTTTGCAGGAAAGAGCAATCTGGATCCGGGCTAATTTCAACTAGAATTGTTTCAGGGTTCCGTTTTTTTCAGTACCAATGTTGTGAAAAAATCTTTTGGAAGCGTAACACGTTTAAAATCCAAAATGCAAGAAAAAGAATGGGAACTTATTTGAGTCATTGCTCTTAAAAATTATGACATCTCGAAGGGGCACACGTTTAGTGTAGGTAGGAGATAGAGAGAAATAGGAACAAAGAATGTACTGAATAGAGAAAGAGAGAGAGAGAATGGTCTATGTTTAAATTTAATTGGAAGTTCTAGTAATACGGTGGGGAAGAAGTCGGGAGGGAGAAATGGAGTAGGTGCTTCGGACGGTGAAGAAGAACAATGGCGGGAGGTTGGGAAGGACGGTAATGCTGATTCGCTCTCTGGAGCTAAGAGGGAGGAAGGCTATGGGGAAAGAAAAAACCATTATCAAGATAAATAGTAGGGTAGCAGCAAGTAAATAATGAAAATGGAGAGATAGTGCATTACGCTTCTTTGAAAAAAGGGATAAATGGAAATTATAAATAATGTGGGTTTTTTTAAAGAGAAATTTAGCTGTTTACATAGTTCAGCAAACGGGAAAATTTTAAAAATTAGCTATGGCGAAATGTAAAATGTACACCTTTCCAATAAAAGTTTATTTATCTTTTACCGACTGAAAAAGTTGTTAAATTTATGGTCCTCCCGTCCGCTTACTTAATCTATTCTCCATAATTAATTCTTGCTCTCTCGCAAATTTTCCAAAAAAAATTAAATAGTTTGTTCAAATACAATGCTGAAAATGTGGCATGCTGATGGAGATCTCAATTAGGTTCCTGTGTATTTTTCATGAAATCTCTCTCCCAATCTCTTCATGTTAGCAAATCTAATTATAGGATTCACTACATTTTGGTTCAACGATAGCAGTTAGTGGCGCTGTCATATTCTATGCAGGTCTTACTTATTTGGTTGCTTTAGTTATACAAATATAATATTTTAATTGTTCAGCCTCTTAGAGTGATTTTTACCCAATTTATTTTCGTTTGTGTATGAAATTGAATATCTAGGTTCCTTGTGAGTGAGCTGTAACAAAAAATTGTCCAAATGTTTGCGTTTACCGAAAGGTTACTAACGTCGAGATGAAAGGAATCAATCGTTCGAATATACCAAGAGGTGAGAGAATGTCAAAGATAAGTAGGGAGAAACAATGAGAGGTTCCGTAGCTGACATATTGTTGAAATATTGATCTTAAGCTAGAGAAGAATAGGAACTGCAACTTTCTCGTTTGAGGGCCTAACAGATATTATTCACAGCATCAATTCATATTCAGATATAACCATACGCCGATCTTAGTGATCGCTTTGTTAGCCGTACTCTGATTTCTGGTCATGAACTGTAAAAAATGGTTATCAATGCACACGTTGTGGTCATTGGCCCTGGTGAATCTGCGACCAGTGAAAAATGCGTTTTTGTGACCGCGTGACTCGTGACGCCATCATACTTACGCATATAATAATTAATGTACATGTAATTTCAACAGCGACTTTTTTTTCCGTTTCATTTCCAAAACGAAAGATTTACGGTCCAATTCTACATGAAACTAAATGATAGCAAGCATAGCCAAGTGAATTTTCAATCGCAGTTAAATATCGCCCTTTGAAAATTTTTCATTTGCAACGCCTATTAGGCGTTTTCTAAAAGAAAATTTGGGTCTTTATTACCTGAAATAGATGTATTTAAGATTCTTTAATCGGCCGTTTCTGTTAATTGAACGATGAACATTCCTCTTTAAATGAATATGATTACTAACGTGCTCCATCAGTTATACGAATAAAGAGTAGGTTATCATCTAAAGTACAGATTCAGTGAAACTTAAGCGTGTCTTAAGCCTTCTCCCCTTTTGTCCGGAAGAAGTAAAATCATACTAACCATTTTCACTCCCGTGTGATAGACATTTAATTCTTTCGAAGCAGGCGGATGTAGTACAAATTACGCTATCGGGATCCAGATTAGTCATTAAATTGAACATCAGTTTCCTACAACAATCAAGTTTGTTCGTCTCTGAGAATATACTTGTATTTGTTTTACAAGTTTATGCCTCCCATTATCTAGTGGAGGCAGACCACCCACGTATATAATTCCTGGTCCTCGTCTGTATTTCGTTTCGTTCGTTATTATTTCCGAAGACTTAGGCGTTAGGGTACGTGCATGCACTTTACCTCTTCTCCTCCTTGGCTTAAAAAAATATCCTCTTCCTCATACACTTTTTTGGTTTTTTTAGGGGGGTTTATTGTTTATGATATCCTTATTTCTAATTTTGTCATTAATAAAGTTTTATTTCAATAAAATAACGCCTCAAATAAATTTTTCCAAAAATTCCAAACTTAAGTTGGAACTGGTAGTAGATTTTTCCTTTGACATGTTTATTTATCGCCAGGTAAGTACTGCTCCCAGTATCTTTATGTTCTTCCATAAGGGTTCCTACAACTTCCAAGTATTTTTTGTTTGTTCCATTTTTTTCTGTCATAAGCTAATGTATCTGGGCTTCTTATTTAAATCACATTTGGCTTTCTTTATCTTAGGTTTTAAGTTGCTTTTCTCAATAACTTTTCCGTACAGTTAAAAAACACCAGATATCTTCTCTACTATTATTCTTGTTATCAGGAAAGAGTACTTGCTTACTATTTTGCTACTGCTTATATTTTCTCCCTGTGCCCGGATCCTTGATTTTTACCTTTTGCATTATTTGACAGCTTTTCGGGAAAAGATATAAGTTCCTGCACATTACAGACCTTTATGATCGTAGTCCTATTTTTACTCTAGTTTGTTTAATGCTGAAACCGTATTTGATGAATTACAAGTACAAAGGTTCTTCAATCTTAAGATCTGCCTTCTGATGTGGCAAATCGTGCCTCTCCCTTGGTGCAGTAAATATTAACAGTCACAGTTTTGAAAAGAATAACGAATGACTATTAATTCTGAATTCTCTTTCATTGAGACATTACAGGAAGATAATTGTCTATTATTTGATTGGTAAAATAAAAAAATTGTAATGACAAATTATAGCTGTATTATAATTTGACAGAATGTTATTTAGAGAAGACGTTAAGGTTTCGACGTCCAACGTCATCATCTGGTCATGCGTCATATCCATGTGATGGTTGTGTTGGCCATCGCAACCTGGATCGTGTTTAAATAATATTTGATAATATCTAATCGAATTTTCTCATTATAAAATAAATAGTTTCCATAGAGTTACGCCTGTAACAACCAAAAAATAAAAATATATTTTCCACCTTTTATGTTATTCTGTTGAAAATGATTTATTTCTATTTTTTAGTGCAGTAAGAAATATTGTTCTAAATTTCGTATTTCTCTCTTACCTTCTTCCAGTTTGTAGGAGTAATCAAGTTCTCCTGGAGGTTCATTTGTTGCTTTTCAGTTAAATTATTCACGAAGTTCAATTAGTATAACCTGCTTTTATTTCTTCTGTCCCGCGTGTTTCTTGGTAATTATGAAATGAATTCGCAAAATCCTCTGACCTTAACTTCCTATTAAATTTTTACTGGAGCTTAAAATTCTTGTCTCAACATAAGAATCTCTTTAACATCTTAATCCACACTTTCCTCGTAACCATGGCTTAATCTTCGCGCATTCTTTTATTTGTTTTTATTCCTGTAAGATTTGTCCTTGTTACATGTTTCTATTAACATTTTTTCTTCTTAAAAAAGTGCGTTTTGTTCCCGTTCCTAAACTTCGATTTGCACGAGAGGTTTTATTAATTCCTAAGTCTAATTGCCTTATTGGTTCCGAAGACTTGCCAAGCTTTTCCCTGTGAGTGGTTTTCCCAAGTTTAACAAATAGTTTTTTCATTCATTTATCTTTTTAGCTTCTCATCTTACGGTCTTCTTACGTATTTTAACCTCTCAGTATACGGTATTTATGATTATTTTACATGTCTGTTTCCCTGCTAAAGTTGTTATATTTCCGTTAATTTTTCCTCCTATATAATATTCGAAACGCACCGGTAATTTATGTATTTTATCTTACCTTCTTCGCATCCTCTCTATGACCCTTGGAGCACAATCATTAGGTATGGTCATATTCTTTCAATTTATTTCTTAATTCTTTCATCTTTTACAGCTCCCAAGCCCGCTACCTTTTTAAATATCAAACTAGGTTCTCTGCCCCTTAGATAAATTTCACATGATAACGATTCTTCATTGTTTTTCCCTGTTTTACGGTTTATGTTGGAATTGCATCATTTACCAAATATGGTTATCCTCTGCTTACACCGGCACGTCTCGGTTTATCTCATCCAACCTTAAAAGTAATTTTGAAACCTTCGGTTTTGCCATAATATTCTCGTATTCACGCGCACATAAGCATTTAAGCAACATTTTGGAAAGCCAATTGGTACCTTGTTGTGATGTAATTATCAAAAAATAAAAAAATTATGAAAATACATTAACTTTTCCTCCTCAAAACATATTCCTGGTTGGAATAATATTCCATCAGTCTTTCTGATTTGCAACCAGGAGAGAGCAAGGCTATCGAGTTTTTTAAATAATGAATTTTAGTACTATAGTATATACCGCGGAAATGAGAGAATATTAGTGGATATTAAATGAAGACGTAATCTACGGTGGAATTCATCGGAAATCCAACGTGCAGTCCCGTAGGAAGAAAGTGAATAAGCTTGGTGGTTGCTGGTTGTAAAACAACAGAATTCCTCTCGTAAAAGGTTTTGTTACATTAGCGGTCGGGAACGTCAAAGATATTCGTGGAATGGCGCAGTCACTAGATAACTGTTACCCCGAACAACTGCAGAATTCCTTTTGCCCGAGGAATCCGTTTTATTTTTGGTTTGAGTCATCAAAGGACGTCCGTCCGTCCATGGAATGTTGCTGCCGCGAGTTCAATATGACTCACAATGCTATCACGCACTGGAATGATTACTACATGAAAGATATGGCTGGTCCTATGTTGCTAAGTGTTAGAAAGAACACGTTAAAAAGTTGGGATAGAGTGTGAGTGACAGTTCATTCAGGACCTGGAAAGACAATTTCTTGGTAAATATAATGCATTTTCATAGGGTTTTCGTGTGGGAAGTCACGATAATGGGAGGTGTTACCTTACTTTGTCTGTAGTGTCCCGTAAATTGAATATTTTTGAAAATCATACATGTAAAAATAATAGTTCTTGTTGTTTCGATGAGTGGAAAGGGTATACGTACAGGACTAGAGGAAACGAATTTTAAACATTGGAATTTGAATTTAAAAAATGATGATGCTCAATGCTGATTTAAAAACGATAAACATAAGAAATTAATATTATCTTTGCTTTATACAGAAATAAACTTTATTCGTCGACTAGTTTTGTTTACACTGTAACATTCTCAGGACAAGTCCTGAGGATGTTACAGTTTAAACGAAACTAGTCGACGAATAAAGTTTATTTCTGTAGAAAGCAAAGATAATATTAATTTCTTAAGTTAAAAATGGAATTTTACAAAGTTAAGGCCTCCACTATTCAACGATAAACATGATAAGTTATCAAGGGAAACAGTGCTACCATCTATTATTCATGATGCTGTGGTGATCACAGCTCAGGACAGTGATCAACACAGCATGATTTTTAAAAATTCAATCCATAAAAAAAAATCATCCTTTAAGTGATTTTCAAAAGCAGAATATTGAAACAATTGAAAAATGGCCAATTGGCCAATTTAAGGCACCTTTTTCCAAACGGCATTTAACATCATAATTTACTGAAGTAATCTGAGATTTGTGGCTACAAATATTTGAGATAGTTTGAAAAATATAGCACCAGTCATTTATATCGGCCGACAGAAATTCTAATGAAAAATTACCTGTTACCACAAATCAATCGATTTCAAAAGTTGATTGTTTTATGCGACTTATTTTTACTTATTTAAAGACCATTCGTGGTTTTTTCACCATTTTCCTCTCGATTTTTATCTTTGTAGATGTGTGTATGCGTTCTTATTCGGAGAAATAATGATAGCCGATCTGTAATTTAAATGAATGTTGAGTAAAGATATAATATCTTTGTTCCATATCACACAGGGTGCGTCGGAGAATCGAGTGTACAGAAAGAAAGGTTGAACTGTGGAAAGTCAGGTGACCGAGTAGGGTTTTGAATGGGAGGGCGTAAAAAAAGGGGGTCGGCCCTGGAAAATAAGGCCGTCAGAGAAGGAAGCGGAAAAAATTAAATATGGAGGAAAATTGTCGGAGCGGGTTCCTTAGGCGAGGAGTCGGAACCTCCCGTCGGGTGGACAAGAGAGCGCTATTATCGCCGCAGTGTATCAGGGGAAGAGGGAGAGAAAGAAGCGGGGCATGGAGACGATCTGAGGAGGTTAAAAAAAAGCGGCAAAGGGGAAAATGATGCGGGGATGGATGAGAGTGTATGTGTTTCCCGGCGGGAAGAGGCGAGAGAAAATGATGTTGGCGGGAGAGAAACCACTTATGCGTGTGGGGGAGGCGACCGATCGATAACGGATAGTTAGGTGGGTCGAGGGGTGGAGGGCTGCGTAGCGAAGGAGAACGCTGGGTGACTGATGGTCTGGACCCGCTCTAGGGGTTTCAGAGGTGCTGCCGCGGAAGGTGAAGGAGGAAGTTTCGCAGTCCAGGAGACATGGGTATTGTCCAACAAAGACCCTGGACCCTAGGATGGTGAGTGTAAACGCAGGAGTTTTGAATCGCACCTGGGATCTGATTTACCCAAGTTGGTCGTCGGTGCTTACGTGTCCGAGCCGGTGGGATTTTTGTTTACAAGTCGCGAAATCCCTGGCTCTTTGTGAGTTTTTGAGATTCTGGTTTCTGGTTTAAAGCCGAACAAAATAAGACGCGGACATCGTTATGTTATGAATTTTTTTCGGGGAAGTTGATTTTATTTGCACTGTATTGGTATTCAGTTTATATTGGACAGTTGTCACGTTGGCAAAAGATTCCCAAACCTACTCAACTTATTTCACTTTGCTTTATACATTGATATAATTAGGGTAATGCATCAATCATGTTACGATAAATACCATCAATTCCCTTTCTTTTCACTGCACCATTGCGCGTTCCTTTTATGAGTTTGTAGATCTCTATGGATTCTTAATTAGAAACCGGTATAAATGTGATTGTTTTTGTGATATAAAAAAGTTAATCTTCCATATGTGAGTGTGTGTGTGTTTTTATATACGAGTATGCTATACACACACACACATTCGATGACTATTATGGAATAAAAATAAAATTTACGATAAAATATTAGCTTTATTAATACTTAGAGGAATTGGCAAGAACATATTGTAGCTTTCTTCATCTTTACATAGAGTTCATTAATGTTATTTCTGATCTTATACTATGTATGCACATAGGTATCACTTTTCATTGGCTAAATAGGGCCGACCGAAGGGAAGATCATCCCTTGATTTAATTATACAGTGTTTTGTGGAGCAAGAGTAGGCGATGATTGACGAGGATGAATACAGGCTCAAAATTCAAAGGAGCCGAAAGGAATGTGGATTTTTCCGGCATCGAAGAGAGGCACTTTGTTTGCTCATTCACAGCGGGGAGCTGCTCGGCATCCCCTGAATAGTTTTTTAAAATTTTTATAGGAACGATAGACTGCGTCGATTGAGTTCGTACAAGCCATTAGGGACATAAGATTCCGCAGTATGCTTATATTATGAGTCCTCTTCGTACAACCTGATTGCAAAAGACAATGAAACGGGCAAAATTTCACGGAACATTTTCTTGCAGACATTGACGAATAAACTATAATGCTGTTGCATAAAAATATTGATACTTTTAATTCGGAAAATAGAATTTATACTGAAGAACGTCACAAATCATGTATTTTAGGTTAAAATTCGATATTGTACTAGTATATTTCGTTGTCACTTCCGAAAATAAAATGAAGTTATCCCTGAGGTGATTAAGATTACTAGCAGAAACCAGACAAAATATTCCCGTACCCTTATTGACTTACCGAGGAGAAAATTCAGAAGGTAGACTAATTACTACTTCCAATAGGTAAAATTCGGTATATTTCAAAGTAAACATCTTTCACTGACAAACATCTCCATTTTTATGCTTATTTACAGATGTAAAGTTGCTCGTGGCAGTAAATTTCCTCTACACACTTGATCAGGTACAACATTATAGGAACATGCCTATATAATACGTATTTTGGGCTCAATTCAACCCATTTTTGACGGCAGTAAAATCCAAAAAATCGTTTTTTCATATCTCTTGAACAAACGAATTCTCATGTTGTTTTCTTGCTCAAATGTTATTGCCCGGTTCTTCAGGTTGTCCATAAAGTCCTCATAAAAGAGTTCGCGTTAGGTGCTGTGACATGACATAGCTTGTTTTAAATTAAGTTCTTATGGAGCAAGGGTTAACTGACATCCATGGAACGAGGGTTAAGCATTTTAGGTTTCTGTTTGGAAGGAACTGGAAAATGAATTAAGATGGACAAAGGAGGTCAATATGTACTGGGAGCTCGAGCGATACACGCATGACCTCCGGTCGCTCGGTATACTTATGGTCCGTTGCTTAGAACATGTGTGTGTGTGTGTACCCATTCTTGGACGTTTCTATCGTGCAGCGTAGATGAAACTCTGCTCGCTCTCCTCTTGTGTTCCGGATAGTTTCAGAAATAGGCCAATGCACGCAAACAGAGTGTCTCATTCTCCCGGAGCGATGAAAGTCGAGTCCGCGGAAATTGAAACGGAAGCTTAGAAGTGTTTACGGCACGTACTGTTTATCATACCACAAAGTTAAAGAGCAGAACAGCCAATAGTTTGTTCGGAAACGTGTCTCGTGATAACGAGACTACGAAATTCATTAGGTCGAATGATAGAGATTCAGGCGCCTTATTGTGGTTTTAAGGAGAGATGATTATGTGTTTGCGAGAAATGCTCGATATTCTGCCATGCCCTTGCCTTTTTTTTTAGCTTGCTTACAGAAGTTTCCTAATTGTTGCTTGTATTCATCACCTATCTCGTGATAACGTATAGAATATTTTTTAAGAAATAATAGCTTTTTAATGTTCTCTAAACAATTTTGCACAGGTTAATCGCTGAATATATATGATATCTGATTCGGAAGTTTAAAAGTTTGGATTAAAACCCGAGAATGTAGCATTTTTGCGGTTAAATATGGCCAAGTACTCGCAATAGAGTGAAATATTCACCCTACTTCTAGGCGTTCGAAGTATTTCGTCCATTTAGTTTTCTCCTAACTCAAGTTTTCTCTATTTAAATAGAAATTTCGCTTCATTTTGTTAGGCCTTGTAATATTTAACTAAGATGAACATTAACATCATACTCATAAACAAAATTATATTTGAAAATATGATTTGATAAACTGTTCCACATGTATATGTCGAGCGATGAACGTTTCTGTTTCTGATTTGTGATAGAGAAATTATTTTTAGTCTAATAGTAGAGAACATATTAAATTGAAGACAAGAACGAGAAAATCCGGTCACTAGAATCGAAATTTTTAATGCAATGATTGAGCATTTTACTTTGATATAATTCAGGTTTATATGATTTTCAAGGAAAACCTTTGGGCTAGGCATTATGAATTTGTAATCATTCAAAGTTTTGGAATACTGATGGATTGAATTCCTTCAAAAATTAATCGGATAAGGGTTGAAATGCAATATGACCAAGCTCTGTAGTATTTGATAGTTTCGATCCATACTATGCCGTTTATTTCACATAATTCCCATTATCGTTTACACCCATGATATTTTTCAGAATTTGATTTGGATTGCTCTTCCGTTACGTCCTACTTTCCTTTGGTTATCTCGTTGCGAATTGGTTGCGAAGATACATGTAAACAATTCGGATCACCAGACATTAATTAAAAATCGATAATAACATTTGCTGTTTAATTTGTTTTTTAATCGACATTTTGAAATCACGCCGCCACTTGTTTTATGGGAAGGAAATTGGAAGTAACTGATGAATCTTTGTTAAAAGTGACATAAGTGCATAAACATAAGTGACTTGAGCACCTTATATGGGAATTGACGTTAGGAGTGATTTATCAAGTTTACCAGTACATATCCTTAAGGGAGGTTATATTAATTTCCATTGCAAAATGTACGTTTATTTGGTAATAGTTATAGTTTATATTTGGTAAGAAATTACCTTAAATTTAATTAACTAACTGCCTGTTGGGTAAGGCTACTTTGATGACGCATTTCCCGAATGTTACATGCTACGTTTTGTTGCTCCTGTAATTTGCTTAGTCTGACGTTCACATTATCAAAACATTTATGAGTTGAGAATAGAGCAAGGCGTACATTTTTCTATACCTTCAGGAGAAATAAAAAAAATATTTCAATTAAAAAGCGGTTGAGGCGTTTCCCTAGTTTGTGTTTGTAATGCGGAGATAAAGTTTCAGTCACTGGTGAACCAAAATGTTTGTAAAAATAATTATTAACCCACTTAATTAATTAAGGTACTGTAATATTAATTATGCTTCATTATAATAGCTGATATATTTTTGGGCATTTATTGATTTGCCTCCAAAATATCTACCGCTAATCTCTCGCTCACCAATCAAACAGAAGTTTCACCTTTAAATGGAAACTAATTGGTACAAACTTTTAATTTTTGTATCGTTTCTATTATCTACAGAAATTTATAAATTTTGAAGTGGATTTGGTGCACTAAAAATTGCTGATTTAACAATTCCATATGCGATAAATAATACTGAATTTTCCTTTTATACCAATTATGAGATCAAGCGTAATTAAATTTATCTAAGGCATATTTTTTCATGTTTATGCAGGGAAAAACAAAATGCTGTTATAGCAATTGAAATTTTTTGCAATGAAAAATTTCCCTTCTAATTTGGGAAATTTTTCAAACGAAAACGGTAATATAAATAATTGTTATATGAATTAGATAAAACTGCCTAAGGTACTCGAAAATACAAGTAGAACACGTGTAGTGAAAACAGTTGAGGGTATATTACTTATTCTCAGTTTATGAATACATTACAACCTACGACTCAATTTAACTATATACCATTGTTATTTTGATTTTTCCTAGTCCTTGATTGACGTTGCGTGACCTAATCATTTCATGATAAAATTTTGAACGCATCGTATCGAATTCTAGGGATTCGCTTAGGGACTTTTGTTAACAGATAAATTAATTCAAAGGATATTTCGAGTAAATTTCTCACATTTATAATTGGAATATTTCTAATGGAATTTTTTCTTATCGTAATACTTCAGATAATGATATGAAATATTATAATTTGTTATTTATCCGATGAAATTACGGCAGTGGTCTCTTCAGTGGGTAAGAGTATTCAATAAGAAGGGGGACATGTTTAAATAAATTTTGCTGCAGATGCGATTCACATCTTTTTCCGGAAAGTGGTGCGTGACGTTTATAAATATGTATTAGAGCAACATACAATTAAAGATTTAGGGTTAGGAGAGACTCCTACGCTGAAATGAGAACGATAGTGTGGCAGAAGTTTTAGAAGGAAGGAGACGTCGCGTGGAGAAGGGAAATTTCGGCCCGCATTAAGAAGATGGAACAACCGCCTGACGGATTACTTAATTGATGAAAAATGGATGGGAAGCGGCGAGGGATCTTAGTTTTTTTGCTGGGAGACCAGAGACTCTTTTTTGTCATTTTCTTTTCGACATTTTGGGAGTGTGGGTGCATGAAAAATGTTGATACTCAGTATTGCCAGCACTAATGAGATCCACCAATGGCAATGAGTTGTATCTGAGTGCAACATGCGTAGTTCCACTTTGTTCCATTTCTTTAACAAGTCATTCCAATGTAAAGCAAGATAAGTGTAGTAATACCAAGGTAATATTCATATGAATCATATTATTCATACCAATAAATAATGGAAATAAAATTAAAATCTCCGCGTATTATACGTGCACACAATAAATTTATCATTAATATACTAGTACTAGTTAATGTTATGAATACAATTCAATACGTATTCCAAGATATGTTATATTCCATGTATAATAATGTACTTTAACCAAATCAACATAGTGGCATATTGCCACCGTTAAGACCAATTTCAATAGTAAGTTACCCTTTAAATTAGAGTTAAGTTAATTATTCTACGAGTAGATGATGTATAAGAACAATTTTCACTCAAATTTGAATAATAGGTATTCAAGTCTAACGCTTTTTCGAAGGCGTCTATTTTAATAGCTATGGTGAACAATTTTAAATTCTCCTAATTTCTGTTGCTTTTTGTTGTCAGTTATATTCTAAGGAATATATAGATAGATAAACGTCTTTATTCCGGCGACATTGACACCATTAAGTCCCTTCTTCCATTTAACTCTTAACCCTTACATTAGTTAGTATTCTGCATTTGCCTCACAATAAAGATACCTAATTGCCCTTTAATTTAATAAATATTACTCTTTTTCAAACAACTGAGTGTCTTGGCGAAGTTATTATCTAATCGGGTCATGCATAGAATGTACGCTAAAACAATACTTTCGTAGAAAAAATGTTTTTTCAAGTGTTTGAAGCTTTATCAAAGGTAACCTAAATACCAGAGAGTTATTTCTGTATCTATGACTTTAAAGCAGACGAGTGAGTTAATAATTTAAATCATCAAGGTACCGTCACAAGTTTACACAGCGAAAGGTCGTATAATATTTAATCATTCTACAAAAAGTGGAGGCTATTTGAACCATTCAAGGTAAATCAAAGATAACAATTCATTTCAAATTAGCATTACAATAGCGTGTAATATGTTCATTAACAAAGGGCTGTTACCATGCAGAATACATTTAAAGGAATTTTTCCATGCGCTGCTTCGTAAAACTTGTAAAGAAATTTTGCCGTACGACGATCGACTCATGTGTAAACGATTTTATAAATAAATATCTTTAAAATAACTGCTATGTGATGATATTTTAATCTTCATAAATCAGGACTAGCAAAATTTCTGTCGTGAAGTCGTTCATTCATGTCTGTTTTACGGTGACTATGGAACAGAATTTATTAGGTAATCTACCGATTAAGGTAGATTTTTGGTTGGGAACAACTATAAAATAAATATTTTGTAACTCCAAACAAACCCAATCCAGCAACCTACTCTACATCAGGACTCTTCATCTCTGTGTACTTCTTTCCTCCCTTCATCCTTTCCATCATCCCTATCCCGTTCCTGCCCTTTCCTCGTTTGCCTAACATTCTCCCCTCTATTACCCCCTTCAACATCCCACTGCCGCTCAATACGCCTTTCATACATTTTTCCTGCCTCCATAGTATTTCTCTCAACAAATCGCTCTCCTCACCCACCATCTCCAGTACTTCCTCATTTGTTTTCCTTTCGGTTCATTTCACCTTCTCCATTTTTCTCCAAACCCACATTTCAAAAGCCTCAAATCTACGTCTATTCTCATGCTTCAGTGACCACATTTCCGCGCCGTACGTAGCTACGCTCCATATCAGAGTTTTTACGAGTCTTTTCTCAACCTCCCTACTCAACGTCCCCATCATTAACTCCCTCCTCCTTGAGAAAGCCTCCTTGCCTAGCGCAATTCTTCTCCTTACGTCCCTATTACTTGGACTGTATTGGTCCAAAACACTTCCGAGATATGTAAACTGTTCTACCTGCTCTATTTTTCCCCGCCTATTTTAATATTTAGCTTAGCCTTTTTCTTTCTGGAAAATCGCATAACCTTTGTCTTATAAATATTGATTCTCATTCCATATCTATTGCACCGAACCTCCAGTTCACTCAGCAATGCTTGCAAACCTTTGGCTGACTGAGCAACTAATGCTTGTCCATCAGCAAACCTGACCGATTTTACGAAGTCCCCTCCGACTGCAACCCTGCCTTACATCTCTTCCTAACACTGCCCATCCGGACTCTCCGTTCCCCACTTGCACCTGAGCAGTCTGAGACGTGTACAGGTTGCGGATCAGTCTCCTGACCCTCCATTCCATTCTTATTTTCTGCAATACGCATTAGTTTTTCCCAATTCACTCTACCAAACGAACAGGCAAATACGTCCTGGTTTTATTCTATATTCCTCTTGATTAGTGATCTCATTACTGCAATGACATCACGCGTTCCTCTCCCCTTCCTAAACCCAAACTGATCATTCCCTAAGTAATCATTTACCTAACTCTCTATCCTTATGTTGATGATCCTGAGAATAACTTTAGCTGCGTGGGATGTCAGACTTGTTGTTCTGTAATCCTCACATGACGTATCCTTTACCTTATACGGAATAGGAACTAACACTGATCTCACAAAGTCTTCCGGTCAGATTCCTTCCTCGTAGATACTACAAATCACTCCATACAGAGTCTCCTTCCCACATTTTCCTATACATTTCAATAGTTTCACATGTGTGTTTTCTACCCCAACGGCCTTATTTGGTTTCATCTCCCTTAATGCCCTTCCTATTTCATCGTCGACAATGCCTGGACCTATGCTGTCTTCTTCTACGTCATCTTCCTTTTCTATGCCTAATCTTGTTGGTCTAAGTTCTCTACCATACAGTGTTTCTATACATTCCTTCCATCTCTCTTGGATTTTATCTGGTTCAATTATTGTCTTACCCCACTTATCTTTAACTGTTATCACAAATCCTGCCCTCTTACTTCCCGATAATAACTTAACCTTGCTCTACCTTGCGCACCAATTTCACCCTTCCTTTGTAAACTTTCCATATCCTCGCATTGCGTTTTCCACCATTCTTCTTTTGCTTTATTTGTGGCCCGTCTCAATTTGTTGTTTTACTCTTTATACTTCATTTTTCGGAACTCTGTGTTTACATTCTTCCATCTTCTTCTCTCACCCATCTTTGCAATCATCTCAACCGTGACCCATGGTTTCCTTATCCTTTTCCCGTGAACGGTTCCTTTAGTGTCTTTTGCTGCTTTCGATATCATTTTCTTGATACATTCCCATTTATCTTCAATAGGACTCAGCTCCTTACCGTCATCCATGATTTTCTCTCCAACCTGCTAATTCTTCTTCCTTGTTAATCCATTTAATGCTTCTACATTCCATTTCCTAACCCGCCGCTCTTACCTTATCTTTTTGAAACGGACGTTACATTTCATAACAACTAAATTATGGTCAGAGTCCGCATCCGCTCCCGGGAAACTGTGCGAATTTATCACACTCTTCCTAAACCTGTGTCTGACCATAATATAATCTAACTGATACCATTCTGAGTTACCAGGAATTTTTTATGTACACCTACGCCTTTCGTGCTGTCAATCCATGTATTGGTGATGACTAACCCGTGGCTCCTGCAGAACTAAATTGCTTTCTCCCCGCGGTCATTTCTCGTGCCTAACCCATAGTTCCCCGCCTCACCACCATCTCTTCCTTCACCTACCATCGCATTTAAATCCCCCATCACTACCAAATGTTTCCCTGCAGGAACACACGCGATTATATCCTCTAACTCATCGTACATCCTATCGACTTCTTCCTCCTTGTGGTTGCTCGGTGGCATGTATACCTGAACAATGACCAAGTTCGTCGGTTCTGCTTTAATCTCTACTACTAATAAAAAGAGACGTTTCAGGCGTGATATGGTGGAGTATCATGATAAATTAAAATTGCCAATTTTAATTTATCTCCTGCTAATATTCTATCCGTTGCTTGCTCTATGTTGACTACGCTTCTTCCTACCCCTTTATTTAATATTAAGGCAACCCCTCGTTGGCTCTCGTCCCCGCCGCTGTGTATCGCTCTATAATTGCCACTCCAGTAATCCCCGCTATCCTTCCATCTCACCTCGCAGAGACCTAAAACATCTATATTACCTCTTTCCATCTCTCGCTTAATATTTTCTAATTTTCCTGTCGTCAACATTGTCCTGACGTTCCATGTTCCTATTCTAAATACTTTCGTCTTCTTCTGCGTCTTCTGTCATGCTGTTGTTATTTCTCCCCCGCAAGGGTTTCGTGGGATGACGACCGCGGAAAGCTTGCCTCCGCCGCTGCCGGCCACGACACACGGCCCATCGGGCCGAGTCCCTCAGTTGCCAGGATTCAATTTCTCTATACTGTCCATGATAAAAATATAGGGAATAATAATTGAGGTGGTTTCTCGTTATGGAATAGAATATGAAAGAAAAAGGAAATTAGTCCAGGAAAACTGTAACGGCTTAAAAATAGTAAATCTCATTTAATGAGTTTCCTATTTCGTTTTATTGACAGTAATTCATCATCGAAAAATTCCGAAAACTGATGAAAAATGAAATCATTCCATGAAAAAACAATTAGGTACACATAAATATGCTCGATGGAATTTATTTAACTTTTACACTTTACAGATATTTTGAGAATTTCGGTTTTTTAAACGTGGTGATGTGGGACGTGTTACTGAGGATGAAATATTTTTTTTACAGCATAGATTGAAATGTGCTCAATCCAAAATTTGAAGAGCAGCAATTTTGAGGCCTCGGCATATGAATCGTACATGTCTTTATTTACAAATACTGCTTTTGCGGTCTGATTTACAGCTGAAATATGTGGGGAGTTTATCCTGCTAGTTGCATTTTTTACGCATTTAATCTCTTTGTTGATCATGGAATTTTCATCGGAAATTAATTATCTTTTTTTTCGTCGGCTCAATGCACGTTACATCTCTGTATCGCTCCTTGTGTTTCTCTGGGCTTTGGTGGAGGTCTCTCGACTGGGTTTTGAGGGCGGCGCGGCGTTGCCTGTGCCGAGTTTTATGTGCCTTAGCGCGGTGTTTCCCGGCTCGTAGAGTGTAACAGGTTTATGGTGCACCACCGTTTTCCGTTTATTGGCTTTTGCGTCGTTGAGTTGGAGTTCCCTCCTCCCCTCATCTTTCCTCCCTATTTTCCCTACTACCCTCCATCTTTTCCTCTCTCTTTCCTTAGCGGCGAGGCTTACTTCCTTCCCATTGAGCGAAAAACCTTACCCTTATATGGTAGTTGAATCTATTATCTTTCTCCCGTTTTCCCGCTACGTACGTTCCCATTCTCATCTTTTGACCTCTCTCGCAAAGCCGAATTGTTCCTTTCCCTCGTTTCTTTCACCCATACCATGAACCACAAATGACGAGTTTCAAATTGGCTGCGCATTCCTGGAATTTATTTTTATCACGTATTCGATTTCCTCGGTCATCCAGTGCTCCTATTTTTTATTATACATTGAACAGTATTTGGAATCGTACAGGAGTTAAAAAAAAATAAATTTGATTTCCGTATTTTTTAAAGTATGTATCGGTGCGGATGAAATCCGTGTCGTAAGTTTTCTGTAAATATTAGAACAACATATACACCCGATTGTTGGTAAACCTGAGCTGAAGGCTGTTGAATTTCGTGGATGGATAAGTCTAGATTCTTACCTATTTTTTCTTAGGATTTAATTAAAGGTCTTTGAGGTACATGTAGGTTAAAATATTAAAGAATAAGATTCTTAATGATGGTAAATAACTTTGTTGCGGGGTTCCTTATGACCCTATAAATATTCAGCTGGTGTGAATTGAAATATCTGATTTTTAGATAAGAATGTTTTCTATATGCTGCAGTTCCTCGCTGGTGAGGTTCATAATCTCTTTTCAGTATTTATACATACGATCACGACGCAGAGCAGGCTCTTAGCAAGGCTCGTTTTTTTTACAGAAATTACGGACATACACGTATTAACAGTATTGCTGCTCATTCCTAGTGCTCTGCAAAATCTACTCATTCAGATCCTCGAAAATTAAATTTTCAGTTTGAGTTTATTATGAGTGGTTAGTTCCAAAATTTTCAATTTATTAATGAATTCATAATAAATATGTGTGTATTTTGAGGTGGACTAATTTAGCAATATGATTTTAGAGGAACAAAAGATAGTTGATGGTAAATCTTTCTTTTTTGGAAGATTACATCTTCATTTATAGATGTTCACTCAGCTAGAATAATATTTAATGCAATTTTCCCTCTAAGCTCAGATATTTGTTCTTCTTCCTCGTCGGTCTTTTCCGTCTTTGCTTCAGATCTCCATCGTCTACGCCCCATGGCATTTGTTCGGTTAAATGGAATGATTCATCGTTTTTTTCCCATCCATCCGCCGTATCCTTTTCCCCAGAGCGACGGCTTTTCTGCCACTCAAACCCTCCATCGAACGCTCACCTAATCTCTTCTTCCGCTTCGATCGGTCACTACTTTCTCTTCTCCTTTATTACCTTTCTCTTCTCCGTTTGTTTTTCGATTTTTCCGTGCCCTTTTCTTTGAGTACTCGTTTATCCGGATGTATTTAAGATCCTTACCGACGAACTCCCTTTAATAGGCATGTTCTGGCCGGAATTTTATCCGTGGGAATGATCACGTTTTGTAAATAGTCGGGAGATATATGGGGTATAATAACACGACACTAGATTACGCCAACATTCAATAAAATGAAATTAAGAAATTCATTTTCCGTTTGAAAATTGGTTAAGACGTTTTTGTTTACTTCCAATGCCATATGTCCCTACCCATTTACTATTTTTAGGATAATCCCATCTTTTTGAGCTTGATTTTTTAAACTTAACCTTTTGAACTGTTAATAAAAATATTACTATTATCGATTCCTTGATCGACAGCGAGGAAACAAAGCAATACATATGCAAATGTAAGTAGTTAATATCTTATCGCAGATTTTCTATACAGTTGCTATGACTTCATTTTTTAATTATGATTATAGTTTTTGTTTAAGATTTATAACTCGCTGGAATACCCATTTACTCAATGTCACTTGCAGGGAGCAATATAAATCAAAAAGTTATTAGAAAACAGATGGGGAATTGTTTTAGATTTTAATTAGTCATGACAACTCATCATTTCCCGAGATGCACATGTGACGGAGAATTATGAGAGCCTGTGCCATTTCCCTATCGAAGTAGCGTTTTCAATAGTTGCTTCCTTTTCAACAAATTTTAATTTCTGCTCTGCCCTTTGCGCTCGTATTCTTCGTCCGTATTTCAACGCGTGCGCTGACGGCGAATCAATCTTTTCGACACATATGCGCGTGGACGTGGCAAGGTAGCATAATAGGTACTTGTATTACGCGGCTACGAACCCGAGGGTGTCTGGTTGTATTCCGGGTGATGCCAGAGGGTATTTGCACCTAGACCCTAGGCGGTGTTATTTACTTAATTCTAGAACTTTGCGTGTGAAATCGCAGGTGGCAGAGGGAAAGGAACTGCCTCCCCTCACCCACTCTTCTGTACCCCTGAATTTTACACGCCTCTAGGCCTTAATTGCAACTCTGCCATCAACTATTAATATCAGCCATCGGAATTATTCCTGTCGTATGTATGCATGGAATTAACCCCAGAATTTGGTGAAAAGTAAATTTAACGCTGAGTTGTTGCAAACTTTCCTCTAATTCGCTTCGCTAACAACGCTTGCTTGATTGGCTACGCATATGCCTGATTTTTATTAAAGAACTGGTTCAGCGGGAAGTTCATTGCAGGTTTCAAATGCGTTTCCCTAATAATTCCTGAGTCCCCTAATGGAAGGTGCAATAACCTTTTAATAGGGCAAATACATACATATATTTTTTTATATATACACAAGTCCTTCGTCCTGCAGGTAAATTGGCAAGTTTAAATAAATCTAAAAACAGAACTATCGGTGTTACACTAAAGCATATTGCGGACCGATATTTAATTACTTCGCTCTAGCCGATATAATTTGGGAACCTTATTTATCTCTTTAAATTTCTTTGCTCTATTTCCCAGGAAAAACAAAATTAATGAATACTGGCCGGAAACTCCTCTGTATGTGTCGTCTAAGATTGCTTAGGTTTCCAAACCCTTTTACCAATAAAATATATTTTGTAATTTTATGCTGTATTGGATTACGCTTGAAGTGTAAAGTAAATGCCAAATTTGAACCGTACATATAAAAATGATTATAATAATTTTTAAAATTTTATTTGATTTTACTGATTGATTTTGCTCTTTTTTATTATGTGAGTACAGGGAACTCCAAATTGCAATAGATACGTGCTTCCGATTAAGTTGTGCTGGTCATACGTCGTGAAATAGAGTATCCCTAGGCATTTACTGGGTGAAGTTTACATAGCTCCTTGCCTCTTACTCTTCTTATTCTCCTACAGTAATCGTTTCCTTAAGCCTCCTTAATTGATATTCAGTCCTCGACCCGTCCTGGTCTCTTTTCTCTCTCACTCTTTCTTCCATTTGCAATCCCATTATTTTTCCTCGTGAGTCAATTCGCTTATATTATCTATTTTTTCGTTTTTTCATGTTAGTCTAATGAATTTTTTGTGATAAAATATTTTTTCAATCTACTTAGGTCAGATGCGGTAAGAGCTACGGACTCAGCGTTCTTATTTAGGATACAATTGAATTTCTCTGTTGTCCCGATGCAATTTCTCCTTTCATGGCCTGAATTTTCTTCTTTCGGTGCTAACTTTATTTCTTAAGTTTTTGATTACCTTAATTTTCAGCGTCTTATTTTTGATGCTTTTTAAAAAAATGTTCTAGTTTCAACTCTTCGGACACAGTTCAATGTTTACAGTCCTTTCGGCCTAGGGGACAAAGTGAAAATCCTTTCTATTTAAGGACATAATAAACGTGTGTTTTTCCTATAAAATTGTACTACAGACTACTATCTTGTTATTTCACACCACATAATATATAGTACATTTGCGATTAAATCATGATTATGGTTCATAAAATATAGTGTGAGAAGTGTTTAGTGAGCCTTTCACAAAATTGGTCAAAAAAGTATATCTCGTGGGTGCAGTAATTCTTTTTACCCGTGGAAATTTGTTTATAATATTCGATGAAATCAATAAAATTACTGTTTTTTTACGGCACTGAGGTAAACATTGTGGGATTTGACTATAAATAATTTCCATGGCGGCGAAAAAATGAGCAATAACAATTAAAACAATTTCTGTACTCCCTCCTTGTAAAAATCTTTCGCCTTGGCTGGGATTTGAACCCAGATCCCTCAATTTCCGCCGAATGCTTTGCCCAGTTAGGCTACCGAGGTGTCATCTCATACTTTGAAAATTTTCAACGTCAAAGCGAATGATTTTTAGACTCAAATTGTTGCATTGTAATGCGCATATTGCGGATTACTCCGTTGAAGGTTACTATTGCGGCATCTTCCGCAGTTTCTTGAAATCTCTACTACTAATCTAATAATACTACCTTAAATCGAGGTGAATGAATGGAAATCTAAATTTTTTTAGAAACATGAGCTGCCATCGGTTAGTGAAAAAACATTTTAAAAGTCTTTTTCTCCGATCTATAAAATTTGCAAAAATGTATAACCTAATCAGAGCCAGCGCATGTTACTTTGTGTACTTGTACCCTATGTATGCAAAATATTAGAATCCGTTACTTCGTATCGTATTGGCGTGAAATATCGCCAAAAAACAAATTAATTTTCAGAGTTATATATTTGTATAATTATGATATAGATTAGGATTTATTAATTTTATTGAGTTATCTTAGAAAACCCTGCATTTTTTATTAATATAATCTATTTTTATTGGTAGATTCTTACATTTTGTATGCAGTAAATGCAATCATGAGAACAAAAGTTGAGTTCATGGAATTTTTGAGAAATGTGTGTAATAGTTAAGACATCCTTGTATCAAATACGAGCTGGTTAGTCCATACAGGAGGAATTTAGGTAATGATATGGCTTCATTTTTACCGACTCACGAATATAATATCGTTTTCCCTTAAAATGATCTACTTATGTCGTCGTATGTGTTATCAACTCAAGAGAGGAAAGAGCAAGGACTCCTTAATCCGGGAAAGGGTTCATGTGGTGAGAAATAAAAATTATACCGCTGAGAGAAGGGTAAACCGGTTAATCAATATCTTCCTAAATAACACAATTGCACTATCTTTTATGTGAAACTTGCGAATGTTACTCATTACTCCATGTTTAAATCGATGAATTGATTTCTGTGCTACCTTTTGGTAAATATTCATCGTATTTAAGTATTTGAGTCGTGTAAAAATCCTGAATGTTGAAGTTTGGTGACGCCATTCTTTAATCCTCCTCTCCTAAAAAACATTTCGGTCGCAAATATACTCTAAGCATCTATTCTCAGAAAATATGTTTAACTTTACCGTATATGAACTATTTTTCAATAGATATTTTAATCTATCATTTACTATCTGGGCATAGATTCCTATTCTGCTGACATCATCATCATTGTCTAAAGGCGGAGGCCTATCGTTGCAGCCATACATATATGTCTCCCTCCATTGCTGTTCTTTTCAAATCCTTGTGTTGTGACTCTCGTAGTACCTTTTTATGTCATCCGGACTTGCCCTTCCTCTTTCTTTTTTTCTTAGTACTTTCCCCTCCATTATATTTTCCAGGAAGTTGTTTAGCAGCAAAATATGCCAAAAAACTTAATTTTCCTCTCATCCATCTCTTTCAGCAACTTTCTTTCCACTTTAATTCCTCTCAATATACTTCATTGTTGCATTTTCTGTCTCTCCATCTCATTCTTCTTATCCTTCACCAAATCCATCTTTTTGTTGCTTCCAACCTTCCAGGCTTCTGCATCTTTCCCAATGTATAAGTTTCACATCCGCATAACAATCTTCTCCAAAGAAGCGTGAATTTCCTCCCATTTTACTGACATGGTACTTTTTATGCAATGCAGTTACGGCAAAAATTCCTTATTCGCACATAATATTGTATTGCAAAAGGCATTGCATTGAGGATATACATACCACGTACTTGGAATATATGGCTGCGTAGATTTTCGCGGCGGTGGCTTGAAGAATTCTGCATGTCCGGGTTTTCACGTACTTGGAAGGTGCTGATGGCACGGAAACCGGGAGATGTTTTAAGTATCCTTAACATTTTCGTGGATGCATGTTGAAATGGCCGTTAAGTTGTCTATTATTATTAATTAACTCTTTCCCATCACATTACGTTGCCATGAAGCGACACACTCTGTCCGCGTGCTGGCATCGCTTCTTTCACACTGATCTAACTATTCACTCCCAAATGTCATAGCTGGGCACACCGTGTCAGCTTGAGTGCCAGTGTGTGGATGCTCTCCGGGGAAGATTTGTACAGACGTCGGCCACGGTGATCGCAGACTAGTGCGAATTTATCCCCCCCCCTCCCACTATCTCGGGCTTTCGAGCATCGATCGAACCTCACCCGTCCGATTTCCTCTCATTCACTCGCCCATTGAGCTCTTTCCCATTCGTCCGCCTCTCCCATCCACTTATCTCGAGATCATCTTTAACACATCTTCTGTGGATTACCCTGCCTCAGCGAGAGATGGGTTGAGGCGGAGAAGATGGGTTTTTTCGACGCTTTCATTCGCTGGATAGGTAGTTACTTTTTCCGAATGGGTTGGGTATGACGGAGATGTTTTCTTCTCGATCATGACAGAATCACTTAGGAGCACACTTTTAGCCTGTGAACACCTGGCCTCCTGCCCGGTTCTCTTGCACCCATCTTTACACACATGTTTCCTATTTAAATAACGTGCAACTCGCTGGCCACTGGGAGTGAAAAGATTCCACAGAAATATGTGGTAAGGTATGCTTTTTAAATAGAATCGCAATAGCCGAGTATCCAATAAGTAATACCCGTCACGTTTAACGTCGGACGAAGCTATATTTTCTTCTCACAAATACATCTAACATTACAGTGGTAGAGGTTGAAGCGATGGCTTGATAAGTAAATGGGTGCTTCCTTTTCGGCTATCAAACTCTTAAGGTGATTTTGTTAATTATGCGTTAAATTCATTCATTATTCTATTATATAGTTAGTAGCTGCAATGGTGTAACCATGTTACATAGTAATTTACCATATTATTACTTTGGAAATTAGTATTTAATAACTGAGCGAATTTATGTAGTACTCGTAATAGCGAAAGGGAATAATTTATCAGTTCCAGCATGTATACAAGGTCTATCCCAAAAATAGCAGGGCTGAGTCGATAAAAAAAATTGCCAGAATTAATGCATTCACTCAAAAGTCTTCGTAGTAGTACCACACTACTGGCAGCGGGTTTTCCACGCCTCGTATACCTTCTGGAAGGTGGCGCCCGGAATTCTTTTGAGCTCCCTCGTCACGGTCTGTCGTAACCCTTCCACCGAACCGTGGTGACAGTCTTTCAGCACGGGTTTAAAGCGGGTGAAGAGAAAGAAGTCTGGTGGGGAATAATCTAAAAAAATATGGATCCTGACTCACATGGTCGAGAAGTTCTTGGCAGATCCGAATGCGAGTTTCCTTTTATTCGTCCGAGAGCGATCGCGGCACCAACTTTGCCAACACCTTTTTCAAGCCCATGTTTTCGGTCACAAGTCGACATATATCACTTTTAGGGATACCAGATTCATCAGGAATCATGCAAACGCTTAATCTGCGATTTTTGCCCAACAAAGCCTTCACTCTTTATAGCTTTTTGTCACTTTTTGAGGCCAAAGGGCGTCCTGAACCTTCGGCTTCTACATCATCTTCTCTACCCTCCCAAAATAAATTGAGCCACTCAAAAACACCCGATCTGCCCGTGGTGTCATCACCATAAGCTGCCTTGAGCATGCCATGAGTCTCTTTCCCGGTTTTTCCCAGTTTCACGTAAAATTTGACTGCGTAGAACTGTTCCAATAACCGGTTCATGACGGAGCGTAATGAAGTCATGTTATAGAGGTTTCGCAAACGAACGATCCGCACTCCGTAAAAGCTGGGAGCCAGGTGTCACCGTCCTCCAGCCTTTCCTGAGACTCCTCTGCCTTGTACGCCGACAGAGAAACCACCGCCCGTCCGTCCGTCTATTCGGGAAAAAATAAGTCATTCTAATTTTAGTACTGGCCTTGTAAATCCATCTGAATCTAAGCAACTAGTCATTCTTGTAACGACAAATATCGCGGAATAATTGTCCAAACTTGTAATGGCAACTTTAACATTGAATCAAAGTATATCTTTGTGAAACTAGCTTTGGTTTGGTTTTGGTAATTGGTATTGACATCATAATTTTGTGCCCTAACGACATACCCCATCGCATAAAGGTGAGCTCTATTTCTTAATTAAGGTAACAGAAAAGAAATTATGTTCAAAATAGTTTTAAAATACGTAGAACGAGTGATGCTATAAATTGGTCGTGTTCATATTGAGCCCTAATTAAATGTTGGAGGGAAGATCTACATTCCAAAGTGACCGGAAATGGCTTAACTCTATGCTCTAACTGTTGTTTTGAATCTTCCATTTTCATGCTTTGTGGATGATGTGGATGATTCCCCTCGTTCACCGAAGGAAATTAGCCATGGGGAGATAAAAAGTTCAGGCTGAAAATTTAATGAAATGATGAAGAGGGTCATCGTATTGTCATTCCCTAAAGGTTTGGTTCCCCCTCTCAATTTCCTCCCGTCCCTTTGGAACATCTCATCCACCACAGCCTCCCTTCTCCCTTTGACACAGATGAATGGATCTTCCGGCTAAATCTTTAAAGGGTCATAACAGGAACCGCCGCAAGTTTGGCCGTTTGTCCCAGCGTCGGCTAAGAGGCCACCCCAGAGGAGAGAGGATTTTCCTCGTCTTTATCTCGCTCTTCTGGCGTTGGCGTGGAGATCGTTTGTCTAGACTTGGCGCCCTTATCTTGCGAGGCATGGGATCACGGGACCCGGGGAGAAATGAAGGCAGCTGTTCAGTCGGACTAATGCAATCCACTCTAGGGGCCCTCCTGTCTCTCTCTTTGCCCTCCTCCTCCCCTCGATCGCCTTGCGGGCTGACCTCCATATTCCGATGGACACGAGAACGATGTCATTCTGCGTTGGAGTGACAACCAGGAAGGGCGGCACGAGTTATCTTCGACGGAATGGTTTTTCTTTGCTTTTTCCTTTTCTTTCTCACGGGTGGCGATTACGGCAAGCACGGAGGAGCAGTGTGGAACCAATTCCCCGTTTGTGTACTTTTTGGCTCACCTCCCTTGGTCCCTGAATGGGAGGGAGTTTGCATAGACGGATGGAGGACGCCACGCTGAGCGGAATGACGAAAGACTTTCCGATCGAAGTTCGGGAGAAGTAATTAAAATCTTTCCTCCGGATTAATTATCTTGAATGTGTTCCCGTGCTGATTTCGAGGATGTCGTTTTGAATCCACCGTCTGTGGTTAATTCTCTTGGATCTTACGCCAGACCATACTTCCTCATTCACGTGAAAATGCTTTATCTCTCCAAACTCCAATGTTTATACATGTCCCACGGACGGTGGCGTGAGTAGTTAGGAAGCAGTTCTGACGTCCTCTTCCAGTTTTATTGCGAGGAGAACTTATAAAATATCAGGGAAAAGTTTTCTAATTGGAATTGAATATTTCGGATATAGAATAAAGATGAAATTACTAGTTAAGAAAAAAATATTTGTTTTTAATTATTCACCCGTTGCATCGAAAAAATATCGTAAAAATGCGATATACATAATTGTACACTATAAAATCTCCATTTACTAGATATCGTCTCCATGCCGTACTGTAAGTGGAGTTCTTACTTATGTCGAAAAAAAACCAAAATAAGTTACAAAATTTACTGTATATAACACTGGCAAGAAATGGGCTTAAGTCTATTTTAATCTCAAGCAGTCTCTGCAGTCCTTGAGTGCATTAATCAATCTGAAGGTTGGTTTTTTGATAGTTGAGAGGAGAGATCATCTAATAATAATAATGTATGTATAGATACACCTTGAGAAATTCACACCTCAGGGTTGATGAGACCAGTTACTTTCTCTGTGCCGCCCATGGTTTCCGAGGAAGAGTTGGTCCCCGATCACATAGAAATCGGGTGAAGGTGAGGGGTTCCAGTGGCGTCAATCAGAACCAAACCAGGATTCTCTGGTCAGAAACCCTGTACTATACTAACCGGAATACTAGAAACGACTGTATATTAATTCCATTATAATAATTTATTTTGATGCATTGGATTTAATTTTCAAATATCTATTCCATATTATGGTAACAACCATCCATTGGTGGAATGCGTCAGCGCAAGGAACTAAGAAAAAACGAAGACTATGATCGGTAAACAGAATGCCTAGGAGAGCTGCCACAAACCATTCTTTTGATTGAAATCCTTTGATAATGGTTACCAAAATTATATATGTTGAAAAAATTAAGAATTTATTATTAATATGTAGCCTACACATATGCTATCAATGCTATTAAATGGATACATATAATTAATATAACTACTGTCCGGATGTTGGTTAAATATTCCGTCTGGTACAGAGACGTGCAAGTCCTAATGCAAATGAGGTGATGAATTGCTCCATTTCATGTGTGTCTGGCATTAATTATTTTGTAGAACTGTTAAAAATGGTGAACATAGCATCGACATTACTTGCGCTTTCGACAGTTAGTAGGTGTTATGGAGGAGTGAATGGTCCTGAGGGCACATTTATTTAGTTTTCACCGTGCATTTAAATACATTACCAAAACTGTTTTTAGTGCTAGCTGAAAATATTTCTCTTCGAGCACATTTGAATTGAAATTTGTTCCTCGATACATCTTGGAAAATGTCGACTTTCTGAAAAATTATTGAAAAAGAAATAAAATAAAACACTAATATTTTTTTAATTGAATTTTTTAATTAAGAAGTTCTCTTAAGAAAAAAGTTTAATGAAGAAGTTTTTCTAAGAGAAAAATATTATTTTAAAAGGGACATGGAAACGATGGACCTCTATGAAATAGCATCCATTTCCGACGCGCTTCATGTGCACGGATAAAAAATTGTGTTCTAATTGTCACTCGTTGTGCCGTTTTCTACAATTTTATTTCATTTCTTCATAGTACCTATTGAAATTCACTAAGACCCAGGTTTCAGTCTCAGGCGTTTCACGCGGCTCAGTTTATGTGTTTAAGGAAACCAATAGGCAGGTGTTTCAACGTTGTGTTGGAAAAATTAAATTATAAAGAGACCATAAGATCATAAGAGACCATAAGAAGAGAGCTCATAAGAGACCAGGCAAAAAATAATCCCACCCTCCGACTTATTCATTCCCACGGGAACTGTGTCAAAAACTCCTCTTGTCGCCTCCCTGCGTTCTTTCTTCATAATACAGTACTACATAACACTTCATAATACATCCTGTATAAACCAGACTGAAGAGTCGCTTGCTCGATTCTGTTCGCTGCAACACGTTTTGAAATGCGATCTCTACACCAAGTCTATACATTCAATTAAATTTAACTCCCAAGATAATGGTTTGTCCACGAATTTTTCTTGTAAATTGAAATCTTTTTCACTCTTAACCCAGTGTAGCAGGGTTGAAAGTGCTTAAAGTCAATTTTAAATTGAGTGACCGAAAACCGGAGGATGGAAATGGAGTGATTCACTCTAAACGTGCGTATCTGCCAAATCATTAGATTTTATGAGTCAATCCGAAGCACACGTACTACATCTGCTCAAAATTAATTCGTAAAGGTCTCTGTTTAAACTCAGACCTCAAACTCATTTTAATATAACGCAAGGCGAATAAAATATTAAGGTAAATAATGTAAAAAAATTACTTTTAAAGATTTATCCAGAGAAAGCGCAATTTGAAATTTTGTGTGTTGGACGAAGCCTCCTGCGTTTGTAGTGACCAGCTCTTGAAGTCTGTCAACAACTATTTTTTTACTAGTACATATTTATGTTCTATTACGTGCAAGCTTTGTTGTTATCAATGTTTTAAAATGGGCAGAGTCAAATGAACTTTTCCGTTGTACTATTATTCCACTGGATGGATGGATTATTAGATTATTGGCGCAGCTCAGCGTTTCACCATGAGGGGATTTCAGCGCCCACACTTGCGGTTCGATGCAGTGTGCGCACACACGCGCGAACCTCCGCCCCTTTCACCCGGAAAGTTGCCTCGTAATCGCCGAGGCTCTAGAGGGGGATTGGTCGCCTGGCAATTATCTTCCCGGGAAGCGCGATGGATTGGTATGAAATAGCTTCCTGAATTATCCATTTCGTCATCGTACAAACATTTCCAACCCCTCTCACTTTGTTTCCTGCTTGAAATGTGCCAGGTCAAGTTTTATTTTACGGAATATCTGCTAAAATAGCCATTCGTGGCAGGTTGACGGCGACCACCGGAGGATCAAGATGCATTTGGTCATTTCCAGTGATTAAATTTGTATCTTCGGATGTCGTGGTGTCTGTCAGCAAGTGGCGTTTGCGTAATCTTGTTACGTGTCAAAAAATGCCTCGGGTGGTTTTGCATATTTTTTTCGCGTGACAGAGTAAATTTTTGGTGTCTTAGAAATCAATTCCTAGTGGAGATATTTGAAGGTAAAATTCGGAATATCTAATCGAAAACAAAGTGGTAAGGAAGGTGATAGAATCTTATGTACTAGATCTCGGTGACAACCTTATCTCAGAGACGCATTCAGCAACATTCTTCTCTGAAAATTACCATTAAGCAAATTGGTGATGTGATTACTATGCCAAACTAAAGATGGTGGTCCTAATGTCCACTTCGCGAGTTCTGCCTCACTGTGGCTGATCATTAGTTGCTTTCTGTTTGCAGTACGAAAGATTCTGATAAATACTAAATTGTCGGTATGAAACGCCTCAATGCCAAGATTAAAATTATTTAAAATAAAATGAACCAAAATTTGGCATAGAATAATGCTTTATTACTCTATTGTGGATGGAGAATTAGGAAGTAAATTTTCAAAAGAGAGACTGGTTCTCAATTTACTGTTTGTTCAAATCCGTTTTATTTAATAGCTGGTTTTTTACATTATTGTCACAGGATACTTTGTCAAGACGTTAAGAGTTAAAGGTAACAGTTTCTGGCTTAACTTTGGGGAATTCCTTCATGGTGAGGGTAAAAAAGAAAAACTTCGCACTTCCACATAAAGATTTAATATTTCACGACCATAGTTTCGATGCTGGGCATCATCATCCGATGATGATGCGCAGCATCAAAACCATAGTGGTATTGTATTAAAAGTGTGTGGACGTGTAAAGTTTTTCTTTTTTGCCCTCACCAACGTTAAGAGTTAATGCCCTATGACGGATAGTCTTGGAATATCGAGATATTTCTATTACAGACTTAACAGTAGGAATATGATGCTGGTTTTTTTAAATTTTTTAATCAATTAATTCGGAAAAATTTTTGTCTGTAAAAAAGGAAAAACCTCGTCTAAATGTTTTTTAATGTTTATATTTATAACTCAGCCCCGCAGGAGTTAATTTCAAGGTATATTAATGGTTTTGCTTTAAACGTGTGTGGCAGCCACTTAAATATTTTTTTCAAGCCAGACAAAGTCCACTGCACTCGAAGAATACAAGTATAGGAGCATTTTTGAGGAGCTATCCCGAACATAGAACTAATTGAAACAGTGTGACATAACGATCTAGTCATTGTTCATTCCCTGCTCAATGCTTTGATTGTAGGTATATTTGAAATACTTACCATATGCAAGGCATGCCACTTAAAATACTTTAAAATAAAAATGCCGTTGGATATATTTTGAAACAGTTCTAATGACTTTAAAAGTCAAACTGAGCCACAGTGCCCAACTTTGATTATATGATTTAGTGGCCATAAAAATCCATGTTACCCATGAGTACGAATAGGGGATGTTTTTTGCCAAATGCATAGTTCACAAATAGTCATCGACAGCGAGAAAGTTCATTCCGTAAGCCCTAAATTAAATTCAAAACCTTCATTTTCAAGCAATAGAATTTGTTTTGCTCGGAGTAATATTCTCGGCACTATATTTTTGGTAATACCTGTATATATAAATACCTTAGATTTGGCATACAAATTTCTTCTTTGTTACGCTCGTGTAACCGGCTAACGTCGTTTTCGTTAGATAATAACTGAAAAGACGCATTAGGACCTCAGCGGAAATATTCTCTGTAATAACAACTGGTATAGTGCATGGATATTCTCAATTACAGGTGAAAATTCTTTCCGTCTATCTCGTATACATATCCCTATTCAATCGATATGAAGTATAAAAATGTTGCTAATGCATAGCCGTTACACTTGGAAGCTGTGTATTTTCTGCTGGACCAATTTAATTAAAAATATTTACTCTATAAAACCTAATCTCTCTATCCTCTTCTGCCGTGTTAGAGTTACTCATATACGTGCGTACAATTTTAATTATTTCAATATTTTGTATTTCGTGTACCCTGAATACCCTTGAAGTCCCTTCTTATCTTTAAATTACCTGCATCAACTAATATCTTTCCTCAGTAAGAGCTTAAACACGATGGACAAGTTGATCTCAGCCCGCCATCTGCATCCTTTTGAAGAATAGAGCCTGCGTGCATTAAACTCCTTTTACGTTCAGAAATTCCTGCATGCCCTTTGGTTCCCATGGTTTTTATCGCTTGCCATTGTATAACTTTTGGTTCATTAATTCCTCATCCGATTGAATACCCCTTGAACATTTATTTATCCCGAAGTTTCTTTCATCACGACATCGATTCTATCGCGTTATTAATACCTCGGAGCCAATTATCGTGGCACAGAATGATATTTTCGGCGAAGAGGATTATGACTGCCCTGCAGGACTACTTTATATCATGGAATTAATGAATCATCGCTCTTAATGTAGCGCGGAAAGGGCAAAATTAATGAGCTCATCTCCGAGAAGTTTTATTGAAAAATAATCCTGTCCATAAGATATGCATGCGGGCTCAAAATGATGAGGGCCTTTATATTGTCACATTTCCTACCAAAGTGCTGTATCACATTGCTAAGGCCCGTAATTAAAGAGGATGAGTCTGGGCAGTCTGGTCTGGGTTCTATTAGCTCTAAATGTAAGTACATTTTTACCCTCGGCTGCTTTTAGAACGCAGTTGATTTCAATTCATAAAATATTCATTCGGGTTCCTCCCTAATTATGTGCTCAAGGATAACGTTGTAATCTGGGGAAAGCATTTAAATCTTAAACAGTTTTTTGCTAAGGGATACTAATTATTCGTTTGTTTGAACTAAAGTATTATCTCTTTAAATTTAATTCCTATTTGATGTATAACACAGAATGTGAGTTATTGCAAGTGAAACGACGACATATGCATAACTCTGCGTATTTAAGTTAAAGATAAAAAAAAAGCATGACCCCCGTACTCTTAATTTTATTGGAATGTAAATTCGCACCATGGGCCTCTGATTGTGGACTTTAATTAATGAATGATAGTAAAGTTTTCTCTCTGAATGAAAAACGTAATTATCACGGAATCCATGCATATAAAAGACTGAAAATTTTATCCATTGTTGGATATTTACTTTCCTTATATTTAGTACCCTCCCTTCCCTGAATATAGTTTAAATAGGAAGGAAGTTCAATATTGACTGAATAAAACTGTGCATCAAAAAAACTTTTCGTTTCGGGGTATTATCTGTAGTTATTTTATTATATATTAATTCCTTTTTGTTATAATTAAACAAAAAATTATTATATAAGTTGCTGCTCTAAATATGGAGTTTACACATTTCCTCCGAGATATGAGGAATTACCAGTGCTACTGCAAGAGTTTATGATTTTTCTACTTTTAGTCTGTTAAAAAATATTCCCTTTCTCATGTAACCTTAATCTTATTACTTATTTAATATTAATTTTTGTTTTATTTTTTCCATTTTCCATCGGCACATTTTGAAAATAAATTGGCCTTACCTTTTATAACCTGGTGAAATACAATTTGGATAAAATGTTATATGGCTTCCGTGTGAGGAGAATATGTTTCGACACTATTCATTAAAATTTCGCGAATTGGTAATCAACGTTATTGATTGCGATAATAAATATTGAACGTAAAATGTGTTCCTTTCCACGTAATATGATTTAACTATTGTTTTTTTTATCAATGAAGTTCAATTGTTTCCTTTTTAAAGTTCTTTGAAGTGGGAGTTTGGCTTATTTGTTTATAAAATTAATTAATTTAGTCTGCGCGTTCATAACCAACTGGGGAGGCTTTAATAAGATAAATTCAAGCCACTAACTGACTAATTAAATGCAACCACTTTAGGAGGAGAGAAAGCGTATGATATAGTGAAACAGTTTTAATAGTGGACATAGTTTAATATAGTAATTTCTATAGATAATAAAGATACAGGTACAAACCGGTATTTGTTGTGTAGAGAAAGCAATGATGAGTGTAAAAATTCACAAAACGTAAAAATCAGTGATTCAGCGTCTCATGAGTCATATGCTATAGACACTCGACTTATAATATTTGGCAAATCTTATGCCATGATATTTTGGAGTTTTAGCTGTCTGTGTCTGTCATGTTATAAATGAATGGATTTAGATAGCTGCCAAGAACGAATTTGGGGCACTTCAACCTTTCAAGCAATCCTGTATGATTGAATGTCCTATGTAAATGTAACATGTATGCACATGAAAATTACTTTCTTCGAAAACAATCCCTTGAGGAGAGTTTTATCGAGAAAACCTCACGAAAATCTACTCACAAACGTTTCATTAACTTCCTACGCACTAGAAATACGATCTGCGAAACGCCATTCTTTAAAATTTCACTCTTCTTCCTTGGCTGTCGTCTCGATGATGGATGAACGGCTGTGCTGACATTGCTCGTCCCCCCCAGAAGTGCATCTTAGGGGGATCTCCAGCACTTCAGGTTGAGCGTGGATCTTCTTTCAGTTGGATCGAAATTCATACTTGGCCTCATTTAGTCGATTGGTCCGTTTCCTACATCTTGGTAGGTTATTTTTAAACCCTTCCCGCGATGTAAGGAGTGAGCTCTTACTAGTTTTTCACAGAAGGAGAGACTTCAGGGGGATGATTTTCTGGTCCATTCGCAATTTAGCGTTCGCTCAGTGCTCTGAAGACTACGAATGAAAAACGAATCACTAAGGCTTGGGCCCATTTCGTCTTCTCATTGGTCGTTAACATCTCCAGAAAAATCACCAGTGGAATGTAGGCAGATTTGCAGTTATTTCCGATAAGTGCCCAATGATATCACTACGTTCTTTCAAATTTCTTTTAAAGAGCCAGTTTTCTGATGAATGCTTGGAGACATTCTCAAATATTTTATTTCGTTTCATCTAGGGTTCGATAATTTTGTTGACATACCGATTATAAAATAATGGGCATAAATCACACTAATAGACTTACGCGCCTGAAATTTACGGGATGATTAATTCATATTCGAGGGGTCTATGATGTTTAATGTATAAATTTAAAATAGAAAATATTGAATGGTTTCAAGTTTGAAAAATTATATTTGTAGAATGCGTAACCGTTACATTGATACAGTCGAAGAAATAATAATTTTAAGATCATGCATGTCGTGAGGACGTTTTCGCTTGGTGATATTTTTCCACGTTTTAAGGAATTTTATTAGATCTAAGGATTGAACACGCCGAGTATGTGACGAGGAAACATGGCAAAACTGAAGGATCTCAGGTTTTCCCGGCGTATGGTATTCAAGAATTTTTCTCGGGTTTCCCACCGGGTCAGGTTGATGAAGTGCACCGACGTTTCGAAGGCTGACTCTGCCATCGTCTTCAGGGTGAAAACTCACTTCACCCTGAAGACGATGGCAGAGTCAACCTTCGAAACGTCGGTGCACTTCATCAACCTGACCCGGTGGGAAACCCGAGAAAACTTCTTGAATGGCAAAACTGTTAATTTTACGCTTTCTGGAATAAACTTTTTTTGGAGGAACTGAATCATGAAAATTCATCTGATTTGCGGAAAAGTGGTGGATTGTCGTCAGCCCTTATATTCCACGTTTTTGGTTTATTGTGGAGGAAAACGAACTTATCCTTCAGGAGGTTGACTGCATAAGTGGCAACCCAAAAATATTTTTCATTTGTTTCAAAAATGTTTTCGAGTTCGATCTGTCAAAGAAAGTGCATATCTCTCTTATTTTTATTTTGGTGGTTGAATCTACCCAAACAGGTTAGTGCCATAATAATATCGTCCGTGTCTTTGGTAAACTCAGGTGTTCTGTAGCTTTATACAAGTCATAAGTCTTCCCTCCTCTCTTCGTGAATCAAGAGGCTCCCAATTTAATTCCTCCAACAAAACCATCACGCTTAACTCTCTTTTCGTTGCATTTTTTTAAATCTCGCGGAATTGCTCTGAAAACTTTCCAATTCGTCAATTAGTATTTTCTCCCATTGGTTCCAAATAGTTAATGTACATTCAAAATGCGGTCCAACTGAAACAGAACAACACCTCTCGCTTACATTTCAATTACATTGCCCTACAGTTCATCTAATGAAACCTAGCCTCTATACTGGGTGACGGGTGTGGATATTTAGATAAACATTTAGAGTGTATTTGTAGACAGGGGATCTCTAGCAGGAATATGCTTTTTGCAAACCTTTGTTATAATAAACTTAATTTTACAGTAAACCTTTTCTATATTTTTGTCGCATTTAGTATAACGATATCTACTGAGTTGTGTGTTAATTGCGATGAATACTACTCCACGTAGTCCATAAAGTCTGTATTTTCTGTATAAGACGAAATCTTTTGGGAAAATCTCTCTTGTTTGCCATATCTTTTGAGCAAACTTTTCGTTTCTATGACGATGTCTGCCTTTGTACTTTAAAGATTCGTTCTATGTACGATATGTTATTTTTTAGGCTTTTTCAATTTCATGAGATGTTATTTTTTTCTGTATAGCATTTCATTTTTTTTAGGCTATGGGAATGGAATTGTGCACAGTATGGCTATCTTTATTAATTATTTTCCAGAAGCTGTAAATATCAGCTCTGATTGGTCTTTATAAATGCTTCATAATATTTATTGCACCAGAGGTAAACCTACGCTCTGAACTTCCAGCTACGCTAAAATCTCGTCGTGTGTTCTTGGATCCTACGAGTTACCTTCTCCAATGTCTCACTGGTGTAATAAACTCCTGAAAGATTGAGAGACTCCCTTCAGGATGAAAGGACAGCCGACAAGTCAGGCATAAAATACTCGAATATACCGAATAATATAGATCCCCTATATATCCCTTATTTTATTTATACGACTACAGATCATAATCCCACGGTTAACTTGCGGGACGATGCTACGAATACTTCAATTTACTCTGAATTTTAACCGTATCCAAAACCTCTTCCCCTCAAGGTTCAGGTTTTCGAGAGAGCGAATAATTTCTTCGGGTCTGTTCTGTGTGGCGTCGCTAGTCCCTACATAACCTACAAGTCGTCGTTCCCAGTGGACTACGTTCCGTGCAGCCGCCTGCGCTACCTCAGTAACCCCCCGCCCTCTGGTATACACCACGGGAACTACGATCCATCATCTCCCTCCCGCTTCGTAAAGAAGACGTTAAGCGCTAGACATCAGAGTTACCTGTTTCCATCTGATGATTTTAGGTGGCCCCCTGAGAAAGAAGTAAAATATCAAAGTTTCCTTCGAATTGACGGAAGAACGTGGTTTTCGACTGTTTTGATTCAGTGACAAGGAAAAATAACCTGGGTTATAATATGCTTCATAGTAAAGGGAACAGTAGTAGATGAGGAAATGAGTTTAATTGATAGGCATTTTTTCTCTAGCTACATAATATTTTTTTGACAAAGCGGCTTGCCGAGCAGGGTAAGGGTTTCCTGCCAATGCGCATTCTGCTCCAATCTGCTCCATACAAAATAAACCATCATAGGCACACTGAGAATAGGATATGTGGGAACAAAAAATTACTTCACCAGGAAGCTTGGAGGAAAAGATAGATTCCTTGTAATTCAGCGGTTCGAAATATTCAGCGATTAGGATTTGCTGCTGATTGAGTTGTGGCATTTTCAATGGCTTTTTCGTACCATTAATACTTAGCCAAGAGTTGATATTACCTTTTGTGATCTAATTTATCATTATTATCTCATTTATACGTTCACTGTGATGGATAGGAGGATTTTTTAGGAAAACGAAGAAGGGACGAGAATACAGGGATAGGGTAGGGTAGGGATGTTGAACGGAATGTGGGGAGGAAGAAAGTATATGGAGACGAAGAGAGGTATTTTGTAGAGTAGGATGTTGGGTTTTGTCTTGTTAGGAGAGGCAAGAGAATTATGTGTTAGTTTTTGTCCATCCAAAACCATCCTTAACCGGTAGATCACCTATAATGATAAACATTTCAAGTTAGGTCAACCAGGTAGCGGGGTGAATGTCATATTAAAATGAAATGTTTTATAGAATGTGAATTCTGAATACGCTTATCATATGGCAGCCATGGCCACTAAACGCGATTTCATTGCGTGAAATGAAAAACTTGATAAATTATTCCGAGGAGAACTTGCAGTCCGAAAGTAGCTTGAGGACGGTGTCACCCTTGGGTTTGGTGCTAACATAAGGCCGTGGATGAAGCAGATATATCTGCACATACACGGTGCCCCGAAAGAAGCCACCGGGTCATGAAGCGGGCGGGTATTAGTGAACCATCCATTTGCGCACAAATATGAATTAATACGAGTACATAAATACTTATGGACGAACGTAATTGCATCACACTTACCTATCTGCCTGTCTACGTCGTGAAATAATTGGTCCATTCGACTAACGTTTTACATTTTATTTTCGAACTTAAGATTCTAAGAGTCATAGAATCTGTTTATGGAGGAAAACGAGTAGTTGAAACTATCTTGGATTAATAAAACGAAGAGGCAGGAGGAAGTATCAATTTTGCTCCCAGATGTACTCCTATGGGCAAAAAATCCCAAGCCCACATACTGACCCATTTGTAAACATTGTAGTGACTTACCTTACTCACGGTTGCCATTTACCAATGCCCTCTGTAAATATCATCTTAAGTTTCCAATAGCATCAAGATCCGAGTCCGGTAGAGTACGTTTACTTTCTGTTTGAAGGGGGCCTGTTTTTATTCCACCTCTACATCGTTGTCTATAATGACGGTGTAAAAATGTACCTTTCTTGTTGGTTATCCACAAATAAAACATCTACTGAAGGTAAGATAAGGTAAATATCAAAGTGTCTGTGCTATATTTGTATAATCCCATTTTCTCTTTACCGTGAACATGACTAATATTTATTATAGTGATACTGAATTCGGTGCGTGACATGGACCTCGGTGACCTCTGTATTTATTAGCTTCAGAGAAAGGAACTGCGTTTGCCAGTGCGAATGTCGACTTAATGCCATGGTTAATGCTCAGTGTACACATAAAATAATATCTATATCCTACATGGTATGAAAAAAATTAGTCATTGCGCTTCTTAGTGATTCTCTTCTTTTAGTTTGATAATTCATAATGAAAGGTAATAATGGGTTGAATTTGATGCTCTCATTTTAGGAGATTATGGTATGGTAAGTGGTGTCACGACATCACAATCAACAAAGCAGGAGATTTAATATCAGCAGGCATATAGAATCAATTGTTTTATAATGATTTCAGACTCATGAGACAACTGTCAGATGCATGGAAAATGTATGTTTCTTTCCTTTCGGAATAATTTTTTAAAATATTGAAAATAATCGGAAAGGAATATCTAAATCGGCATGGATAAAAAATAGTCTGACAGATAAATTCGTTATGACAGTGAGGCAGATGAGGAATGAGGCACCAAGGTAAAGGATTGTCGAATGAAACTGTCACTTGGAAACCGGAGAACGCTTATGGTTTAAACGGCTGAGTGGAAGAGTGATGGACGCATTGGAGATTTTCTAGATATGGATTGATGTGTGCTCTATGGGATAAAAGTATTGATTAAACATCTCATGATATATTGGGCGATGCGTGCGAATTGGGCGGGCGCTCCGCTTTGAATTCGTCTGACCATGACTTTTTATTCTAATTGAACCTTTTATTTTAAATAGACCTTATACTTGTTTCCAACTCGGAGTTTTCCTAAATTTATACTTACAGCCGTAATCCTGATTCCAATTTCCCAGAAGTTTTTTAAACAACAAGATTGCAAACACGTTATTTAAATGCAAAAAAAACCGAAGATAAAATAACGAAAACATAGAGAGTTCATTAGAAGCGTTGATTTTTAGTATTACATATCCTCATTCATGGTTTCGGCTCATTTTCGTGGCTTGGACGGTGTTAATTTCAGACATTCCAATATTGTTGGAAACTCGTGGTCATTGTTATTGCCAACATTCGAAAACATGTTACCGCTTACTATCATGCACTTCAGTTCTTTTGGAATGCAGATATCGCTTTGTGAATCGTTATCTTTCGCCTCATAGCGTATGGTGGAGGGGAAATAAGGCTGGAGTAGTGGACGAGTGCGGTTGCAATTTATTTTCTGAAGAAACAAAAAAACCGTTTTTTACGTAATGTTGTTAGACACGTGCAGTAATGATCCTTTGATAATTGAGTAATGATTGTGTAGTGATAATGGCATTTATGTGATTGCGCCCTTGTTGGAGTTCACCTTGAATGCAATGAATCGGGGAAGGGTGATTGTTTTCGCCTGTCATCAAACAAAGTTCTTCACTAATTCTCATTGTTGAGCCTGTTACATCAACAGCGAATTACTGAAACCGGCCGTTTACATCAACAGCGAGTTAAATCAAAACCAGTTTACATCAAGAGCAAGGTACGCTGAAGTATTAACTAGGGCGAAATTAATTTTCTTCTTTTCTTTTTTGGTAAATCTCAAAAGAAATATAATCATTGTGCGTATGGTATTTTTATGCAGTCTAATGGTATTTGATCCCAGGTTCAAAGCGGAAATCCACGTCACAGTGATGGTCCATACAAGATACTCTTAAGCCCAATGTAAAAGGAAACTATGCATAAATTTGTCTTAGACAATGTGATTCCTTCACATTCACTTTTCCCTCGGCGACTCTTTCAAAATGTGTTCCTTTGGGTTAACTTTTAAGTTTCTTCGAGAGTTCTCATTAGTAATCTTTCTTCCCCTGCTCTTCTTCAAACCTCTTCAGTCTTTCCTCCATCCTTTCACCTTCATCATTAATCTATCTCTGGCGCTAATGCATGCTTACGCATTTAATCCTAATAAATTATGATAATAAGAATGAGGACATACATCTGTATGAATTATTTCGGTGATCATCACGCTTAGTATTTCTCCGTTTTTCCATCGATTGTGACATGAAACATACTTTCAAGGAAAATTTATCTTAATATAGGAATGGAATTCTTTTCCAACGTTGCAGTAATTACTAACAAGTATTTAAATTATAAATATGTTAATTGGAGAAACGGTTTGAATTAGTGCTTCTAGTTCAATTTCGAATGGCAAAGGGCGAGCTTTATGAATCCCATATAATATTCTCGTAATTCTAGAGTCCATAATAGGTTTATATCAGCGAAAAGTGAAGTATTTTGCATCATGTTATGTACGCATTCGATAGCAAATGTGTGAAACTACGTGCGTATATTTTGGCGTAATATATTTCTCAATTAACTCTCTTCTGATGATTTTCACGAGCTACATAGTGAAAATGAGACATATCTCTTAGGCTTGTTTACCAATGGTTGTATGATCCCATCTAATTCATGGATCCGATAGGGTAATCTAAGAGTTCTTCGATTGAAACGTTCTAAGATTGAGAGTTGAGAAGAAAAATATCCTTTAGTGCGGAGCTTATTTAGCTAAGGGTAAGGTCAATGAGGTGATGCCGTGTAGAGAATGGATCCTTTCTTATCCTTTTCTTTGGACTGCCACAGATATTACTTCAGAAATTACACCTGTGTTCTGTTGGCTGCACCATCAGGCAGTGTGTTTACTCTGGTAAAAATAACGTGCGAGTTCCTCATTGCAACTAGCTGTGAAGCCACAGGAGCACTTTTTCATGATTTACTCTTGTATCTCTTTTGAGCCTAATTTACGACAGGTGTTGAGAAGCCTATTCGGAGGCTTATAAACATAAAATGAAAGACGTAATTTATTGCCAGATACTACAGTGTGCGATAAAAATTCCTATTACCTTCCTTGTCATTTACCCTTGGGCATTTACGGATCTAATAACAAGCACCAATAAATATTTTCCAAGCGTACTTTGATGACATAAGTTAAGCATGAGGAGTAAGGCAATGTGGCATACAGTGTAGAAGTCACATTCAGTGCCAATTAATCCGTAAAACTTATACCGAGGGATTTAACTTTATAAAATATTAATGTAATATACCAGCTTGTATATTATTTTGGACTCTTACGAGCATATCTTATTTTTGTTTAAAATCATATATGGTTTGCTGATTAATGTTTATCATGATGTAAATGCACGACATATATCCGTAGCAGATGAGAGTTAAGTCTAAATATCCTTTATGGTAATTTGTCTAAAATCCGCTCCATGTTTTGAAAGTTAAGTTAAAGTTCAACACAAATATTAAAGTAACGATAACGTTTCAAAAAATGAAATCGTCCAATATATCCGAAAAAGTGTTTGTTGCTTGTGTATAACGTATTCCTTGGATTCACTCAAAATTTTATCTTGATATGACTTATTTTAGCAAACAAAAAAACTTAGTTCAAATCTCGTTTTAGGTTGATGGTGTACGAATATGAAAGACCTCAGAATTTCTTTCTTTGCCTATGGCAAGGTCGCATTCTAGTCATTTTCCTATTACGCATCGAACTTGATTGCTGCTCTTTAACTTTGCCGTTGACACAGATATTAAGGTGCCTTTCAGTTATAAAACTGAAATCAAAGTTCCACCAACTCATTCCTTTAGAGAAGTGGTATCTCAAAAGCTTAAGAGAAATGGAATCTCAAAAGCTTTTACTACTGTTTTGTTTTTGCCTAACGTAGAAAATTAGGTTAACAGTCTGCTCCATCACGCTCTATCCGATATTGCTTTCCTGAAGTTATGCTAATTTTCTGAAGTAGCACTAATAAGTAATCTTCCCCAAGTGGAATGAGGTCAGGGCTAAAAACTATTTAGAAACTCCGCTTTGTATTGCATGAGGCGGTAGTGCCTCTCACATGACAGCCTTTCTGTCGAGTTTCTCCGTTCCATTAAGAAATATTAATTCTTAGAATTTTTTAGCATTCGTCATGATCTGCTTTATCTTGTTTCTCATTATATTATCTCCGAAGAAACAAACTAATCTGTAAAAAAACATTAACTTTATTGGAATTGTCGGAATTCTCTTTTGATTCTCTATCGAACAAAATATTTTGCCGTTGAAAAAGGAAAAATGTATCGATTTTGTATTGGATATGTGAATCTTGTGATCATGAAATCGATGTTTCAATTACACGTTAAACAAATTATCTCGAGATGCTGCAGTGTAGCGCTTTTATCGGTTGGTTTATCTACTTTCTATCTACGATCAAAAATTTAGAAAATGCAAATAAACTAGTTATTCTCAGTGTTTCCTAAACTGCTTTTTTTATTTTAGAGATGAATCAGAGTAAACAACACCCGCAGCTATTAACCCAAAAGTTCATTCCATTTAATTAGTGTTACAGGTTTCCATTTTTTCACTTTTTATTGTGTACATGCGTTATATTGTGCGCACACGGGTATTGTAATTAGAATGGAATGGATGCAGAGTGAGACATTCTTCAACTTTTAACTTCAGTTCATCAATTGTATTCATTTCATTCAGAGTGAGACATTAATCAAATAGAGAACCGGATATTTCTGAGAATTGCCTGTGGATACACGCTTCTAAAATCCAAGATGCGAATTTCTGATTTCAAGGAAACCTCCCCCAGATATGGAGACTCACTCCGTAATCGCTGTACGTATACCTATTGACATCGAGAATGACTTACTATAGATTCTTTCAGCGCAAATAATGCGGTTTACGTGAAAATACATTTTCAGGTGTTTGTAAGAAGTCTACGGTGACTAAGAGAAAAGGGTTCTCCTCTATATTCCGTTGTTACAGCCTTTAAAAAATTATCTTGTTTGTGCTAATTATATAAATATTCATTCTTTTTAACTCTTATACTATTTGACTATTGTCTGAAGGTAGTATTTATGTTTTATAAATATATTTTGAAACCTTTATATCGACTTAATTCATCCCTTTGAAGAATAAGACAGTCTTGCATAGATTTATAAAATGGAGTGTTGTATTGTTAAAAAAATTAATTTTGTTACATGGTTAGCTTAATCTAAAGTAAGGTGAAGTAAACATTAAACACCTCTGGAGCGTTTTTTAATGTTACTCCTGTAAGGGCATTGGCAGGAACTTAGGGTCCATCTTCATGTGAAATTGCTCGTGTACCATTTTTAAATATATGTATAAACCAACCTCTAGCTGTGCTATAGAGAGGATCGGAATATCCACAAGCCTCCTGTAGCAATGCAAAGGCAGCAGCTGACATCCGGCGACGCACAAACACACAAACACTCGGATAATAAATATTCCACACACAGAAACATAAATGAAGGACACTTACAGTAGATATTGACGTTTCGACGGCTCCGCCGTCGTCATCAGAATGCCGTTGTCGGGGAACAGCGGAGAGGACATGTGCAGGAGAAGGGTGAGGGGAGGAGAGGTAAGGGACCAATAGGAAGGGGACAAGGTGGAGGAGGGGAAATGTAGGCAGCATTGGTTGAAATTAGTGGGCTTGGTTCAGCCCGGGGGGTTTAAAAGACTGGAGCACCCAGATATGTGCCATCTCGCGGGTTCTCACCTCTATGCTACTAGCGGAATTGGGAAGGGTTTCAATCACTGAAACGGAGAAGCTTTATGTTTCTGTGTGTGGAATATTTATTATCCGAGTGTTTATATGAATATATATATATGTGTGTGTGTACATGATATGTACACGACACATATTTTAGCGGTTTGATCCCATTCCAACTAATAGGAGCGGTGCGGGAAATTTAATTGCATTAATTTTCGAACGCATTCTGTACCAGCAATATATTCCATGGAATTAAACCTAAAAAAACTTTTTTTATTTGTATAATTTGTATTAAGTTTTATCAACAGTTGTATTAATTTATTCAGTTTTTGCTCTAATAGTTTTATGTCCACAAGATATATTTTATAGACTAATTGATTGCTACTAGGTGATGTGGTATTCCAGCCGGAAAAGCAATGGACAACAAACAGGAGGATCTGAATTCGATTCTCGGGAACATCTCTAGGTTCTCTCAGAAATACTCAAAGTGTGTGATTTTTCGAGTACCATATCTACCTGGAAATCCGCAGGCATCACTGGGAAAGGAACTGTTCTTTTCCACCCTGATGAGTGAATTTCACATGCTGTTTAACATTAGGAGCTCTACCTTCATTTATCAAACCAACCATCGTGTTGATTACTGTGGTGGAATCATTCATCGTACTCTAACGGGAGGAATATTTACAATCGAATTTTACAGTACGAAAAACATATCAGATTTCGTCAAAGTGTTATCAGTAGAAGCATATGAATGCTCTAATTGTGTCACTTATGATTAGGTGCCATGAGCTCAGTGACCGAAGAAAAAGTTGATTTCCCTGTCCATACTGCCACTTGAAATCAGCTTGCGGTATTCTTCATTACTATTCATCGACCGGTCGTGTTCTATTCAATTTCATAGACATCTTTAGATTCACTCTTTTCTCCTGTCCCAACGAATGTATAGCTTCACATCTTTTATTTTCATGTCGTCGAAATTGCGTATAGCACGCTCTTTTATTAATCAGGAACGATTTTCTACATAAAGATCTCGATAATTATGTGTCAGTTTTCACTGACATTTCTGGTAGAAGTAGGTAAATAGTTTTATAATTTATACTTTAAAATAATATCCTAAATCCAACATATATGTGACAAATAGTTGTTTTTGTTATCGATTTAATTTTATCCCAAAATGCAACACACAAATAAAGATCATCTATGGCTCGCTTTCAACCCTAAAAACGTTTGATATGCATAATGTTTTACTCATTGCTGAGTGTTGTTCGGACAACTGTCCAAGATTTTTTAGAAGCAATCATCGTGGTGTAGAAAACAGCCTTATCAATTTCATACTACATATTCATTTCCAATCGGTGTTTTTTTATTTAAAGCTACGTTTCACGTCACCGAGGGCTCTAATAATTTCTCCATACTGTCGGAAAGTGTTCAATATTTAGTTCCATTACGATGGCTGGGAGTGTTTAATAATTTTGAAGAAATATGGCATACTTGCGTAACACCTTGAGAGATAAATTATTCTAAGTCGCGGGGCAATTCGGAATAATATTAAAAATCGATACACATCGTTGTGTACACAGATACAACAGTCCCTCCGTGTTCTATAAAATAAATTCATTAGTGCATGCGCAATTTCAATTGTAGTAATACACTCGTACTTTGAAAAACATGAGACGGAATTCGGAATGTAAAAAATGGAGTATTTGCGAAATTCTGAGGGGGAGCATCTCTTATGACCGAGATTGAAGCCAATGCAATGTTCGTTGAGTGAAAACTCCCGAGCGCGGGATCGTTGCTTTTGAGTGCACAGATACTTGTGACGAGACATGAAATTAGATGAACAGTTGATAAGAGAGCCAGAGTATGCACATTAGACTCAATTTAACATTTCAAAAAATATAATGAAGAAATACTTGACCTAGTACAAACTGCATGGGGCAGCAATATTCACATGTTTAAATAAACGTTATATGTCTTTTATGGCATCATATTTCATGCAAAAAATAAAGATATTATGACACTTGCTCTTTTCGCGAACTTGGAAACTCTTTAACCTGCATATTATGCTCATAATTCGTTTGAGAGGCGCTAACTTCATCGAGGTTAGTAATTCAAGGTTTCCACTAAGCGTGCGCAAATTTAAAGAATTTTAAAAGGATATTCAGCCATGAGCCAGACGAAATTCTGTGAAACCGCCTTTATTCCATGAACCCCCCACGCTTCCTCCCACACGTTTACCTTTACCATGCCCTTTCGCTTCGGGCATATACTGGTGCACTTGATCAAGCGCCGGGGTACCCGGGTGGGGGGGGGTGAAGTAGGGGCAGGAGGAGGAAACGAAGAGTGTTAAATGAAAAAAAGGGAGAGTGTTTCGCTCGCCATATCATTCCCCATCGTCGTCCTTCGCGCGCCCAGTCAGAACGCATCATCCTACCCCCTCCCTACCCATCTCACCCCCTCCCACTTTTATCTCGAAACGTCACTCGCTTAGGCACATGACGACGGCGTTCGCTCTTCCCACGCCTCCGAAGGGCGCTATCTCCCGACCTCTCCCTCCGCGCAGCTAGGTGACCTCTATGCCCATCCCATATCTCACTCTCTCGCCCTTTCGGCTCCACCTCGCCTCATTATTCTTTTTCTGCCGGTGCCACCTTTATTTTCACTCCTACCGTCTCCTTTATCATTCCACTCTTTCATCCTTTACTTCTTCCGGCCCCTTTTAGCTACTTCCTCAACCTTTTCATCCTGCCCACCAACGTCTCCTCTCCCTTTATATTAAAAAAAAACCGTTTTAAGTCGTAAGGGTGCGCGGGTTTCTCCAAATTGCTTCACGGCCTTCATCAACGCCATTTTCCCCTCCTTCCGCCGTGAATTTGTGTGCCCTTCCGCTTTACGTCCACAAACCTCCATTGTTGGGTGCAGTTGGGGGGTCTTTTTTTCTCACTGTAATGTGGTTGAAATTTCGGGGTGAGGGAAATAAGAAAAAATAGAACTCTTCCTTAAAATCTCTCCAAAATGTCTGACTTCATACATTCTCCCCTGAACTGCTACCCAACTATCTCATCTCTCTCCCTCCTCCTCTCTCCTCCCTCTCTTCTCTTCCCCGCGGTTATCTCCGTCGAATGCAGCGGGCGGAGGGGACCCTCTTCGCTACTCAGGGGTGCTTCCCTCTGCGACCCCCCTTCTTTATCCTCGCAGTTCTCAGACTTCCTTCACGGTCCCACCCTCCCCATCTCGCAGCACGAGGAGGACTAGCAGTGCGGCCTGTGTCACGCACCCAGTGACGTGAACGTGCGGCCTGTGTCTCAGGCGAGAAGCCTTAGGCGCATCGCCGAATCGATTTGAACACTGACTCATAGTTGTACATAAAGTGTGAGAGTTTTAACAACGTGAAAGTCATTCGCATTGATCACAGTGCAAGAAGCCGATCCCCACCCAAATTCACACATTCGGTCGGATGTCAAGGGATCCGGGATTCTACGAAATCCTCGCGCTTTTGTTCACATCGGAAAATGCCTAATACAAAGTAACTGTTGCGAAGTTTCTCGTTTTCCTTTCATTAAAAACAGATTGCTTTTAAGTTCTCGCTTTTATAGGTTCTCATTACTCAGGAACAGCAACTTAAGGAAATACTGTACCGCAGGTTATGGAGCAAAATTTAGTTAGCCTTCATGCAAGACCAAAATGGAAAAACATATTGTTTTACGACTACCACTACGAATACTGTATCAACAAGAGGAGATATCTGAAAATATACAAGGGGCAGTGAAATGAAAACGGTACACTCACCTTATCACATTATCCGCTCAAAGCTAGAAACTAGCTTTTTACATATCGGTACTACCATCGCTGTGTTAGGAAAACTGCATAGTGACATTTCAAGGGGGAACGCAGTTGTTGGGCTATGTCCTGGTTGGCGCGCGGAATGGTTGTCATGGCGGATGGTCGGCTTTAATTTAACTGACCCTCATACTACGAGGGTGAGGTGAAAGGTTCTCGGCCTGACTATGAAGGACTGCGATTTTCAGTTAAAAAATGATTTTGTCTTTCTACATAATCTACCTGATGATGTTATGCTATAACGAAACCTGGGTTGTAAAAATTAAAAAGTTTATGTGGAAAAGTAAAGTGGTGTGATTATTAAAAGTCAGTACATAATCTTCCTTGACTTCAGCACACTTGGTTCAGCGTTTCTTCAACATTAGTATAATTTCCGGAAGTGAAAGTCTGGAAGGCTGTGAAAATATCCATCTACGGACCTCTCAACTCTCTCAACTCTCAACATTGGACGGCAAGCGCCAAATTTCTTCAAGTTAGGGAACAGATGAAAGTCTGAGGATGGTAAATCAGGAAAATAGGGGGGATGACCGAGCAAGTCGTACCCCAAATCCCGTAGCTTTCCCATCGCCAACGACCCTTTGTGAGCAGGTGCGTTGTCCTGATGAAAGATAATTTTGCTCTTCTCAAGCCAGGCCTCTTCTCGCGAATTTTGGCATCCATCAAGGAGGTTGGAGTAATATTCGCTTGCAATTGTTCTTCATTTTTCAAGGTAATCAATTAACAGCATCCCTTTCGTATCTCAAAGCACACTGTTCATGACCATTCCCGTAGATGCGATCGACTTCGCTTTCTTTGGTGCTGATCCACCAGCTTCCGCCCACTGCTTCTACTGCTGATTCGTTTCTGGCGTGTAGTGGTGGACACATGTCTCATCCATGGGGACAAATCGCCACACAAAATCAGTCGTTAACCTCTCGAATCGGTCCAAATATTGCTGCAAAAATCGTTTGCGCATTTGATTTTTTTCGGCATTCAGCAACTGTGGCACCCATCTTGCGCAGAGCTTTTGAATCCCTAATTCTTTGTGCAAGATGCTTCACACCCTTTCTTCCGATAACCCCACGGCCTTAGCCATCTCACTCACCTTCACTTGCCTATCGTCCAACAGGATATCGTGCATATTCTCCATGGTTTTCGGTGTGGTTGCGGATTTTGGCCTTCTTACACGTCATCTTCAAGGGATGTGCGACCACGTTTAACTTCAGCTGCCCACTTTTCAACGGGTGACATTGAAGGAGCAGAGTCCCCATACTTTTTTGTTGATTTAGGATGAATTTTCCTAGGGGTTAATACATCCAAAACGAAGAATTTCATGACCGCACGAAATTCAAGATTTTCCATTTTAATGAAAAATACGAAATAATTCGATGCAAAAATGAGTGTAAACAAACTACTTGAGGAAACAAGTTGAAACATATGTTACAAACTAATGTCACGTGCACCCAGGTAGGAATCATACATTTTCGTAGATTGTACCGCCTTCCCTGTTCAGGCCGAAAATCTCTCACTTTCCCCTCGTTGTACTGTATTTACGTGTATATAGAGTAGCCTTTTTATGTTAATAAATTTCTAAAATTATACTGATAAGGTCACAAACACACGGATATATTTGTGGTTTATGCCATTTTCATAGTAAGTTGATGGTTCCTATTTAAGATAAACATAAAAATACTATAAATCATAAAATGGAATTGTTTATAATTTTAAATTAGACTCTTGACTCGTTGATATTATCTTGCCAATTAATTTTAAGTACCATTGCATGTTGTGGAGTCAAATAAAACCTCGCAGCGTTCGACGAGGATGCGATATGAATTCACGCTCGGGGAAACAAAATGTCTTTTTTCCTCTTTTTTTTATGCAGCTCCTTCATTCTCAAAGACGCCTTTTACTCGGGCGTTTCCTGCGATTTTTCTATTTATTTTTAGGAGGAAACTCTTGGCACAGGAAGGTCGAAAACGGATATTTCTTCGTCCCCTTCAAAGGAAAACATTAGCTTTAACCTCTCAAAGTATCATGTTTTTGAAACATCTGTTTTTGTGACCTATTGTCATACGGTATATTCGTCGTTAAAAAAATTTAGGAAATATTTCTCGAAATCGGACGCAAATAGAGTACTGCACGGAAGTCAGCCATTCGTGCGGAACTTTTTTTATTACTTCAATCTATCGCTCGATGCTGCTAAGGTATACTACTTTTAATATACACAAGGTACCAATTACTGCCTTATATATTTTTCCCAGTTTTCAGACTTGATTACTGCGTGAAAATGGTACTTTAAAATAGTGAAAGAGATCGTACGTCATATTTACTAACGTAATTTCTTGAGGCGTATACTCTGAGGGACCAGTCGAAGGCTAGTTGTGGTTGTTTCTTCGCCTTCTAATCGCACTACCAAACATTGACATACTGCCGAGTCCGCTAAAAGGACTGGTTTTTACCGATTAAGATTTTTTAGCAATTGCGATATCCTTTATTCCTCGCTTTTCGTATTGCTTAGTGTTTGAACAATATTGGTGTGTCGAGGGCAAATACAGTTCAAAGGGATGTACCGGTCAGGGTAAGCACTTGGAGTAAAATATTGAAATCTCGAGAGTAGAGGAAGGCCGGGACGGGTTGCGCACTGAATTACAGATGTTGAGTGGCCATGTACGAGTATACTCGTATAATGTGCCCTGACTCTTCTACTGGTGATTTGAAGTGAGAAATAGTTACTTATCGTCGGCATTATAACTTTGTGATTTGTATTTTTGCAGTAGGTTAAGTGCTATAGGTTATCTACGACTGGGTTCTCATCCAACCTAGATTTCATAATAGTTTCATTATTTTTATTCGCTCTAAACAATTATAAACTAATTGAGATGCTTTATTATGAATAATATTTCATCAATTATTATATTATACAGGGTTCGTCCGGAAAATAAGTGTACTGAGCTCAGGAAAAAAATTTATTACACTTTTACATATCTTAAGCTAATATTCCTCAAAATAGGACCCTTGTGAGTCGATACACTTGTTCCAGCGGCGTTCCCATTCCTGGAACGCTCCCGCGAAGGCATCATCGGGAACCTCTCGAAGACACGTCGTCACGGCCTCTTTGACGGCGTCCAAAGTCCCGTATCGCGTTCCTTTCAAACTCCTCTTTATCTTCGGGAACAGAAAGAAGTCCGGGCTGTAGGGCGGGTGCGGCAGCGTTGCCACGCCGTGCTTGGCCAAGAAGTCCGACACGACAAGCGCGGTGTGAGACGGCGCATTGCCGTGATGCAGCCGCCAGATGTTTTTGATCGCTGTCCGGACGCGGGCGACTCGTTTTCGAAGCCTGTCGAGCACTTGGACGTAAAATGCAGCATTTACAGTTTGTTATTCAGGTACAAATTCGTAGTGGACGACTCCCCTTTTGTCAAAAAAGACAATGAGCATCATAAACTTATTTTCCGGAAGAACCCTGTATTTTAGTCAGTTCCCAGGGTGCATTAATTCATGGTCAGGCCAGGTTATCCATTTTATCATAGAACGATTCATATGTCATAACTGGATAACTCTCTGTTTCGATATGTTTGAGAAGAACAGCTGCAGTCATGCTTAGAAAATTCGGCTGGAAAGTTTTTGATAGTCCTTTTCCAAGAGAGAACTTGTGGTTCTGGATATTCGAAAACTGGGATATTTCTCCTTCTCTACCGTGGGAAAATATCAGATTTGACCTCTCAGACTTCATGTTATAAGTAACAACCTCTATTTTCCCGTTACCTATTGTCATATACGAGTATATATAGTAGTATATTCATTATTCGTCTTCCAAGTCAGCTTTCAATTCTTGTATTTGAAAGGAATAGGAGTTAAAGATGGCAAATCTGTTGCTTTCATCAATACAGAAAATATATTATTTTCCGAATTTGTGAAAAATATGCCTTTAATCAAAAATGATAAGGAATACGAGAAGAATACGAGGGGTCTACCTGAACTGTAATTCCAGCACAGGCATCGCCGTGAGGAATGAGTCAGCGAGAAGGTGCATTATGAATTAGGATAATGTCGCCTCATTGTGTGATTACTAGCGCCAAGATCTTGTATGCATATGTGGCATTGTGGAACGTGTGTGAATTAATATTTTCTCTGAATGATTGCCGCTTTCTATAAAACCCTCCTTATTTTGAAAATTCGTAACCATGATTCTTCGTACTCAAGTGCGAACTGTCTAAATTATCTCTTAAAGTATGATAATATTTAAACTATGGCGCCGACGAAAGTACATTTTAAGGAGTTTTATTGGTATAAGCTTATAAGTATTTTTCCAATTGTGCGTTAGTTATGCGATATAACTTTAAAATCTTCCTTTGTATCTACAAATTATAATTATGCCAGTAGATACATTATATGAGATAATAATTGCTTTATAAACGAAAGGACGTTATCCTGTGTGTAGTATGTCATCACATATCATTATATGTATATATAGCACAATTCTCATCACAAATTTTATCAGGAATCAGCAATTTTGGAAGCAGTCGCTGTTTCAAAAAAAAACGAAGGAATTTTGTGCATTCGGCGAGTCGCCCATATGTTAACCCACATTGGCTTACAACAATTCCTCCGAATTAATTCATTCCACAAACTCCCTCATTTGAATCTAAAAGAATAAATGGTAAAGATGATGTTAGAATAAGAGGAATGGATAATCTCCTGTTTAAAAACTAGAGTAGATACTAGATAGAGACATGTAATGGGTTGCTTCAGCAAATATGAGGTTAGGGTAGGTTGTAATAAATTGAATGACCGACTATTGAAAGGAGATGAATATGAAATACGATTTCTTGTAAATGACAGTAAAACACTGAAAAATGAAAGGAAAAGCAAATTTGATCATCGGAGAAAACATTTAATTGGTCACCATGAACTTCCCAGGTAGTTCCTCCACTTTTTGAGGAAAGATATTTCCCATTTAAAGGAATAAACTGGTTGATTTGTAAACATGGGCCCATATCTTTCTGCTCAGAGTCCTAAACAAGTTCAAGATTAGGTCTATGTAATGCTAAATAACTGAAATTATTAATTAAAAATTTTAAAATTACAAGCGTTTATCCCATAAAAACTGGTGCATATATTTCAGCCTTGGAGGAGGCAAGTGTGCTCCAACCTCGTGCGACTGAATTGGTTTGAGTTTAATTAAATTCATTTTTTACCCTCGTCATGAAGGAGTTCCACAAAGTTAAGCCTGAAACTGTTAGCTGTAATTACATTAACTTTTCTTGGCGTATATCACTGAGCATTTACTTCTATTTAGATGAATTCCAGGCTCTTATTAATAAGCAATAACATTGTTGAATTTGCGGTTGGCGTCGAGATTTGTAACCTAATTTGTGTTAAAGATGACGCTTCAGGTGAATTTATATAGTCTTAAGTTAGAATGTATATGTGATGTGAATACTCATCAGTAAATTATATTTGTTCCTGATTCTTTATGGAAACATTAAATTTCCCTTAGTTTTTTCACGTATCATCATTATTCGTAGGGCCATACGTTTCCGACGGATCATTAACGGATTTTAACTCGCCATCCGGGTTAGGGCTTTGACATTCGTCGGTCGAAAGCGTTTTCATTCGTATTCCACCAGAAAGAATAGCACAGACTCTCTTCAATATTTCCAAGTGAGCAAATCCTATCTCATGAGAGGTGACCATTACACTTCACCGGTCACTCAAGCTCGTCATGGTCGAATTTAAAGGGGTAAAGACCGATACTTTCTATCAGCAGAATTCGAAAGAAGATTTTAAAAATAATTGTGAGGTGATTCACCGTATTTGAAAAATTTTATGAAATAAGCAGCATTCCTTCAAGGTTGCTCTGGGTTACTACCTATCCTTGAAAACTGGGAAATAACGTAGTAGTAAACCCGATAGATTGTAGAATTAATATCATTTTATAGGAAAAAAGAGAGTGGGCGCATGATGGACAATTGACGTACGTATTTTTATCTCTTGAATAATTTAATATGAAATACGAATCTAACTGTATTTATTTTCTAGTTTTCAACGTGATATGTAATCTGCCAGAAAGTAAAGAATACGAGTCAGATCTAGTATATTGAAGGAGCATTCGTGAAAAATAATCGGGCTTAGTGTCGCGCAAGAAAAATCTGCTTCTTTACAGCTGCTCTACAATTGAGTTATAGCTCCATCGTAGGAATAATTTACTGGTACTGTCCTCATATGTCATTTTGTTTACTTATTTGTATTTCATGATGGATTAATATAAAAAGACACGGAAAGGCGTCATGACATGGTGTAAAAACCATCTACATGTTTACAGATATAAAAAACGTCAGTGTGGATTTCTAAAACTGCAAACGAGGGTATCTCGGTTACGTACACGGTTTTCATTTGCATGAGCCATCATGCATATAAAAATATTTTTGTTGATTCATTAACTACGTACAAATGTCTAAACTCAGGGAGAAAGTGTAGAATTATTAGGGCATGTAATTTATCCTTGAAAACCTGGAATGAGAAACCATTAAATTCCTGACCACCCTGGTGGGAACACTTTGTCGTATGCATTGTTTTTGATTTTAATTAATATTTCACGTTATTATTTTTTATACAAAATGATTCATAAGGCTAAGGGGACTTTCCTCTGTCCTACTCACAAGTTTCGAGGTGGCTAAAGGCCTTTTAAGGAGGCCCGGGAAGAGGCTCACGACAAACAATGCTCTGGGCGGCCGTCAACTAGGAAAACCGACAACAATGTGGCTCGTATTCGACAATTGTTGGACTCTGACCGTCGATTGAGTATCAAGATGGTTGCCTAATCTTGTCGGATACTGTTGTAGTTGGCATTGTTACTGAAGATTTAGCGAGGAGGAACGTGCGCGCAAAGTTCGTACCCAAGGTATTTGCCACAACGCGTTACGAGTCCGCGAGTTCCTGGCCGATCACCATGTGCCAACGCTACTCCACCCCCCTATAGACCTGACGTCGCCCCAGCAGACTTTAATTTTTTTCCCTCGGATTAAGGCAGCCCTGAAAGAAACCCGTTTTTCGTCCATAGAAGAGAAATATAATTATTGTTATTCTTGATTGCCTATAAGTTATTTTGGTAATGTTGTTCAAATTTAATCATTCCAAATCCTAACCTACCCATTGCCTTCTTTATATAACCGTTTCTTGGCATTCTAAAATCCAAATAAAATATTTTAAAATCATTACCATTGGTCAATAATCAAAACATGCTTTTCAATTACAATGCCCTTTGCTATAAGAAACGACTTCAAATTGGCTAAAACTCAAATATGAATACGAACATTTATTTTGATACCAATTAGTTCACTAGGGCATAATCATCGATCGAATTAATCCCAATAACGTATCACGTCGAAATGTGTTAAGACCAAAAGTTATGTGTACATAAGAAGAATATGGTCTAAGAACTAAGAGGGGTACTTTACGAGATGATGAAACTATTTCTTTTCTCTCAAATTTTTCATAACACCATACTACTCCTAGAACCGGAATTATGTTACCACTTAATGTGTTCGAAAATTATAACAAGAGCGAAAAAAAGATTTGGAAATTTTCATGGAAAACTATCCCTTCGTGTCGAGGGAGCATTTCAAACTTTAGATGAGGTAAGCGAAAAAAATAACGCTTCCACTGCTGCTCAAGGGGTTTCGTTCGCATCCGCATAGCTAATGAATTTTCTTTTTCGTTACCTTACTGCCTGTCCAATTTTCTCCCTTCTTGTCCTCCCCGGCATCGTCTTTCAAACTTAGGGCCAGACGTGCTGGGAACTGTTCAATCTTTGCAACTCTTCATCCCCAACGGAGGAAGTTTCACCGACATGAGATTCCTTTAACTCGTAGCAAAGAAGACAGAAAGCACACAGCACTAGGTTCGTGAAAGAGGTCTTGGTGAAATAAACGTAAAGCCAGTTCGGTTGTTGAATCACTAGAGGAATCATTTCGGTCATAAAAATAACGAGAAATAAGCACCTACAAAGAGAATCTATTACTACTACTATTTTTCTCGCGCATTTCTATTTATTTTGACTTAATACTAGAATTATTGCTTTATTTATTTATTATTTCAGTTTTTAAGTATTCTATTAATTTACATTAAACATTGGACTGGTTCCTATTTTATTTCTATAAATTTACGAAAAACTCTAACCGTAACATGTGATTTACTTTTTCATCCACTTCTGTCCTCCTCATTTGCGATATTTTTTCCAAATATTATGTGTTTATAAAAGATATTCTTGGCTCCCACCCGTCAGTCCATTACATTTTCATTTTTCATGAAATTTTAACCTATATACCTCACTAACTAGCCCACTTTAAGCATATTAGGGAATGTGAGGGAGCGTATTTGTTTTTAAATCGAGCCCCATATAAAATCTATGACTTAAGAATTATTGTCTTTGTATTAAAATGATGCCCCGTTACGTAAATTTTAAATAAGATGAAATCCAGCCTGATACGACATCGATTGAGGAAAATGATAATATCGTACTTAATGTAATATCTTGCTGAGTAATAGTAAGAGTAATATCGTGTTAAACCATGCAAAGACGCTTGTTTTAATTTTTTCTGTTCGCTACGAGTTAGGAGACATTTATTAAGCATAATTATTGTTCACCTGGAATTTTTCTTGAATGTTTTCCCCTGAAAAAATAGGAATCTTACCTTGGATTTTCTGGATTTTATTTCCTTTGGTTCATTTAAAGACTCAGAAATTCCATTCGCTCGCGTGTTCTTTCAGTAATAAAAGAAATTTCGAGTAGATGAAGGGTACTGGATATTGGATTTTATGGAGATGGATTTACTGCTTCTTTTTTTTCATTCTGGGGAGATGGATTGTCCATTCGGTTCAGTCCATTGCGAGCTCAGTGGTCGGGGAGGAGTAATTAATAGGCACTCTCATTCGACGCATTCGTCAGGTGGAAAAATTGAAATCCGAGGAGAAATCGAATTCGGAAGAAGTGCAATACGGCGTGTGCCCAGAGAACCGTTGACAACGTCTCGCTATTTTTATCCTTCTGAGACGTTGCTCCTTTTTTAAATATTAACCTTTGCCTCATCCTGGAATTCAACTATTTGCCAGTGCATATTTAATGCCTAAAGGTCCGGGATCGTAATTATTCTGAGCTAGAAAGCACATTGAAATTTCAGCAGCAAGTACACACTTAATTGTTCCTTCGACCTTTGTAATTGATTCTCTGGCGGTCTACTGTCACCCTTCTCAGTTACAAGCCAACACATGCATGGATCCTTTGATAAGTCCTTAGAAAATCCAATAGATGGTGCTCCAAGTATTGGAAAAAGCTTACTTTTTGCCTCATTTCTCACTAGACTGCTGTTAAAGTTTCTACTATATCCATCGCGTGGTTTCATGTTCATAGTCGATTAAAGTAACAACATGTTGTTTATATAGAAAAATGAAAAAATAGTTTCCTGCGGTGATTAATACTTCCATTTAAAAGGTTTAACACTGAAAAAGATCAAAGGCGAGTTGGATGAAGTTCATGGCACGTATGTCCATGCGTTTGCGACAGTTCCATGGAGTAATCGAGTTTCAACGTGGCCGTACACCCGCAAAATATAACCAAGTGGAGGTAATCGCCAACACAAATGCCTATTTTGAGGACCTTCCAAAATCCTACTTCTTGGAAAGATTAAAAAAATGAGAGATACTGGGAGAAGTCCATCGGGCCAAAAGGAGATTGTTGAAAATTGAAAAAAATACCAAATATAATTTGTTTTTCTACTGCTTCCTCAGGAATTATCGAACGACTCTCGTACTAGGGTATGCAATCGGCATTATCGTAATCCAATCTACAGTGTGACCATTAAACATCCCATGTTCGCATGTATCGTATTTTGATCCATTATTATCTTGAAGAACTTCGTTCTCAGCATGTCACCGGTTAAAATAATCGCCTGTAAAATATTTTTAACAGCTTACTATATCCCCATATCAAGAAGCTTTCACGAGTTATTTCATGGTGTATGGATTGGTGCGAATATAACCGGGTGTAAATAATCTGGTGTATTGTCCATTATATTTTTGTCCATATGTATCCATTCATATGTTGTCCATTTTTGTCCATTTATATATTGTCCATTTATATTTTTTACAAGATTTCGGTGGACTTTCCATGAGTATTTGATTTTAAAATATTTACCATTATCTCTTTTTCTTCTATTTAGCCTATCCATGACGGGGATGAAATTCAGTGTAAGACTAATTGCTTCCAATTTATCAATATAAAGGATAGCCTTACTTTAAGGTTAGCTTTTTTTATGGATCTTAACGTCCTCGGAACCTTAGCTATGCATATTGTTGCAACTGGATTTAGATAAAAATCTTTTAAAAGTTTACCTTTAAATTTTCATTTGAAGCGACAATATTTAAAGTGAAACATCGTTTATTCAACCCATCACTCGTTTGAATGTTTTACCCAGTACCTGCTCACCAGGTGAGTGAAATTGACTATTTCCAAATTTGATAGGCGTGGACGACCCTCGGATAAAATATGACTGAGTAGCCTACGTCGACCAAACTCGCCGCCTTAAAAAACAAGTGACCTTTCGCCCGACACTCTCGCGTTCGCCGTCGCATCTCGGCCTCTCTTGGCCTCACCCTCCTCGGCTTTATCTTTTTCAAAAGCATCCCGGGGGCAATGTACAACAGGCTGCGTGACGAGCATCCGAACTTCCTTATCTCCGAGGGTCTTCAGCAGGCTGGCTGAAATGAGTCCTTTATGGTGTCACATGATCTTGACCTTCGCATAAAATGCGAGGAAAATGTTCAATTTTGTGCCTCAAAGTGAATGTCGTGGAATGGATATTTGTCGTTCGCTCAGGATAAAGACACACATTTGGAAAATTATAAAGTCAAGAGTAGTGTTAGGTCGGTTGGTAACAAGTTTCAGTGCCTATGCATTTCCTTTAAACTTAACAGAATGTTGCGAATAATTTTGATTCTATTGAAAAACTTATTACACTTTCGCTAGTGTAATTTCTGGAATATATTTCAGCGATAAAGAGGTTATTACTAAAGAAATAAGTACGCAAACAAATACCTACAGATACCACTCATGTCATTATTATGGTCAGGTACTCTTAATTTAATGAGCTAACAAAGAAGAAGATATGACATTGAAAAGGATTAAGTTTTGCGAAAGTGAAAACGAGAGAAAGTTGTTCACATGTATAAAGAATGTAATTTTCTTATTAAACATGCCTTTTTTAAAGTTTTTGCTGAAGTAATTGTTTTGTACTACATGTTTCGACAGGTGATACCTTTTGGCATGGTCATTGAAACGCTCCATAGCAAACGATCTCATCTTAGCGCAATTTTCATACCAGAGCCTTTGATTATGATTTGAATATGCCCCACTGATCGAATATGCAGCCAGTGAATTTGCAAATCACTGGCCAGTCCAGGTGCGCATTACTGCCCGTGTTTACCTTCAATGCTAAATTGATTCTTGTCACTCGAACACCAAGAGGAAATGCGTGCATCATTCGACTGATTACGCATATCATTATCAGAGTTTTCTTACCCAAGAAGAATTTTAAGTTACTTTTACTTAATTCGGAAAATATAATAATTCGAGCGATGATGACTGAAGAATATTGAAAAATAATTGTCTCGTCAATGCTTGAATTGCCTCCACTAAGGCCTTCACTCGACTCTCCCATTGGCATGATCACAGTAATTTGTCATATTCGGCGTTATTTCTCTGTTTTTCCCAGTTGAATGCACCTTAAATAAATCCATTATGCCCTCCACTAGCTGCCGTGCATTAAAGTATTCCTGTTTTGCTAATTTATTCTCATTTTCAATATTTTCTACTTTTCGACTTCTATCTTTGGCTTTTGTCACTACAACATATATCATATGAGCTGACGAGCTAGAACGATCTTAATTCATACTTGTTAACCCTTGAGCACACTCATTTGATTGCAATCTGGCTGATTTTAAACCATTTTTCCATTTCCGACTATCTTCTTTCCTCCATTACGACATCGCTCCCGACACGCATACAATTTTTTATGCACAAATTTGAATGATGCGTTTTAATATTTAGTTGGCATGAGTTTTGAAGCTGCCGTTAGACATTTTTCCGGTGTAAAACCTTCTCAAATTGTGTGCATACGTTTTCAATTGCCAGTTTACATTGATTCTTGAATTATAAATGTATAATACTCCTTTTAGCTGTCGTTTACTTAGGATGTGTTATAATCTTGTTGCATTTTTCATCCACTGCAGTACTTTATGTTTTTTATATTTTGTTCAGCTTAAAGCTGTACTTTTTATTGGCTGTTCGGAATTAATGGTTGTCTTCATTCCTTCCTTTTCTCTGTTACATCTATATTGTCTGAAAAACGTAAGACGCTGATATTTATTGAAGTCTTGATGAAAACCTTAAAAAATCATCGGAGAAAATGTAAATCATTTTCTTGCTCCTTTCTTCCTTCCATTAAGACTTGATCAGAGCAATTTGATTTTTATAAGGGTAGTTCATCACGAATGTATGTCCCATCATTAGATTGATTATCCATGATAATATTTATAATCGTTAAATTCAACACGATGGAATCTTTGCGTCAAATTATTAAACGCAAGGAGATTAGTTGTTATTTTCATATATTATAACACAGGCCAACAGTGTTTTTGGTGCCGGAGCTTTTAATGTTGATTTAAAGAACAATTGGGGTGCTGAATCCAATTATGACACTAGTTTTTTCCTATGAGCTATAGTTTTCAAGATATAGATATGTTTTTACTTACGTAAAAAAATCTTCTACATGATGATATGGAAATATTATATTAATAACACAGGCCAACAGTGGTTTTGGTGCCGGAGCTTTTAATGCTGATTTAAAGAACAATTGGGGTGCTGAATCCAATTATGACACTAGTTTTTTCCTATCAGCTATAGTTTTCAAGATATAGATATGTTGTTACTTACGTAAAAAATCTTCTACACGATGATATGGGAATATTATATTAATAATTATCTCCTTGGCATACAATATAGAAATATACATAAAACCTATTGACAGTTTATTGAAAATAAAAGGAACACCGCAGAGTGGTTATAAATTAGTATACGAGGGTCATCCGGAAAGTAGTACCCGTTCGTGAAATAAAGACACAAAAGTAAATATTAACAAACATAAAAAATTTTATTTGAAAGAGGATACTTTAAACTACTTCTCAACATAATCTCCAAGCAAATTAAGGCATTTGTCATAACGTGTGACAAGTTTCTGTATTCCTGCTGCATAGTCCTTCGCCGCCAGCTCATTGAGATACAGGGTCACTCCTTTAAGTTCTTCATCGCTGTCAAATCTTTTTGCATAATGCAGATGGTGTTTAACAATTTCATGAACAATTGTTCGAGAAACATTGGGAAAATGCTCACAGATGTCATCAATTGTGACGCGCCGATCGTTCCTCACGAATTCGTCAACTGAGCTCACCAGTTGGTCTGTAATGACAGACGGTCTCCCCGAACGCTCATCGTCGTGTGTGTTCCCCCTCCCCATGTTGAAGTTGCGACACCACCGCCGAACAGACGACTCGTCCATTACATTGTCTCCATACACCTCCTTTAATTGGCGATGAATATCACTTGGGCGAACGTTTCTTGCATTGAGGAATTTAATCACTGCCCTCACTTCACAACTGGCGGCGTTCTCAATTTTTTTAAACATTGTAAACAATCACAGAAACAACACAGGCAATGCTAGCGTCACGCAACTTGGCTCAGAGAAGGCAGACAAGCCACTGAAGCTATCTGACCTCGTCCAGCGGCTACTCGCGTCGTCAGCACTTCATGCGGCACGAACGGGTACTACTTTCCGGATGACCCTCGTACTTATAGATTTATTTAACTTTGAAAATTATTTTCCGGAATATATCAAATGTTAAAACAACTAATCGTAAGATGTGCAATATCTAAAAAAGTAGAGCTGTTAAATAAAAACGGATTTCATATTTTGATTCAGCTCTACAAATATAGATAAAATCATTACAAGGGTTCCCGGCACCAAAAAAAAATTTTTTTGTAGGCCTGTGTAATCTATAAGAATGTTAAGGCTTAAATTTGTTCTCTTGTGTTTATGTATTACCTTAACTCAAATTTGTCCTCATCTAGGAATTCCTCTGTTTTAATTCTAATATCTGCTTGAATTCTTTTCATCTGTTATGACTCTTGTCGGAACCTACGATTAATTCGTTGTCAAGATGCTGACCTAACGATTTTTACGCTACTTTACGACGCTTACTCTATTCTTTGTGGCAGTAGGTGCGGTTATGATCTAATGGAAATCTATCTGTGTTTTAATCCTTCCGTATGTCACAAATAAGTATGAAAACGTTTCTGTATTGCATTTTGATGTATTTTTAAATAATCCAAAGCAATAAAATCGGATCATCGGAGTCTTTTCAACTAGGAAGTCGCAACTCGGTGGCATGAAATGAATACTCTGTGAGTACTAAATCCTAGGTTCATATAATGGAAAGAAAGATCCCCTGTTTTCCCTCTGCCCAACCTTCTTCCTCAGACAAGTCTCAGTGCTCTTTCGTGAATCTTTTTCTTTTCTCTAAACATCATGTCTAAATCTTTCCCCTTAACTTAAAACCTGAGTGCCCGACATAAAAACTTCAGTGAAAACAATGACTCATAACGCCAAAAAAAAATTAAATCACATTTTATAAATAAAACAATTTCTGGCGTAACTTGGTGGAAAATCTTCAAATTGACTTTTTTTAAAAAATAAAACCACTTTGCTTTTCCACATAAACTTTTTATTCTCACGACCCAGGTTTCGTTATAGCATAACATCGTCAGGTTATCATCATTAACATCATCGTTATAGCATAACCTGATGATGTTATGCTATAACAAAACCTGGGTCGTGAGAATAAAAAGTTTATGTGGAAAAGCAAAGTGGTTTTATTTTCTTAAAAACTTCAATAAATCATATTTAATTTTAACTGAAGAGAACCTCATATTTTTACTGACTTCATTTTCATGGGAATTTTAGAGGTTTCCTCCCCTTTCTTAGGACTATTTGATGACCTCAATAGTATCGCGGTTATGAGCGTCCGCAGGTTTCACTTCGGGAATCATTGGGTTTCCTTGCATATTTATTCAGAGCATATTCATTCACATAAAGAATGTCTTAAGGCCTTCGTCATTTATTTCCTGCATCCGGTATCGGATTCCCTGCTCCCAAATTGCTATCACGCGTACAGTGGACATGACTCCCATGTCTATAAATTATTTGCATGCATTACTCTGATCGACAGTTGGAGATTCAATCCTTTGAATCCCTTCATTCTTTCGCGGGGAAGAGTGGAGCCCTGTCTATCCTTCCAGGAACATTTGAATCGGAAATGAACCCCTTTCTGAAAGCGAGAGGAGAGGGCGACTGTGGAGAGGGATGAGTTGGGATCTTCAATTCCCCGGGGATCCTCTCACTTTTGCCAAGTTCCTCGACTCCTTTCGCCCAGTGCCATCCTGTAATTCCCCCTTTCTTCCCGTCATCTCTCTCTCTCTCTCTCTCTTCACTCTTCAGCGCCTTATTACATCATCATAAATGATTCCTTTGAGAAATGTTTCTCCGTTTCCTTTCAAAACTACTAAGCTTGAGATGCTATCTCTCGGCCGGCATTCACGTATATAACCTTACCATTTACCCTACTCAGCAATTCCTTTGAATGGTGTTGTAATGCCTAATTATGGCATCGAAGATGAAGAAAAAGTTTTTTAATACGACATTTCTGCTCAGACATTTAATAATGCCTTTTAAATACTGGGTTCATGATTAGTTTTAAAGATACTTTTTTATTTTAACTCAAAGACAATAATGGCAACGTCTTTTAGTTGAAAATAAGCTTGAGGTCAAGGAAATGTGTCTTAGGTAGCTTTGCCGCCATAATCAACCAAAGAAAAAATTAATGGTGCAGTATATACCATATACACTTGTATAAGGAGGATTATCTTAAATTCGGTTTTGTGATCCGAAAATTCTTATCAACCTCAGTGTATCCTGGAAAAATTTAGAAATGATGTAATGGTGTCAAGTAAACTACACCGACATATTTCTACCAAACTTATTTTGTACATAGATAGGTACTACTAGGTACCAATACTAATTCAAGTGCCTACAAACACAATTTCAAATTCAAAGTTCTTTCATGAGAGCAAATACACGTGTATCTGATCTGGGAGGAACTTGCAACGTTTAGAGCAAGAGTCAAAGAGCCTCCTCGTCGCTGACCGAATAACTCACCTATTTGATCAGGCTGTGGATAAATTGGCAAATCTATATATGGGTTTGATGAGGCATGAAAAATTAAAGTAGTGCTGATTTCGAAAGAAAAATTGCTGCCAAAATGTTGGCTTGTCAATTAGCCTAGAAAGAACTATAATCCATAGAATATTTTAATTTTTAAGAAATTTTAAATACAGGTTATGAATTCAAATACATTTGTAACTGTTTTCAATTAATTTTTGCTGCTCAAATATCTGAAGGGGGAGTGATTAAAGTATCATTACATCTATTTGATATGCTGTGAAAGAACTGAGAGTTAATAGTGTCAAATAGTTTGTCTCCAGAATTGAAGTCCACACTTATTTTAAAAAAACAGTTGAAATTTCGATCTTGAAAACTCAATTAGTTCTTTATGATTATCGTACACCCATCACCTACTCAAAAAGTTTATCTAAGTGATTCTAATTGATGTTAACTTTGAAAATAAAGTGAAAGTTTTAAAGAGGCTGTTTTAATTAATACAATTCTAATAAATTAGAATAATTATGCATCGAAATTAGTCTTAAAGGACATTATGAATATAGTGAATGCAATAAAATGCAGTCCTCTTCATTCAGGTTGTCTACAATTTTTGTGGAGAGATGGGGTATTCGGTAACTATCGAAATTATCTATCTTCGGTTACGACAAAATTTAGACTTCCGGGTCTTGATGAATGCTGATTTTAATTTAGAAAAATTGGCAATTATCGAGATTGTGATGCCAACTTTTGATAGACTTATTGAAAGCCATGACTCTTTCTTGTTGGCCACTGATGGTTGTCGTATTTCTAGAGAGAAAGTGCTTTGCCGGATCTAGCAACTGAAAGAAGAATTGAAGATGTTTAAGAAATTAGCAAGCTATCAGTATGCAGCGGTTGAAGGGCTGTGGTTGGCCAGTATAATTGAAAAAATAATAGGAAAAATACATGATTGGCAAAATTTAATGTATTTGGACAGATGAAGGAATTTAATCAAACAATTTTAGGAGCGAAAGACAATGCACTAACACTTGCTGGAACATTAAATATGTTCAAAACCAAGCGTCACCCTGAGAAAGATATGTTGGACATTGTTCCCCTTGTGCCGGCGTTCGGGATAAATTCCTAAACAAAGCTATTTGTTTATCAACACTTGCGCATGCCTGAGGGGAATCTTCAGCATTAGAATTAATGGAGATAAAAACGGTCGGAGTTTGATATGAGATAGCATCATAAATCGATCAAATAGCATTTAATTTACCATTGAAAGATAATGAAAAGGAAGGCCTATTAGAATGACAAAGTGATCGTGCCCAATGTAATTTAGCTTAATGATATCTTTTAACTCTGTTCTGATTAGTTGCCAAAGAAAATCCATCCGTCACAAAAAGAGCTATTGTTATTCTTTCATCATTTGAGAGAACCGTTGTTTTTGTGAGCAGTTTCTCTTTAATAGTCATAATCAAGAATTTAGAGTCCATACATTTTCATTACATCAGTGTTTATTTGTTTCCTGCAAATGATTGTATAAGGAGACTTAACATGAAAGGAGAATTTATATGAGGAATTTTTGCATAATCGAGAAAAAAATTAATCAAAGATGGATCTTATTATCCCAGTTATAAATATATTGTAATGTTCATAATCGAAAACTGTTCCTTTAAAGTCAACCATGTAGATTATTGAGTGTGCTGTGATGTGGAAAAGCTTGGAGAGTATTCCCCTGGACCATTTGATAGAGATGAATTTGGGGAAGAGATTTCTAACTCCAAGTTTCTATTTTTCCTGGAAATTCGCGTGGATCGCATCAAAGGTATGCTCGTTAAGTATTTTCAACCGAATTTTTCTGCAAAAATGCAGCAATTGATAATAATTTCTGAGTGATAGGTACGTAAATGGATTTTCGAAGAGATTTTTGAAAATTTTCATTTGCCACACACCATTTTACTGGCTTGTCATTATGTAATTTAGAATGAGGCTGACATATCGTTTGAGGGGTAGGTTCTCTCTTTCGTTTCTTAATTCCCCTTTAGTTAAGGTGTGGTCCTTAGTGTCCTCTGCAAAAGTTGGTCGGATGCAATGGCCGGGATTTTAGTCCGTGGTTTTGACAAAATTTACGGGTAGGATTTTTTAAAAAGAGTATTTTTCAATATTCAACCCTCATGTATTAGTTTTTGTGTTAAACAATATCCTGAATGATTTTATGCCTTAAATATCGGAGGACGTTATAGAAAGAGGATAAAAACTTGATTCGAGACATTTAAGAAGGATGGGTTATTATCGGAATGACTGTGGGTATGTAATTTAGATAAATATTAAGTACAAGTATATACATACACAATTATTAAAATTAGGATAAAATGGGATAATATTTTGCAGGAGTTCAAATAGTTGCACTCATTATTTAAATTATTCACTATTAAATAGCAAAATGGCTGCTTTGCGGCAAGGCTTATTTTGCTTTATGATATAAAGAGAATTTAAATTTGAGGAAAATCAAATAACACGAAAAGATAACTGAAAATACATCTACATGAATACCCTGCGAGAGTTCAACGTCGAAACCTGGGTCGTGTTTTTTAAAAATAAATTGTGTGGAATTACAAAGTAAAGTATTTCATTTCAATATGTCATGCAAATTCCATAAAGTTACGCCTGAGACAACAAACTTCTACGTATGTCTACAAATTTATTCTTACTGCTGTCTATATTTATCTGAGTCATGTATCTGATTCGAGGTTCTGTACTCCTTTCAGTTCAAATTTCCTTTCTCTTCATCCATCACCTTTACCGACATCGACTAATTGGTCGACATATCCTATGTTTTTCGTTGCCTGGGTTTAGCTCCTTGGGACCTGTTTCTCAAATTTCTGAGTCAGTTTACGAATCCTCCAAAACGTTAAATACAATAATGTATATTTCGCACTCCATGTACCGTGGAAATTACGCACCAAGAGTATTTCAGCGTTTATTCCTTTCATGGCTCAGCAATAAACAAATGTTATGGATTATTAATTGGCTTAATTCACTGATAAACGGACTGCTATTAATTCTTAACATTAGTTATCGAATCGGTCGTATGGCAGAATATTTCCGACAGTTCGTTTGATGAAGCCATTTCTTCATTTGATGTTCCTTGATATTGTAATTTTCGGTATCTTCCTTCTGTTAGGATGAATGCTACTGTAACTCCCAGACTTATGACTAGAATCATTCTTTATCGACGCTTCCAGGGTTATATTCGTAATGGTTTTGGCATTTCTAAGGCTGCAAGTATTTCCAGATTGCTATAATTGTTTGAATGATGATATTTGAGTACTTCATTAGAAACTAATGTTTTCCATTATTCATGTCGAAAATGGACGGCCAAGTTTCACGGTCATATCTTATGACGAAAAAATGTACGCACATCTACAGGTCTGATGCTTTAATAGTAAACGGAAACGTCAATCATTCGCGTGCACCAAAATATATCGGCAGGATAGAGATTGATGAAAGTTCTTTGAGTAGAAACTAACAGTGAAATACCGATTTACCCTAATTCAAATGTCCTCGTTCCCACACGAGCTTTGATTTCGCGATTGCCTTGTAACCCGTGAAAATGTACTGACCAGTGTGAAATTCCATTCACGTTCAAACACCTGGTAATATTGGAGAGCCCTTTATTTCGCCAATATTACTCCTACAGGTATCCACTCAATTTGTCCGCCTGGCTTTTGACGCATTTCACTGCGATAGAATTAGACGGCGCGCGATGGACGAGAGTTGGTTGAACGTTCCATTAAAATGTTTTCACATCGCGGAAGCAGGAGCGTAGAGGTGCGAGTGCGGAAGACGGAGGCGGAATGCAAATTGAACTGGAAAAGTCATTGACAATGGGGTCCCTCCCGGTTGGATGTTCTTCCCACCAGGGAGCATTGCTTCCGTTTCCAGTACCGAGCGGGAAGTGACGTCTACGTGAAAAGGGGCATGCCTCCGCCCACGGGCATTTCACGCGCTGTTTCCCTCCCGGAACTCTGGAGCTGAAATTGACGCCTGCATATATGAGATATTCATTGCGGTCTTTCGGGAGTTGTGAGGAAAGGGGGAGGGAATGGAGAGACGACCGCCTTACCCCCATTACACTCGCCCTCCCTCCACCCCTCCCCTCCCACATGCAGTAACACGGCGGGGGGAGCCTTGTTGACTGAAAAAGAGTCGAGGACCGGATTTAAGTCGGAAGGAGAGTACCCGACTTCCTCCCTCTGAACTCGTGACAATGAATGCGGATGGGCAAGGAGAACTAGGCCCCTGGGGTCGGGAAGGAAGAAGAGCCTGTAGAAGATGATTTGGCCATCTTCCGGGGATGTGATGCGGGGAGAAAAAAGGGTTCTATGAGGAGACAGAGAGGAATGAATGGGTTGTGGGGGAAGGTGTGGTTGGAAGAGGGAGCGATGGAGGTATCTAGAATGTACGTTGGACGAGGAAATGAATCGGGGCTCAAGGTTCTCTTATTTTTCCAACCCCTCCTTTCTCTCATCAGCAACCCGTTCCCGCGGTCCGGGCGATGTCGCCCTATGCAAATTGCAGGCCATTCTGCCCGGCGCAGGTATGCAGGAGGGGAAAAGAGTGGTGGTGGTAGAACGGGCGGATGTTTGCTCTTTAAAATGGGGCCCTTGATGCCGCAAACTCAGCTATTTGAAGGATTCCGTTCGTTGCGTTCCAGGGAGGAAAGATCCGGGATCTTTCGAGAAACGTTGTGACAGAGAGGTACAGGGAGAGTGTGAGAGAAGACTTTTATTTTGGGTGGGTAGTCGAAAAATCTAGATCGCTTGGACGGAGGGTGAGAGGGATATATATAAAAAGAGGTGCCTTGGTAAAATGTGAGGAGGGGTGGTGGTAGGGAGGAAATTGCCATTCCGGATTGAAACGGAAATCCGTGGGAGGGAAATTTGAAGAGGATGCATGCGATTCGCTACCGTCGAGATTATCTGATATCATTTCCTCTCCTCTATATTTATTGTAATGCGTTATAACCAGAAGAAAGCGTATTTTTGAGGAACTTTGCCTTATCAACAATTCATAATTTTTGAGGATCAACCCGTGACAAGAATAAATGGCAAATCATGCTATCGAACTGTGAATCCACGTCAATCTCATCAAAAGGAAATCTGTCTTGATTCCGAGAAAATATTAATTTATATCCCTTTTCATGAAGCCCCTTCTAAATATTATTAATTTGTCAATATTTTGGTGAGAACTGAAATAACATTATTCACATTTGGAATTAATATACTAATTCTGACTTTCACGACCAGGTTTTAGGGTATTTTTTAGAGCACAAGACTGGCCAAGACTACCAATAATGTCTTTCGGGATGACAGATATTTAGAGAAAATCCCTGGAGTGTATTTTCAGAGATTGAACTTCAAATGAGGTGTGTTACCCTTCTCTGAGCTAAGAGTGTCGATGCCTATATTTTATCGTACTTTTTGATCTTTTTTATCTTAGGTGTCTTCTTACAGTTTTATTTGTTCTTATATTTTTCCTCGACTCAGATTGTAATATGCCAAAAGTTGTAGTGGAATTTTGAACGTACAAAATCGTCATCGCTAGTGAACATTATAATGATTTTTGTATGATGAATTTTCATCGTCCACTTTGGAGAATTTATTCATTTGTCATTCCCGGGTTGATATCATCTGCATTTTTTAGTGGAAACATACTTTTTGTTTCTTGTTTTCTGTGTTTAAAGATGAGCTTTTATTGGCAATGTTACGATTAAAGTTTAACCAAAATAACTCCAAGATATAATAATGCAACCATTTCAGAGAGTAAAAATCATTCGCATTGACCGGGATTCGAACCCGGATCCCTCGATATCCGGCCGAGTGCTTTAAATAAATAAGCTACCGAGACGACCTCTTGCACTCTGAAATTTTCTCCTCTTACACTCTGAAAGCACTCGGCCGGATATCGAGGGATCCGGGTTCGAATCCCGGTCAAGGCGAATGATTTTTACTCTCTGAAATGGTTGTATTAAAACTCCGTTAAAGTTACTGTTACAGTTTCTTGAAATTTTTCCGAGATATAATATTTTCTATGATCAGGTATTTATATTCGAAAGAAAGTCATTTTATACTTGCTGGTCGGTTTACCGCATAATCGAAGTACATTAAAAATTTTAACTTTGCTAACTGTTACCTTGAGGCTGAAAGTGTATTTTAATGAGTAATAACTTTCACGTTCTTAACACGACTTTAATGAACGGAAATCCTCAATGTGATATTAACTTCTAGATTTGTTAAGATCTTTCCTAATATCCAAAGTCCCAAATATAATTGTTAGCATTTTAAATGATAAGACTATGAAATTAAAATTACATGTTTCCATCCCTAATTTGTCTTCGGCGTGATCAGACGACATACGAAGTGTTGTATTCCACCAGCGAGCTTAACAACAAGCGTGTTGCCAATATAATATGAGTGAGATGTAACATTATAAACTCCACATCTAGAGGAAAAAATACCGAACTCATCAATTCAGGATTTCTGAAATTTAGTTGGTTTTCCACTCCGCAAAAAGTAAATTAATACGCTCATAATGCTCCTCTAATTTTTGAAAGATATTTTAGAATTTAGCAGTCCTGATTAAGTAACGTTTCCGTGCCAATGGTACTGGTATTACACTAATCACATGACTACATTCATCCTTCATTTTTACTATTATTTTCTATCTTAATCTTCTGGCACGTACTGAGTCAGGAGGACAATTGATTTTGTACGCTATTCATAAGTAATTCATAAAAATATCGTGACAAAAATTGAAGAACCCGGAGACCTAATGTTGGTGATATAATGGAATGCAATACACGGTTTGAGTTAGTTTACTACATGTATGTTGATTTCAGGTTAGTTTTATATTTACTCTGAGCAAAAACTTGGTAGTATTATTTTATTATAAGCTTCTTTTGGGAAGCAGCGGAACTCAATTTCCGCATGGAGAAGAGTTTTTGATGGAAATATATTCATATTAGAATAAATTACTGAATCAGACATACTGGACATCATCTATAAAACAATCAAGATGGACGTGTTTTGACCAAAATTAACCTAATAAAGAAAAATAGTAGGCTTTCAAACCCGTGAGAAACTACAAAGGAGATTCAAATGAAAATCTTAACCATATTAAAAGATTTTGTACTTATCCACAGTCTAATTTTAAGGTACCAGGCGTTTCACCGACTTGCGGTGAAATCTTTTCAACATGGTTGCTGACTACTTTCATGAAGTGAAGTCTGAAATCGAAATAGAGATATATTACAATAAAAAAATTTTATGTCGTCATTTTTTTAACACAGAATAATTCTCATTTAAGCTATTTCATTTGTATGTATTGTCTCCATTGCATGCAATGCAAGTATCCCAGCGCTTTGAAATTTCACGGATTAGACTGAAAAAACAGTTCTCTAACTTCTGCAAAGCCTTGTGGCGTCACTACTCATTGTGTTCGAAGCAGCGCTGTTTACGGAATTTATAGCTCACTGCTGGAGTAACATGTGTAATTACCATGCCGAAATTTTATTTGTGGATAAATTTCGATATTTTTCATCACCTTATGCTGAACAAAAGACGGAGTGAACGCTGAACGTGAATGTTGAAAGGGAAGCCGCCATGTTAACACTATTGTTGCAGCGTATTATTCCGTTTTGGAATCACACTGCCAACTGTGAACAGCAACTCAAACCTTGACTATTACTCTTGCTAACCAGTAGGTTTGTGTCATTGCATTGCAAAATTAAGTGTACATTTAATGATTTCACTAGACATACCCTCGTATCTTGTGGGAAATTGGATCTAGGAAATTTGATGGTCTTCTTTTGAACCTATCACATCCTTCAGATATTCAAATAACCTTATCCTAGCGATGCTTATTAAAGTCAACTTTGAAAATTAAGTAAGCTAAACTTTGGTTTGCATCAGCCGTTTAACTTTGCTATGGAAATAATTAATGACTGTCTCTTCCAGCGGTTTCCATTATGCTGACAGTAACTACCGTTGAAGTTATTTTGCATATAACGTTTTCATGAGGAAGTTTTAATTAGTTAAATTCTAATGAAATAGAATAAATACACAGAACTTAACTTTTGGAACTTTTCGTGGACGGGAAAGCACGGTTGAAGTATTCGGAAAGCAGACACACGCATCTAAATTTATTCAACAGAATATTTCTATGTAAAAATTAATTTTAAGCAAATTTAACATTGCAAAAATAAATTCACATGTGGTGAGTCAATCAAACAAGTCGCAGTTTAAATGAATACTTCACTTTGCTCCTTTGAGGGGCTGACAAAAATGATGACATTTATAAGTAGTGCTTTTAGACATCTCATCACTTGTTTAGAAATATTGTTTCGATAGAAATTATACTGTTTCTTTGTTGACTTTTGGTCATTGAATATAATTGGTGTAAAATTTAGAAAGTGAAGCATGAGGGTTTCTGTTATTGAAAATGGTATTGGTTAAGGAAAACACAAATATAGAGTAGAATGCCTGCAAATTCCGTTAAAATATTTTTACATAAATTTCGAACCTTCCTTTTATTGTTTAAATCTCTAATTATTTATATTGATTGTGTCGTGTATTAGTTCAATCACAATATTATAATATATATTCACGAACTTTAAAACAGATTGGACTAGAATAGGATGTAAATTTAATGTGTTCACATGCGTTTTGCCGGATAACATAATTTCATAATTGTGATTAATTGTTTCAATCAATTTTTGTTTTATTAAATAAGGTCTTTGTTCTGTTTCTACTAAAAAATGACTGCGAATCCGTTAATATTGCTTTCTTTTTAGCGTAAGAAATAAAATGCCACCTATGGAAATCACTCAGCTGTGTTATTAAATTCCAAGAAACTGCGGGAGATGCCGCCACAGTATCTTTTAAGTCATCCACTGAGTGTGCATTACAATGCAAAAATATTATTAGGGACTATCAATTGAGTCATTGAATGCGTGTTGAAATTGTAAATTAAATACAGGATTGTCGACACTCTATCTTTACTTGATGTTGATTTGAACTGTTTAATATACATTTGAAAAATTCATTTACATAAAACAGAATCCATTTCCATATTCTACCCATGATTTTTTGCTCAGGCATCGCTTTAAGACCTTCCATCCAGTTTTTTCAGTTTCTCGGCAGAGGCTTTTAATCCTTTAATGTGGCTTATGTTGGTATTATAGCGAGCAGATATTAAGGGGCTCGTAAGAATGATGAGAATATGGCGTAGCGCACACAGAGGAGGGGAGTGGAGTGATGAGGGGCCAGGGGAGGCACGGAAATTGAAGCGAATTCATTTCGCTCCGACGCGTCACTCTACCGTCATCATCGTAACTACATTTCGGTGTTCATTTGTCTCCGACGCAGTCTAAAACCTCGCATCAAGCGGAGTATCACCGTGTGTCTCTCCGTCAATCGACCCAGTGACCCGGGACTTGTACTGTCCCTATCCCTAGAGCCTTCCCTTCCATCACCCTTCCCCTTTCCACACACGCATATCACACCCCCGGAGCTTACATTTACTTGCTTCTTCCCGCTCTGTGTCGGCCCATACTCACTCCTACACCCGCACCAAGGAAACCCTTCGCCAAGGCCCGGCGCGGAAGGCGACAGCTAACCGTGTAAGAGATACGTAGGTAGGGAAACCGACTGACCCGACGGACGGCGCGGCGGTTCGACGTTCTCCTGTGGACATAACACAGGTCCTCTCTCTTCCCTCCCCCGAGACTCGGAGAGGATTTGATAAACTATCGCGAGGGCGAAATTCCCGTGCTCTCTATATCTCTCTTTGTCGCTGGAAGGGCACACGTTGAGGGTGGCGATGGACCCCTTTCTCTTCAAGTCTCCATCGGGACAAGCTTTTCACGTTCACCACCGATCTCGTTTAACGTTCTCCCGTTATCTTTCAGGTTTTCTATTTAATGCTATGAAAACCATTTTATATCATGAGCAAATTTCCTCAGAATAAATACATGTCATAAAATGATGGCCAAACAACTTCTAATTGTGCCCTGGTTTAAGAATTTTACAGTAAAACTCGTTTTCAATACTGTATTGAGACTTCTTAATACACCCCAGGTATTTTTAATTAAAATTGGCAATTGTCTACAAAATAAAATTTAATGCGACCGGTTTCAATGTTGCTACATCATCTTCAGGTGACCTTCAGACTTGAAGATGATGTAGTAACATTGAAACCGGTCGCATTAAATTTTATTTTGTGGAAAATTGCCAAATTTAATCAACGACGATATTCCTCCATATCACGCCTGAAATGCCTCTTTTTACCCCAGGTATGGTTTTAACTTGTCCAATAATATATTGATAATTATAATTTTATGTGTTGCTATTTTTCCTCTCTCCAGTATTGCCGTTTTCCCGGCAAAACTATCAGGCTTTACTTACATAACACGTCTAAGAATTATAAGAATTTTGAGATTGTCAACCTATGTCTCTGAAATGATCTGATATTACAACTCCCAAACTTAATTTTATTGGAACGATTGGTTAATGTCAATTCATGAGAAGTCCCCCCCTGAAATTCGAATAAGCATCTCATTTTTTTTGGAGAATACCACTCGAAAGCGTTTCATCAAATCTGTAATCAAGTCCATATGAGTGAAAAAGAGCCAGAGGAGAACGTCTTTGTGAAACATATAAATTAAGGCTTTCCTCATGACTTACTTACCGATTTAATGTAACAAGGAAAGTAATTTCTCCCTTAGATGTCAGGGAAATTAGTATTACTTGAATTAATTTAATAAAATAAAGGTCTACAAACTCCGATCCCCACTTCCACTTCTATAAAGCTGCTCCCCACAATGCCTGGGTATTGGCAATTCGGACAATTAATTCCTTAATAAGTTTCACACTAGGCCGTGACCCAATACGTTTGCGAATATTTAAGTTACCTTAATCGAGAACATATCCCTTCGTTTTATAAGTTCCAATCCTTTTTCTCCAATTCGTTTTAATAATTATATGCACCTGATATGACCTGACACTTATATTAGTAAATTGCTGCATTAATTTTAATATTACGGGATTATATTAAGTGACCCTCCCATAGACTACAACCTTGTCGTGGTGGAAGGGCTTGTGCGTTCCGATGACCCCTAGAGCTGTGCTGGCTGGAGTAATAATAATTGCTCCTGGTAGGGTTACCCATGCCAGATAGGTCGAAGGTTAGGAGCCAGACGAAAGGTAGTCCACGCAGCGTCTGTTCCTCAATGAGGCGGCTGCAAAGGCGTCTGACCCCAGAGGGGCGGCCATTAAGTGATGGTGTCACGTTAAAAACACTATTGAGGAAGGCAACGGGAAACCACCTCAATTATCATTCCCAAAAAAATAATGATGGACGACATAGAAAAATTGAGTCCTGGCAACTGCGGGACTCGGCCCGATGGGCCGTGTGTCGTGCCCGGCAGCGGCGGAGGCAAGCCTTCCGCGGTCGTCATCCCACGAAACTCTTGCGGGGAAAAATAACAACAGCATGACAGAAGACGCAGAAGAAGACGAAAGTAGTTAGAATAGCAACATGGAACGTCAGGACAATGCTGAGGACAGGCAAATTAGAGAATATTAAATGAGAGATGGAAAGAGGTAATATAGATGTTTTAAGTCTCTGCGAGGTGAGATGGAAGGATAGCGGGGATTACTGGAGTGACAATTATAGAGTGATATACAGCGGCGGGGACGAGAGCCAACAAGGGGTTGCCGTAATCTTAAATAAAGGGGTAGGAAGAAGCGTAGTCAACATAGAGCAAGCAACCGATAGAATTTTACTCGTAGAGATTAAAGCAGAGCCGACGAACTTGGTCATTGTTCAGGCATAAATGCCACTGAGCAACCACAAGGAGGAAGAAGTCGATAGGATGTACGATGTGTTAGAGGATATAATCGCGTGTGTTCCTGCAGGGAAACATTTGGTAGTGATGGAGGATTTAAATGCGACGGTAGGTGAAGGAAGCCGGAAGGTGGTGAGGTGGGGGACTATGGGTTAGGCACGAGGAATGAACGCCGGGAGAAAGCAATTGAATTCTGCAGGAGACGGGGGTTAGTCATCACCAACACATGGTTTAGACACCACAAAAGGCATAGGTATACATGAAAAATACCAGGTGACTCAGAAAGGTACCAGTTAGATTATATTATGATTAGGCACAGGTTTAGGAACAGTGTGATAAATTAGCAGTTTTCCAAGAGCGGATGCGGACTCTGACCACAATTTAGTTGTTATGAAATGTAATGTTCGTTTCAAGAAGATAAGGCAAGGGCGGCGGGTTAGGAAATGGAATTTAGAAGCAGTAAATGGATTAACGAGGAAGGAGTATCAGCAGGCTGTAGAGAAAATAATGGATGACGATAAAGAACTGAGTACTATTGAAGAAAAATGGGAATGTATCAAGAAAGGGATATTGGAAGCCGCTAAAGACACTATAGGAACCGTTAACGGGAAAAGGATAAGGAAACCATAGGTAACGGATGAGATGATTGCAAAGAAGGATGAGAGAAGAAGATAGAAAAATGTAAACACAGAGTTAGGAAAAATGAAGTATAAAGAGTTAAACAATAAATTGAGAAGGGCCACAAATAAAGCAAAAGAAGAATGGTGGAAAACGCAATGCGAGGATATGGAAAATTTACAGAAGAAGGGTGAAATTGGTGCTCTATACAGCAAGGTTAAGTTATTATCGGGAAGTAGGAAAGCAAGATCTGTGCTAACAGTAAAAGATAAGTGGGGTAGGATTATAATTGAAGCAGATAAAATCCAAGAGAGATGGACGGAATATATAGAAACACTGTATGATAGAGAACTTAGACCGAAAAGTCTCGACATAGAAAAGGAACATGACGTAGAAAAAGACAGCTTAGATCTAGGCATACTCGACGATGAAATAGAAAGGGCATTAAGGGAGATGAAAGCAAATAAGGCCGTGGGAGTTGACAACATCCCTGTGGAACTGTTGAAATGTTTAGAAAAATGTGGGAAGGAGACTATATGGACTGATTCGTAGTATCTATGAGGAAGGAATCTGGTCGGAAGATTTTGTGAGATCACGTTAGTTCCTATTCCGAAAAAGGTAAAGGCTACATCATGTGAGGATTACAAAACAACGAGTTTGATATCCCACGCAGCTAAAGTTATTCTCAGGATCGTCAACAGAAGGATAGAGAGTAAGGGAAATGATTACTTAGGGATGATTAGTTTGGGTTTAGGAAGGGAAGAGGAACGCGTGATGCCATTGCAGTAATGAAATCACTAATCAAGAGGAATATAGAATACAATCAAAATGTATTTGCCTGTTTCGTAGATTTCGAAAAAGCGTTTGATAGAGTACATTGGGAAAAATTAATGCCTGTATTGCAGAAAATAGGAATGGATTGGAGGGACAGGAGACTGATCCGCAACCTGAACATGTCTCAGACTGCTCAGGTGCGAGTGGGGAACTGAGAGTCCGGATGGGCAGTGTTAGGAAGAGGGGTAAGGCAGGGTTGCCCATTGTCACCGGTGCTGTTCAACGTATATGTGGAGGAAATGATTAAAGAGGCATGGGAAGAACTGGAGGTAGGAATGAAAGTCGGTGGGGAATTCGTAAAATCGGTTAGGTTTGCTGATGACCAAGCATTAGTGGCTCAGTCGGCCAAGGGGTTGCAAGCATTGCTGAGTGAATTGGAAGTTCAGTGCGATAGATATGGGATGAGAATCAATATTAATAAAACAAAGGTTATGCAATTTTCCAGAAAGAAAAAGGCTAACCTAAACCTTAAAATAGGGCAGGTAGAACAGTTAACAATTCTCGGAAGTGTTTGGACCAATACGGTCAAAGTAGTAGGGACGTAAGGAGAAGAATGGCGCTAGGCAAGGAGGCTTTCTCAAAGAGGAGGGAGTTGATGTCGGGGACGTTGTGTAGGGAGGTTATGACAAGACTCGTAAAAATTCTGCTATGGAGCGTAGCTATGTACGGCGCGGAAACGTGGTCGCTGAAGCAGGAGGATGGACGTAGATTGGAGGCTTTTGAACTGTGGGTGTGGAAAAGATTGGAGAAGGTGAAATGGACCGAAAGGAAAACAAATAATGAAGTACTGGAGTTGGTGGGTGAGGAGAGAGGTTTTCTGAGAGAAATTCGATGGAGGCAGTACAAATGGATGAAAGGCGTATTGAGTGGTAGTGGAATGTTGAAGAAGGTAATAGAGGGGAGAATGTTGGGCAAACGAGGAATGGGCAGGAACAGGATAGGGATGTTGGACGGGATGAAGAGAGGAAGTGAGTACACAGAGATGAAGAGGGACCGGATGTAAAGTAGGTTTTCTTAGGAGTCACAAAATATTTTTTTGATAGTTATGTCCATCCGAAAACCTACCTTAATCGGTAGATTACCTAAAAAAATATTAAGTGAATCGTGGATGAATTCGTAAAAACCTTTCGGTCTCGATTGAAATCACTGCAGTTGGACCTAAAATATCAACTTAACTAGCGACACGAGGCATGAAACCTCAACACAAACAGAGAAAGATCAATAAATTCCTCGAAATAATCCTTAAAAATAATGCTTAATTAGGATTATAATTGAACATAAATCCTGAAATTTCCTAAAAGGGCTCTAAGTTAGCATAAATGTCGAAGGTTATTTTCAAGTCATTGCTTCTGAGGTTCTGGACGGTGTGTGGTATTTAGTTCATGGGATCTGTCCGAAACATGCTTCTACAGAGAAGGCTACAGTCATTACGGGTTACCAGCCGCGGCTAGGTTTGTCCTTAGACTGGCGTCTTTCATCTCCTACTACACTTAGGTTACAAATCCTTGACCTTTTTCTCTAATTCTTCCCTCCGGTATGCACTAAAAGCTTTATTTTCAGCAAAGTATCCTGCCCCAGGATGTTTCCAATCAATTTTCCTCTTCTTTTAATAACTGCTTACTATACGGATTCTCTCTTCATCCAGTCTTCGAAGTGTCTCTTTATTTGTTACCCTATCTATCCCTTTTATTTTCATCACACTCATGTTCAATAGTATTACGCTGCTGAATTTGCAGAAGGGAGAAAATTTTAGCTAAAATCAATGCATGCAGTCTATAGTATTTGAATGAAAGCATCGCAAAAAGTGAACAAAGGAGAAATAAGTAATCGACAGTTAATTACAAGTCTGAAGTGAAGCATTAATAATAAAAAAATAATTTTCGTACAAGCGTAAAATAATGTAATAAAGAGCTTTTATGTGGTGTTAACTGTGAACATTTTTTGTTTTATGCCATATGCGGTTCGTTTTAATTTGTTAAAAGTTCAGTTGGTAATTTTGTTAAAATATTTTCTGCTAGAAGAGTAAGAGTTTTACAGAACAGTAGCTAACAACAAACATTTGATTTCAATTTCCACATTCTTTTTTGCATATTATGCGATTTTGAATTAAATGAAGTCATTTCTGTGGAACTACTTTTAATGTTTGCTCTATTTAAATAATGCAGCCAAATCAAACGTCGGCAATTATTTAAAGAAATTAAAGAAACCTGGATTTCCGTGACTGTTATGATGTATTTCATGTTTGAGACTAATGAATTATTTTTGGAAATGAAGTGATAAGATAGTTAGTCTATTGTTTTCAGGATATTATATGAGTTTAGTGATATAATTAACTTGTTCTGGAACGATTTTTCCAATTCCATTCTTCCCCTTTTTATCATTTTCGATGTACGTAGTACTGTAAAATGTAAAATGGGTAAAATTGATTTTTGTCCAAATAGCATTAATTACTAAAATACGTTCCTCCATCGTATTATTGCTAATTCACAACTTTTATTTATATGGTGTGTTAAAATAATATACTCATACAATTTACGGATTACATATGAATGAATTGGGATTTAACTGTTATTCCAGTTTTTCCCTCTTTCTGTCAGTTCCTCGTGTACCATGACTGTACATTTCCCTTACTAATGACAGTGTATTCTCTCAACACGGTGCTATCACGGTGTTATTGGTGATTAGTTCAGGAAAGGTTGTAATATTTTAGAGACTTCTAGGTTTAAATTTTAACATATTATCTTCAAATAGATAAATACGAACATCAATACTTGTATAGCACAACATTTATCGAACTAAAATCAGGATGTATTGATGATTTAGAGGAATTTGTTTTATTTATATTTCCTTGCTAGAAACAATGTATGGGTCTTTTAAACAACAAAATATGTTTTGAATGATATTACAGTATATTTTACATCATCTAGTAATTTATCACTTTAAAATATTCATACATTTATGTCGATACACGTTTATTTCATCCGATTTTCTGGCAATTTGCTTAGAGTTTGACAATATGGGCACGTATAAGGTCATATAACTCAATAAAAATAATTGCTTGTACCTATTGATTAATCATAACTTAACATATCAAAAATATTTGTATGGTGACTATTAGTTTTCACCAACGTTGAAAGGGAGGAAGCACTACGTAAAGAGTACGCACTCCGGTAAATGTAATAGTACCTTTAGCCTCATGGACAAAAAATTTAACATCATTAAGTAAGGCGAGTGCTAATATCCATTTTTATGTACCTGATACTTTTAGATTGCATTATTAAAGGTAATTGTATGGTGCGAGCATGATCAACATGTTATAGTGTTTGTATAATTATTCACATTTCTATGAATTTTTTATATTTATATTCGCAAGTGGCTAGAGATATTACCGCGTAATCTTACTAATAAAATGTATCATTGCCTATAACTACTGTGGCACATTTTTTATGTATGTACGCTACACCAATGAATATGTTACGTAAAATACCCTTATATCGCAGAAAATGCGTTTAAAAATATAATCGCAATGAACCAACCCTTTTGAATGATATCATATCCGCCACTCTTGTGCTTTATTCTTCTCTTTTACTGAAAAAAGAATGAAATAATGATGCTGTCGTCATTTTCAGGATTTTGTACCCGAAGCCTGAACCTTATGATGGCGGGTGAGGGCGATATCAAAATAAAACGTAGCGTAGGCGGCAAAACATTCCTGGGGTCTCACGGCTCCGTAGGATGCTTTGACTTTTCCCTATAGGTCACACTGCACCCCTTCGAGTAGCCTATTTAGTCATTCTTCCCTGGTTCTGATCGCTTTTCTATTGATTTCATTTCTCAAACTTTTGTAGTATTTCTCTCCTTCTTCAGTCCTTAAGTATTTATATTTTCCTCTCGCATCTATTAGTTACAGTACTTTGTCTGTGATACGCGGCTTCTTTTCAATGGGGTTCCTTTGGGCCGAAGTTTCTGTAGCAGCTACTGAAAATCAGGTCTTAAATTCTTGCCCTTTTTTCAATCGATCGTTTTTATTACATTTTTCCATAAAGTTTCGATTCCTGTTCCCATTTTTTTTCCTGTTCGATTTTTACTTCTACTTATAATAATGAATTTTCATCCTTCGGTCAAAATCCCGATAGTTCGAAGATATCCTAAAATAAATTACAAGAAACTGCGGGAAAAACTGGGTAGGAACTTTTGATGGAGTCATCTGCTAATATGCAATGCAATGAAACAATTTTAGAGCGTGAAAATCATTCGCCTTGGCCGGAATCCCGGTCAAGATGAATGATTTTTACACTCTGAAATTGTTGCAGATCCTAAAACCTTTCCTCTGTTTTATTCCGATTTCCTAGACCTTAAGTCCCTTTTTAGTTATCTCCAGCGAATTGAATTCTAGTATTCAAGTATATTTAGATTATCTTGCATTTAATAAACGTTTAAATTATATTCTTTTGTCCTTAATGGTGTCTAAAGAATAAATTTAAATAGTTTGAACATAAGATAACATCCATGCAATATTTAACCGTTGTATGGATTTTGTTTTAGTTCTCTTAATCGTGGTTTTTCTTCTTCTGTGTATGAAATAAGTAATATTTTCCTGTAAAAAGGGAATTACTGCTACCTAATCGTCAGCTGCACAGCGTATATTCTTACTAAAGAGTATTTGTATTCATTTTTGTGAATAGAGTGTATGATGCCTTTCATTTTCTGAAGCTCTAAAGCACTCACTGAGATGTAGTTTCAAATGAATAAATACCGCAATTCATCGATTGGTAAAGGGGAAAACTAAATCAAAATAAAAGATTCGTGTATATTTTACAAAATTAATGATGTGGTCTAAATAATTTGCTGCAAATATGACTGTTTTGTCTAGGATTTTTATTTTTTATGTTAAACAAGTTTTAATCGATGAATATATTATTTTGTACGCCATCGTATAATTGGTATTTCTGGATGATATTCATTTCCAGCAAATGACCCTTACCAGGAGTACCAAAAACGCAATTGCGAAATGTTTTTTCTACCTATATTGGCATGGAATCAATAAAAGTTTGAACTCTTACTCTATTTTGTCCTGATTTTTGGTAATTTGAGATTAAATGCATTTCGACAACACAGGGTGCCAAAGCTTTGCTTGTGATGCAGCCGTGTTATTAAAATACCAATAGCGTTCATCTCGAAAGGTTGCAGGGATTCCTCGGTCAAACTCCATTTCCTTAATTTAAGATTCAAATTTCTACAATGAATGCAGATATGTTATCCCTATTCAACGGACATGAACATGACGTTGTTTAGAGTCAGTCGTTAAATGGCCAAAATACTAAATTCTATCGGTTATAGAATTATGATTAATGCAAATATTGACAAAAATTGAACGTAACCAGCACATTAATAGGAAAGTAAAGAATGAAACAGCAAGCACAGTAAGCCTTTGTCTCGATGATTTGAACTCTCAGAACTCATTTTTCTTTTTTCTTAGAAAATCAAAAATTCCGCTGTTGTTAACTTAAGACCTCTCCCATCATTTCGTTCTTTAGGTTTTCACGTCCAAAATTATTGCTGGGATGATTCTTAAGAAAAGTTCTGCTGCCTCTTCCCACCACGACCTGAAGATATTTGAGTCGGCCGTTAAAAAACGCGACATAAATTCTTCGAATAAGCTTCGAATCTGCGAGAGAGAACTGCATCTTACGTATATACTTTTAAATCCAATAAGTCAGTACGACTTAGTTTTTCTTGTACGGTCATGTATAGTCTTGATACGTTTTAAAATAACAGTTAATATTAAATATAATTACGTATATTTTAGAGAAAGCTGCGTAATAATTATTTCAGGCGTTCCATGAGTTATCTTATATTGCTCTAATAATTATTTCCGAGACTAAGAATTAGTTAAGATTCAAGGAACAAGTGCACGCCATTCTATCGTAATTTATTTTACTTTATCGTCATTACGAAAGTTTAATCTTATTATAGCTAGATTTTATGGGTAAATTTTGATGGCCAGAAATTGAAAATATTCGAAACATCAAGCCTAAAAGGGTTTTGCTTTTATTTTTAACTTTGAAGAGTATTTGCTCATATGCTAGTTATATAAGGGTCTAGATTAGGTTGGGGAGAACAATAACAGGGATCTCAGGGAACCAATTTCTGTGGATTCATTTTTTACGATATCACACATAGAGATGATAGAAATGGAAACATATGTTTATTTGGTTTGTTTTAAAAATATCTTTATCTATACCGGACTTCATTATGATGAATCTTGGGAAGTAGAAGTTCGATTGCTAAAAAATATGCACCTCTATAAAAGACAGAGGAAGGGGAGGCTGAAATGATACAAATTTTTCCCCTTGAAACCCGGATAAAGTTTATCGGCAATGTACAAAGATACAGCTAAGCATTTGCACATTTTACCTCCCTTTCAGTCCCAGAAATGAATGAGTCAACGGTCACCCGCACGCGGAAGTTTCATTTTCGAAATACGTTAACATAAATTTCCTCCAAATATGCAAGAGGGAATCAGGGTGTGTCGTACCTACGTTTTCCGCTCGCAAATATAAAGGAAATATGTTTTCATGGTTCAGCAGCATGGCATAAAGCCCAATCCCCCTGCTCCATATTAATAATTTATTTGAATATAAAACACTTCTCTTCTCAACGGTACTGATTTCCACTCAATAAGAAGGTATTTCCATGAAATTAATTTTACTTCTTTATCAAGGCTATTCTTCTGCAGATTTATCTGCCCTCACCATTTTCCCTTTCTCGGAGTGATCGTGACACATTTCTCAAAAAGAGTTGGGTTCCACCATGTCTGCTTTACTCAATTTCCTTTGGGGCCCACCCGATTTCCCTTTGCTCGCCTCTCTCCCCTTCCGCCGCCGCCGCCTCCGCTGAACGCGCCCTTCCTGCTCCTATTCATTCGCGCCATCTTTCATCTAATCCTGGCATCAACGAAGCTATTTTTCGTTTCGCCTTTTTTTCCTCTCCTTCCCCCACTCCAACTCATCCATCCCCTTTTCCCTCGACATTTTTATGTCCCTCCCCCTCTGCCATTTATCTTCCACTTCCCTTTTTCCAATCCCCATCGAACTCTTTCTCCCTCTTTCTACGTACTCTTACCTACCCCAATTCAGGCGTCTGTCACACTACTGCCGCCACTTCTCGTCCCTTTCAATCCTCCCTTCCCTTTCCCCTCCCGCTCGCTTTGCCCCAATCGTATGAGCATCGATACCCAACTTGACGGTGGGGTCCCACGTCGTTCTCTTCCCTCGTCCGGCTTGCATCAGCATCGGCCGTTGTTTCCCCACGTCGGAGTCGTGTGAATAAGTCTCTCCTAGGGAAAAACGTGGGATATTTCAACTCCGGTATCAAACGACGGGGCAATAAAGAATGATATACTGTAGGGGAAACAAGTGAAAGTTCTAATGATGCGTAGAAGTAAACAGCACGCAGTTAGGGACAATCCAAAACATAACCTAATGGGTGAAATACTTTGAGAATATGCAGTCAAATGAGTTTTAATATTTTCCGTCGCGAGCCATCATCATGCCAATTGAAGTGGATTGTACCCGGCTTACCTTCGTGGAACTGCTTTCTGATACACTAACAAGAATAATTGGACTAATTTAGGCACAAATGTATTAAATTTTGGGGAAAATTCAGCTGCTTATAAGCGTCATCGGATAGATTTGCATCGTGCGGCCCGGCTTATTTGGGCTCTTGAGGATGGTGATTAGCTGGTCACTTTCTCTCCCTCTCCAAATATGCCGAGGCTTGATTTCCCATTCCTCGCTTCCCTCCCTCCTCGCACACCCTCAACCTCACCTCTGTCCTCAAAGGCACTGCATAAGCCGCTCTGTTTATCTGGCGAGGCTGCTAAGCAAGGAAAATTGATTCGTCAAGGGCATTGAGTGAACATGGGTGGAAAGTATCCGATACTGTCTTTATTCTACCAGCTAATGATTTATTTTTTAATGATTACGGCTCATTCATTCCGAATTTGAATTTACTTCAGTTAGGTGGGAGAAATAGAATTATGAGATATCGGATTGGTCCGGTGATTTGACTGCTGAACCATGCATTATATGGGTTACATACCTAGGTTCCTCCTTAAGTTAACCAATTTAATTGTAATTTTCCGATTCTTTTATTTTTTTAGAACAGGGCGCGTTTTAGCAAACGTTGTCAACTTTGGTTTCTCCACATAGTTTGTTGTTACCGAGTTATTAATCGAGCCCTAGTGGGGAACGTGACACCATTAGTGAATTAGTCTTGTCGGGAGCCCGCTGAAAGGTCAAAGGTTATGTTCTCACGCAGGGAATTTAATTCGCTGTAAGTTTTGGCCCGTAGGATTCCTGATGAAGAGCTACACGCGCTTGGCGACTCTGCATCCCGTGGTGACGACAGTTACCATTGGTGTTAAGGAAGGCAAAAAACCTGATGTCTCCGAAATTTAAATTTGAAAATGTTAAGTCCATTATTTTAATAAAGAGATTCGTTGAATGATGATATAAATAAGTCATGCTTGCATGAATTCAGAGAGACAATTTTTGGTGCCCATTTGCTCACCTCACCCTTCATTTTTGTGCCACCACACCGATAACCGAGTTGAGGTTTTATTTGAACATTCAAGTGTCATTGTCATCGGCATAGAAAAATAAATAAATGTTTTTTGGACAACGAATTCTAAATACCCTATTGATAAATCAATATGTATTTTCCTGCCTCAGGTGATGATGACATCAAAATTATTTGGACAACTTCTTCTTCGGCTCCAATTTTTTTTCTCCTGGAATCTTTTCATTAATCATTAATTTTCGTTAATCATTCATTTGAGGCATCTTAAATGTATCATTTTCTAACTTATATTTGTTTTCCTTCAGTAAGGGATATTACACGTGCGCAATTTCGATAGTGTTGTTATGCTATCTCTAGGATGCTATAAAAATTAAATTAATATAGTTATTGTTATTTCTCATTAACTTTTTTCATTATTCCCCTCCTCACCCATTCCTACGAACTTGAAGGTAAGTCTCATTCCTTTAATTAGTCAATTTTCCGAACGCGTTAGGAGGGAAAGGTGCTTTGGGTCAAGGGTAATCTGGTATGTGACCACCCTCCACCTTAGTGGTGGCTCACAGGGTACTAAATAAAACTAAAAATTTATTGGAATCCTACTTTAAAATAAACAAAAAATTAAGTTTTCCGAGGGATTTCATTATACTTACCTTTTCAAAGTTACCCAGAGATTTCGAAAGGCGATGTAAAATTTACGACAGCATGAAGATTTATGGCAGAAACACAGAGATGTGATAAATGAGCTTTTCATAGTCAGTGAAACAGATTGATAAGCATAAAATAATCCAACTGTTAACCGAAATTGAAGAGTGAGAGCAGTAATTTAATTCGGAGAGCCCTCGGGGAAAGTAAATTTCCTAACTGTTGAGTTTCCCTTGTCAAGAGCGGTAAAAATATATTTTTTGTGCACGAGAATAGAACAAATTATATTCAAGCGATTGCGTAATTTTCATTTCCGGACTTAATTTTGATAGTAACAACCAATAAATCTACCTCAAATGTATTTGTCGGTGGTCCTCGCACACAGCGAATATAGGTACTCGATTATTGGAATCTCCCATTACATGCATGGCAGCACAACTTTAGCCGGATTCATATAATTCCTTTTCCGTTATTTTCGAAGGATTAATACCTATTATTATCTTTTTATTGAAATATTTCTGCACCTTTAATGTTCAAAACATTGTTCTGCGTTATTGAATTTTTAATTGTTTTTTGAGTAATGCCAAATTTGAAACGCGGTATTTAGAACATTTTCATGGTTTTGGGAATAAATGAGGATTGTGTGAAATTCTTTATATATTTGATAAAAGAAATATCAAAGGTGCTACAAACAAATGAGAGTTGACATAGACCGGATCCTATAGTCGATAAGCTGATAAATCGATAAAATCCATGGCATTTGACTTTATTAAGCTGTTTTTGTGCTTTGACAGTAGACATTCTACGAATTCCCTTTCGAGGGATTTCCTAAAGCCTTCCTATTTCCAGCGCAATCATTAATACTTAGTGAGAATACTCACTAGTAATCTCCCATGAACAGTCCTAATTGGTTTGTTAGCAATTGTATTGACTACATAAAAAACTTTGAATGCTCGAGCAAAATTTTGCGTTCCACTTCAAGTTAAATCTATGCTAAAATCTCACAATTCTGGCTGTCATAGCAATTATTTCCATGACACTGGTATAAGGGTATTGTATAAATGAATTGTAGTCCTTAAGACTAATTATTTTACAAAATATTATTCTTAGGTAACATACCGGTTACGGTAGGTTTTTGGATGGACACAACTATCAAATAAACATTTAGTAACTCCAAACAAAACCCAATTCAGCAACCTAATCTACATCAGGTCCCTCTTCATCTCTGTGTACTTTCCTCCCTTCATCCCGTCCAACATCCCTATCCTGTTCCTGCCCTTTCCTCGCTTGCCCAACATTCTCCCCTCTATTACCTTTTTCAACATTCCACTACCGCTCAGTACGCCTTTCATTCGTTTTTCCTACCTCCATAGGATGTCTCTCACAAAAACCCCTCTCCTCACCCACCATCTCCAGTACTTCCTCATTTGTTTTCCTTTCGGTCCATTTCACCTTCTCCATTCTTCTCCACACCCACATTTCAAAAGCCTCCAATCTACGTCTATCCTCCTGCTTCAGTGCCCACGTTTCCGCACCGTACATAGCTACGCTCCATATCCGAGTTTTTGCGAGTCTTGTCTTAACATCCCTAATCAACGTCCCCGTCATCAACTCCCTCCTCCTTGAGAAAGCCTTCTTGCCTAGCGCAATTCTTCTCCTTACGTCCCTACCACTTTGACCGTATTGGTCCAAAACACTTACGAGATATGTAAACTGTTCTACCTGCTATATTTTTCCCCGCCTATTTTAATATTTAGTTTAGCCTTTTTCTTTCTGGAAAATCGCATAACCTTTGTTTTATTAATATTGATTCTCATCCCATATTTATCGCACTGAACCTCCAATTCACTCAACAATGCTTGCAACCCCTTGGCTGACTGAGCAACTAATGCTTGGTCATCAGCAAACCTAACCGATTTTACGCATTTCCCTCCGACTTTCATTCCTACCTCCAGTTCTCCCCATTCCTCTTTAATCATTTCCTCCACATATACGTTCAACAGCACTGGTGACAATGGGTAACCCTACCTTACACCTCTTCCTAACACTGCCTATCCGGACTCTCAGTTCCCCACTCGCACCTGAGCAGTCTGAGACATGTTCAGGTTGCGGATCAGTCTCCTGTCCCTCCAAATCATTCCTATTTTCTGCAATGCACGTATTAATTTTTCCCAATTCACTCTATCAAACGCTTTTTCGAAATCTACAAAACAGGCAAATACATTTTGATTGTATTCTATATTCCTCTCGATTAGTGGTCTCATTACTTTCATTACTTTACTTTGCAAAATAATTTAACTAATTTACAACTTTATTCATAAAATACCTACTTTTTAATAATCTCATAAACAATTTAGAGTACCTTACAAAGGACAGGATAGTTTCTTGGTCGTTACGGCATTAATTAAAAACCATAGTATGTTTTCAGTTCCTACTATGCCCCGTAATGAAAGGTGTTCTTGCTATTTGTTTATCTTGTTGACCGGTATCATAAGGATTGATAAATTACTCGTTGATCATTGAAAAAATGCCCAGAGGTTTTGCTCCAGTTTGAATTTCGTTTTATGTAGCTATTTTTGATGATTTTGATTATTTTTTATTTTGCAATTCTTTTATTTCAAGCTAATAGAATTAATATTCATCGCCACGAAAGGTTTAAAACTACTGCATTGGAAAGATAAAGGCGAAGTTACGCTCATGAGTAATTGAAATCTATTTCGTGCATAGTAGATGCAAGCTAGCATAACAGAAAAAAATTCACAAAGCAGAAATGTCTGTGATAAAATATTTCGTTGCATACTAAATTTTGTATTTTATTCTCTTTTCATTTGAATGCTATAAATCAGACCGGTACTGTAATACTTATGTCCAATAAGGCTTTTGCTATTTAAAATACATGAATCTCATGCAAAAAAAGAAGCTTTCCCTTCGTCAAATGGTATGAAAAGTGTTTAATTTGAAAAAATTTTTTCGTCCCCCACTATCCGTCTTAATTGCATAGATTGGAATCCCTGCTTATTCAGCTGCGATTCCGAAATCAATTGCATAATCCTTGCCGATGAGAAGCCTGCGTTTCCTAGTTTGCGTAGCGTTGCTCCTTCGTCGGGCTGGATGAAAGAGGCGGAAGAGAAGCCGCACGATTTCGACCGGATGGCCGCAGACTTAACGGAAGTGTGAAAGGCTGGCGCATTGTTACGACTTGTGAATTGACCGTTGAGTCGCGCGGTAGGTGCCAAGGGATAGACGAGTGGCTCGAGAAACTACTTTATTGCATATTAATTTATTAGACAAAATTTTTCATTGGATCGAGTTTCTTTTTTTGTTTCGATAAACAGTATATATTTTATATTTATAATACGGCGAACAAATATTCATTCACATGGAAATAGATATAAGGAAAAGGGATTGGAACACATATTCCGCCTTCCCCACCACTCCTGTGATCATCCTTAATGTTTGTTACCAGTAGCATTTAAGAATTACGTTGTATATGAAATAACGTTGAATAAAATGAATTGTTTCGGTAAGACCTGTTTATATTTCTTCTTACACAATACTGCGACCTTACACACGTACATTTAAAGACATATAGTACGAATTAAATCCAGTTTATTTATTTATTTAACAAAGCAGCCAAAAAAAGAACGAGTAAAAGCAATGAACAATAATGAAAAGTTAACAAATAATGTCAAGAACAGAAAAAGAAGGCAGGAGAGCACATAAGTATGCAACCAGAAAGAGCTAAGCTACTATCTGGCGTTTAAGGAAGGAGGTGAAAGCGTTGATGGGGGAAGAGAGGTCCAGGGAAGGACACTGAATGCTCAGGGAATTAAATGTAGCGGGAAGTCGATGGAATAGGGAACGTTGAGAGACCGAGAGACGGAAATTTTGAATCTGCAACAGACTCAGAAGTTTCGTGTTGGTTGAGGGGGAACACGAATTGAAAATAGAGGAAGAAGGTCGTTGGTACGGAGAGTTCCGTTGAAGATGTTATGTAGGAATTGCATATCACATAGTAATCTAATAATACTTACCTGACATCATGTAATTTTTTTACTAAAGCTTAATGTAGTAGCAGTAGTTATGGGAGGAGACGACCGTCAACTGTGGTTATTTACGCCATTAGGGACGGAAGGGAAATTAAGTAGACGTAGGATTTCAAGAAAATTGAAGAAAGAAGAGTCAAGAGTAACTCGGCCTAGGTGTCAGCCTCGTTTTAAAGAAAGGCGCCAATGGGAGCACACTTTAATGTCCCGTTCGACGGGCGTCGTACTTCGGATACAGTCTCTCGCCCTCCTCGCCCCTCACTTTCACATAGAACACCTATCGGAGATCGGAATACAGCTGAGAAAATCAGCTACCGCCGGGATTCAAACCTGACCCATTGGAATGAAAAGGCAGTAAAATAATCCCCGTAACCAGCCGAAAGATAATGTGTAATAAAATATATAGTATATTGCAGCAAACAAATTTTCTTTATTGAAATACTTGATTATTGAACTATTCGTGAGTATTATAACTTTCAATTTTCATTCATGAGGTTAAACTAGTCATGGAATCATCCATTTCATTATAGTATATGGCGAGCATTAATTTTGTTGTAATTTTAAAACGAATTTTGGTTTCGAGCATGTAAATTTGTTGATCCATTCTTAATTCACCACGAACGGGATTTGTGAAAAATTTTAGGAATAATTGGAAAAAAAAGCAACGACTTGTTTGAATTGTTAACATCGTCATCGTTTTCGTCATATGTATGCGGCAGGCGTAAAATTTGGGAGCTAATTGAATGTCATCCCTATAAATATCACCAATCTGTGATGAATGAATTTTTACTAAGTAAATAATTTATATCATTCGTTTGAAAAATTAGTGCCATCGATAAGTGCCTTTTGAAATGACGTTTTTAATTTGAACTTTGATTCGATCAGTAAGGACATACGACATCTAACTGCGCTGTGCTAAAGAGAAACGAAAAATGACAGTCAATACGATATTATATTTAACTCAATCATTTTCATAGTTTACACGATTCGATGTGGAATATTAACTCGGTGCACTCAAGAGTACAATTGGACATTAATTATTCTGGATATTTGGTCAGCACATCTGGGAGGGATAAAAATATGCCATTACCTATGAAACAGTGCGTTCATAATTGGCTAATTTTCCGAGCGTCGTTGTGGACAATGAAAATCGCAAAGAACATTATTTGGTTTGCCATAGATAGAAGATGTTTAAAAAAAATGTAACCATGCTAATTGTCGGAAAAAAATTCTTTCAACCCGAAAAAAATACATAACATAATAGGGTAGTTTGGATAGGTCTAATTTTTTCAGGAAAAGGTCGTAGGTATTTATGTTTAACAGGTTGGACTTATATGAAAGGTGCAAATAGAATAAAATTCATTGATGGACTCTCCAGAGGAAAATTGATTAAAAATAATCTAAACTTGGATGGACATATTGATTTGAATATAAAATGTGATTTAACAGTAGATAGGCATTAGGGTTTAAACGGTCAAACTTAAACGTTCATTAAAATATTTCTTTATTACACGTCGAACCCGAATTGGGTTTGGTGTCTTAATTGAATACGAGTTCATTTCGTATTGATTATTGTACGAGGTCATTTCGTAGGAAGACGCATTGCATTGCGTGGGCGCATTCCCTCCTCTTGTGGTCCAACTAATTCCACCGTTTTCTGGCTTTGAATGGTTAAGCAAAACGCTTGAGCCTGTGTTTCTCTCGTTCGAAAATACAGTCTAAGTCATTTCTGGTCCCACTGTTTGGCATCGCTGTGAATTCGGACACGGTTGGCGAAGCGAGTGTTGTCACCACTCTTCATCCCCTCCTTGTCGCACCCTCTCTCGATGGCTGCCTTATCGTTGCACAACACTCCAGACGCGCCATTATCCAGGCGTGCATGCATGCACACTGGTTATGGTTAAATCCTTAAAAATATCTCCCACGGCTACACCAGGGGTCGATTCGGATTTAGTCACGGATCTCTAAATAGAATACGTGTGTTTCTCTCCCCGTGGTACCAATAACTTTGGAAGAGAAGCGCACATACACACTCTCTCTCTCTCGCTGACGGTTCATGGGAAGTAGTATATACCCTGATACAATTGCGTTCCCTTGGGATACTTTAATCACAAGGATTAAATGCAGAAGTAATTGTATAATTGACCTCAGATGAATTATATGTGTATATACACACACACATATACATACACATATATATGTCTGAGTCGGCAGCGAAATCTTAAATATACTTACATTAGTTACCGACACGAAATATCCAATCATTTCGTCATTAAAGCATTTAAATATAGTAGTCGTATATTTGCATTGATTATTCTTCAGATTGATGAATGAAAACCGACACCGTCTAATAGAGGGTGCATAAGACCCTGGTTGCATAAGAATTGGCCCCTTCAATGAGGGAAATAATTATTTTACCTACTTCTTTGATTCCGTCGGTTTTTAAGTTTCTCGTCTTTTTTACGTATGTTCGGTTTTTAACTACTTTTTGGTTAAGGTATTTGACAAGAGCAATTGTTGTCGGATTAAAAATTTCCTAATATTTTTAAGAACTAGTCATTTTGCAAAATAATTGCATAGCATATCGCTGTATCACACAGGAATTTGGTCGTGAAGTTATATAGAAGAATAATAATTATTTTGCATGAACTAGAGAGGTCATCTTGATATTTCTATAAAATGAAAATTCCTGTTCCTTGGGCACACATGATTTAATAATAGCAGAAAATACAGTACAGGTATTTTACAATGGGCGATGTAATGCCGACATTAAAGATTTAAGTTTGGATTCGAATGTAAGGCTATCCTTTTTATGGCTTTTTGAAGTGTTTAATTCTTGTCATTTCATTGGTTCAACCCTTGTTTCATGCTATCCAATGTTTTTTATAATTTCTGAATACTGATCTATATAATCTGTATTTCGGAAAATTAGATCGTGGAAGTAATTTTCAAGGATACGTGCTATTCATGGGAAAACATATCGTATTTCTTTGCATTTTCAATTCACCAAAGCAAATTCCTTATATCTCTCTGGGTTTTCCAGTCGTTATCCACATCCTATCCAAAGTTGTGTCTCTGTAGTAATCAGTAATCTTTTGGAAAGTGGTCGTATAATCAGATTCATTAGGGCACATCGGCATCAAGGTCATTTGGACCGTACAAGATCCATCTATTTCATAATGCAGGTGGATTATGAGGCAAAACACATAATTAAAAATAATAACAATAATGAAAGAGATAAAATGGAAATGATAAGAGAACGTCGTTACTTTTGAGAGTACAGTTATAAAATTTCATTCTAAAACTTGCTTCAGCACCTCGTGGTTATCTCCTTAAATAAGGTCTGCCTAACCTCCAACGCACCACTCGGTATTCGACACATTCAGTGCGTGACATATGACCATAGCTGAGTTACGCGCATCATAACGGGGAGGGATTTTTCTCTCTGTAAAAAGGAGCGAGCCACCAAGAAAGTGCACCCTATTCTCAGAGGAATGTTGGCATCTTCCTTGAATTAAGTTAGGGAATATTTGGGATGACTTAATTCGTACTGAAACCTATCACTGATACATTTTTCATGTGAAAGAAATAATTAATTAGAAATTCTCAAGTTATTAACATAGGTGAGAGGTGATTCATGCCTTAATTGAAGTAATCATAGAGTGCATGCAAAAAAATGGAACCGACTCATCGGGTATTGCAAAAGTCTTGGTAACTGTTGTTAAAGTTATCAAAATTTAAGCCTTGAGCTTTGTGACTTTATTAATACCTTCATTATAGTTAAAAACCTGACCTGAATCTAAAAATAGCTACAGTTTTTAAAGGAACAATCCATTGAATAGTCGAATTTCTGCCTAGTGTGCATTTTATGGGAAAAATGTATCTTATATTGTTGACTCATCAATTATGCATATAATACATTGTTTAAAAATTAAAACGTACTGCACAAAGATAAAATACGTTTGAAATTGCAGCAACGTCCTTTTCGTTAAGTGTGGAAGATGTAGTGTGAAAATAAGGGTGTTTTTTTCACATTGGCAGCTCAGCGCAGACCAAGGAAAATTTAATTACCTGAGATAATAGGTCCTTAATATTTTCGTTTCCCATTTCCACTCAGAAATTCTTCGGGATGGCTTCTTCTTCAGTGTAATTTAATTTTTTAATCCGTTTGCGGTTTTGAGTGCCGTCGGAGAATTTGCATTTGAAATGGAATTTTAAATTATAGACAAGAGAGAAAAATTATATATATATATATAATTATATTTATATATATAAACCATAAACACAGCCCAATCAACCCGAAGGTCGGTTTGGTAAGTGATGGTAGAGTTCACTCAGTTCTAAGCCCGATGGCATGTATTATATTCACACATCAGGGTACGGGGGTCAGTTCCTTTCCCTGTGCCGGTTATGGTTTCCCAGGAAGATCTGGTACCCGAAAAATCACATAGCTTGGGTGGAGCTGCAGGAGCCCAGAGAGGCTTCCGGGAATCGAATCCGGGCCCTCCGGGCAGTAGTCCAACGCTCTACCCCCTGGACTACCGCGACCCACACACATATGTATAAATTTATTGAGATTTTTTATTGATTTGAACGAAAACCGTTGGATAAAGTTTTTAACCAATTTATATTTCACCAAGATCGTGACCTCTATTCCTTTACCCTTTCGAAAATTGAACTGAAAAAGTACGCAGTTTAAGGTAATGATATTTTTGAAAGGTACGGTCAATCACGGTAAAAAATGTTTGTTTCTCAACCAAATTCTTGTTTCTCTGCAGCTAAATTTCTATAAAGAATGCTTAATGGGCACTTCTCAACAATCCATTAATTCAGGTTCAAGCGCTGGGTTAAACATAATGCGGGTTATGCTTACGTAACGTGGTAACTGACGATATTTTATTCCAATTTTGTTAAATATCTCTCACACTCACATAATAGTTTTCAAGCATTAAAATGCACGTCAGCATGGAGAACCAGAAAGCAACTCATAACATTAGTATGCTTCATAGATTTCTTCCTGGTTCTCTTAGACTACTCTATAGTTAATAACATGATACGAATTTTGCCACCCATTTCCGTGACAAAATTACTTTACTATATAATTCTCTTTCGTTCGAAAGGGGAACATGAATGTAACGCATAAAAATGTGTCCAAATTTATTATTTCCTTAATGTCTGTCAAATAAGAAGGAAATTCAAAGTCACCAACTGCAGGCGGCTGTAAAATTCATAATTTTTATTGGTCTTAATTGGAATCATTAAACATTATATTTGGAAGATTTGTAATCTTAAATTTGAACTCATTTCTATATCCAATGGAGATGTTTGTACATTTTTAGTTTCTAATTATCCCCTGTCCTATAAAAGGAGACGTTTCAGGCGTGATATGGTGGAATATCATGATTAATTAAAATTGGCAATTTTAATTAACCCTGTCCAATATTACATATCGATTTTCAAACGAGCAACAAGATTCCTTGAAACACGGACATAGAAAATTTCAAACTACCAAAACCTCAAGATACTACGCAGGCGGTTATGCTATTAGAATTTTTGGAAACCTTGGCCTAGCAGAATGCTATAACTCAACAGAAACGCCTACCAGAGTCAACATAGCATCCTGAAAAAGCCCTTTCAACTGCTGTTTTCGCATAGAGTTAATGGCTTTTACTGTCCAAAAGATCCCTTTTGGTTCCCAGTCGATGTTACTCTTTCATGCGTCATTTCATTTCACTTGGTACTCCTGAATTCTACTCCCGAACTTCTGTACTTTCCTCCAGTAGGGCATAATTTTTTAAATTTCTCTTCAAATTTGTATTTCTGTAACAGGTTACCGTGCGAATGCACAGAGCACGGCAGCTCCCTCTAGTGAGGAGGTGAAATAAATATATTTCGGTTTAAATGAACGTATTGAATATTTCTGGCTTTGAGAATATTTCTTAAAAATATTCAATCTTCTCTAAAATTCGTATTGCTGATTAAAATAATTCCAGAATTTGTCTCCGAAAGAGAATCTTTATTATTATTATCATGATATTTATACTCAAATAATTTTCTCGTTTTTAATTTTTTTAATAACAAAATTCTCGTACTGATTGACTTACACGCAATGTATTCTGTACATTTTAAGTTCACGCTAGCATGTAACCGGAAGTTAATCCTCAACAACTGAACACTTTTGGCTAAATGCAGTCAAGGGAAATTTGCCGGAGTGAATGGTATAAATTTTAATCGTTATAAATTACAATAGTTTGAATGCTGTCATGTTTTATGTACATGAAACCTTTCTATGGAGGGTTCTCTACGTGATCGCTCATAAAGTGGTATGGATGAAGCCAGGAAGAGTCATATAAGTGAAACAATTGTAGTTGAAAGATCAATAAAATTTAAGGAAAAAGGGATTTTCTTCGCATAATACTATATCATGGAAGGAAACACTCTTTTTAATTAAAACTTTTTTTTAAGTCAACGCATGAGGGAAAGATACATTCATCCAAAGAACTTCTCAGATGGCTCAATATTATTGCCTTCTAGTTTGTAGATATCTTTACCCTCTACCTAAGACCACAAAATTAAGTTCGTGAAAAAATCTCCTGATAAAATCTTCCTTTTTTAAAGTAACTTTTTTTTTACATAAACTGATCTGTTACAAATTAACTGTGATTTAAATAGATATTTTTTTCTGTATCGTGTAAAGTCATATAAAATTTGATTCCAAAGAATGAGAGATTCAAGTGAATGTTAGATAGTACTAGTCTTGAAACCGTTCTCATCAATTTAAGATCAGAGAGCGAGGTATCACGTTACAATAAATGATTTATGGTAAATTGGCATGCATAAAGTGGTCAATCCTTCAGAGGGGTTGGCTGGAATTCAGAAACTTACCTTGGACTTTTCACTCAAGTGTAATTAACATTAAGTTTTAATTCAGCATTTATTTCAAGAACAAATTTTCTACAACGAGATAGCTCATACTAATTTTCTTAGGACTTGTAGTAATACTCTCTAGTGATTTCGTAACACTGTGGGTTAGTAACAGGTGTGAGATCACAGTCTCCCCCATTTAATAGTTGAATTTACTGCGGCAATCAAATGGCATTATACTTTGCTTGTTAGTTTTCCTATTATCCTCACGTGCTGATTTCTTTGATATCCCACTGCTCGACTATCATAATGGTAATTGCTATCCTCTATGATATATCTTTCTTCGGAAGTGCACTAATTACTCAGATTAATTAGATTGTGACTGGAAGTTTTGTGAGCCTAAGGACTTTGTATGAGCTGAACTTTTATGATGACTTTTCAAATTGAGATAAAGCTAGGAATTAACCTAGAAATGACTTATTAGCCATAGTTAAAGTCTTTGTTAAAGTCTAGTTTGTGTGAGCAAACACTAAGAAAAGCACATGAGAATTCCTGCACATCTGTTATTAAAAGGGATTATCTCGGCTTAGTATGGTAAAATTCCTTAATTAAACACCGATGTGTACTGAATCTATTGGAATTATTATCCAGCCAATGTCCGGTTCTATTACATGCGACTAGATATCGTAATAGAGTACTTATGAAACCTACTATAGTTGAAGCAAATTAGTTGTTAGTATATGAGTGTGTTTATAATTGATATGGGATTTTAATAAGACTTAATAAGTTTAATTAAAAAATCCCCGGCACCGGAGAATTTCTTTCATTTATCTTTTCCCCATTTCTATCTTATAATGAATTTAAAATCACTCTCATTCAGTTTCAAGCATAGTGTATTGAGCAAAAATGATACATACAAAGGGATTGTTATTTAAAAAAATAAGGTTAAATGAAGTTTTTATTTTCGAAATTTTCTTTGTTTTTCATCAACTTAGAAATGTCATATCCATTACACGTGTCTACAGTAAAATACCTTGTCTTTTACCTCCTACCTCTAGTTAAGCTGAAATAATTGTCAAGAAACTCGATTGATAAAAAATAACAAAGCAAATAAGAGGAAGAGATTGAACGATAATGACTACTCGTCTCATAGAAATTGTTGTTGAAGAGCTTCGAGCCATTTTTCATTTAAAGAAAAAGTAACGCTAAGAATTTAACGCAAGTTTTCAATTTTTTGGGTACTGTTCATTGCATCTTACCACCAAAATGTAGTGAAGATTCCCAGAGTATCATTAGTTTAACGTTCCATGTCGCAGTTGCTCAAGTGAATTCAGAGGATTTTGTGGCTTACAATTCCTGTGGGAAAAGAAGACGCATTAACTTCAAACCTCTCACGCTGTGTTGACACCAAATGAATTTCCACCGTCAGTTAAACAGCAAACCATATTCATCTACTTCAAGAACATTTTCCATCCTCTTGTGCTCACTCTTTTATGCTCAAGGGACTGCATTAAAAATGACTTTTACGACCCCGGGATCGTGTTTCTTCAGTGGAGCAGGATAAAATGTTCGAAAGGGTCATTATTAAAGAATTCACGTTTTATTTAAGGGTATGAAGGCATTTTTGTGCACCGCTTTTTATAATAAAAATGTTAATTATATAGGGTAATTTCTTCATAGGCCATTACTCCGTTAAAGAGCCTTGCGTTTTCGTTAAATACTAACTATAGCCTGCTAATTAGTACACAATTATACCCTACTAATTGGCCTCAGGGTATTTTCTTTATCTTGAAAGAGCAGGTGGATCGATCGTCGTCCTAAATTTCACTGTGACCCTATGCTTTAATTTACTGAAATATGCTAATGAAACGCACTAATATTCTGAATTCGGAATTGAGACTGGGCCCTCTGGTCAGTAACCAATCGCTCTGTTCACTGAACTACTACGTCTCATGAAAATTTGATAGCGGTTATAAAGGAGTCAAACAAATGGAGGAACCCTAGGAAAGAACGTTTCACTTGTCTGCTAAAGGGTAGGAATAAAATATGAAGCTAAATTTTCCCCAGGGGATTAGTTGTGAAACTACAAACCAAACAATGATGCGAATGATTTGAAAATTTTCCTACAAAAGGAAAGTTGTCCTTAGGCCAAGACTTAATGTTATTAAATTATATAATGAGGATAAGAGGAAAACCCATGCTCAAAGGATAATTACTGATTGATTGGTCATTAGTATGGAAACTTAATGCGAGGGTAGGTCAATGAAAAACGCGCAAAAATGGATAGAGACAATAGTAATCAAAGTAACTTCGTTACATTTATTTCGTTTTTCTCCAAATTCACTCTGTACATAGGTACAGAGTTCAGACACATTCCATCTCTTTATAAGTCACTGACAGACTGTCTGACCGCGAGATGTCAAGGAGCCTCTGCGACAAGAATAACTATGATGCTATCTGCTGGCAAAATATACGCGCGTAGTTTGAACATGGTGTATAAGGTAATCTGACGTTTGTCACTTATTTATTGACTTAGCCTCGTAAATAGCGAGAAATAGGATCGCTGAATTTTGAATGAGTGTGACTGGAGAACAGGTAAATTGTCCTTGGGGTATTTTATTCAGAGTTTATCTCATGCTTTACTGGTTTTGAAACAGAACATGTGGTTCAGTAAAAAATTGTGTTATCTGGAGTTTAAATTTGTTAACGGTTCACTTGAAACATTTCAAGGGCATTTTTGAAAGTTAGTTAATTTGAATCAGTCACAGTAAGTACATTAGTGAATATAAATGTAGTTATGGTTTTTCTCAATGTATTTTTAAGCCTTTTTAACAGTATTTTATATATGAGTTAGTAAACATAGTCTAACATTTTTTTCAATGAAAGCGTTGTACATTAGATAATTTTTTGTAGAGAAAATTCGTTGATTCATTGACATAATTGAAACCTGGTCTGCACGAGGATACTTTACTAACATGAGCATTTCAGTACATCTGAGCAAGGTTTCTAGTTTGCTTTACAACTCTCCGGCCAAGAAATTGGTCCCTTTTTGTATTCAGCCCTTCTTCACAATTTTTTTGATATTTCTTACGTTTTAGTATTGGTATTGTTCCTATCCTTCCCTGGCGTAGAAGTTGGGGGTGGGGAGGTTAAATTGTTATGGTCACTTTCGGCAGCAAATTTAACAAGCTTGGAACAATTAAATGTATATAGGATCCAAAAAAAGTTGTGTGATTCATTTTACTATGTAAACAAGCGATTTTAATTTGGCGATAATAATGATTACTTTTGTATTACTGCGAACACAATTTTTGCTCAATTTTATTTCTATCACAATGTAACTTCATTTTAAACATTACCATCCAAATACAACCTCTCCCGATGTAAATATTTAGCACTCGATCTTTATTTTATTGCATTATTTTTCCTTTTCAAGGAGAAAATTTGCAATTTATCTTTAAAGTATAAAATTAATTTTTTGGTTAATTCATACAATTTCCCTTGCATCCTGGTGGATAAGATCTAACAAATCTGTTCCAAATATTTGATGTTGTATCTTTTAACTTTTCACTCATTTAGTCATGCAATGCGTATCATGGAAATAATATAAAAAATCGCTGAGCATTGAACAAAATCATCGCGGGGAAGAAAATGACGCAAATATACCATCAACTTGATATTTATTTATTCTTGTTTTCGAAAGTTTGATCAGAATTCATTAGTGTTATCGTCGAAAACTGTCAGGGAATAATTATTTCTGGGGGAATATTTCATTTTAATTTAGTTTTCAGATACGGAATACGTGTATTCTCGTATATTCGTGTATACGGAGTATGTTAAGCGATATAATTCGTGAAGATATTTGTAAACATTTTTCTTCTCCAAATATTCCTGTGCAGTTTCCTAGTACTCTGGCGTGGAACCTTTTGTCTTTCTCTCGTCGTTCCCGTTGAGTTTGCATTCACATCCTGGGGCGGTGCCAGGCCAATTGATTCTTTCTCCTTGGCGTCATCCTCGGCTCCCACATTCACCTCCTGCCGATACTTCCAGTCTCTCGCCCTACTCTCTTCCTACGAAATTTCGGATTGCCATCCTTCCTGAGGCCCTAACTTGTTTTTCGCGATATCGGGTTTTTCCTCGACCTAACTACTGAGTAGGGTTACCGTTTAGTCTGCTTCGCCGAGTTCGATAATAGTTTTCCGCAAATGGTTGGCTATGTTTGACACTTTGAAGAACTTCTACATCGGTCAATTACTCTAGAAACTGCGTTTCTCGAAATAAATCTATTAACAATGACTCAACGATTTTCATCTTATTGATTATATCATGCATTGTGTCACATTGTTCAAGAAAACATGCCTCATTTATGGAACTCAAAATTAAGTAATACATTTTTGCTTGAATAATATGAAGGAACATATCTTTGGAGCCATTGCATGCATATAAATGAAAGCATAGTTGTTACACGTCGCAGTTATCAGTTATAGTTTCATCAGCACATTTAAAAAGAATGAAGGTCAAATCGAAATTGAAATGATTTATGTACCCTTTTAAGGGTTGAAAATGCCTTTTGCGCATCTGAGTATGCATACGTAGTATTTGTTTGAATAGTATCAAAACTCGTAATTATAAATTCCTTTGTCTATTCTTAAAAATGTTTACAACGACGATTCAGGAAAATAATTGTAGAGCAGCACATTTACAAAATCTTTTAAAATGTGTATATTGGAAGGAATTTAATGTTCCAGTCAACGTATACGTAAATAAACTGATGCACAAAATTTACACAGATAAGAAACGTAAGAAATCTTAAATTCCGGACCCCATAATTTATATGGATATGCCCCGCGTTCAACATTTAATGTGCCCTCGTTAAAGGCGTTTTGTTAATTTTCGTGATGACTCTGAATCCGTGATCTGGCAGCACTTCATTTTTTCATAGGTTGCCAAATCCAATGAAACTCACTACTTGAAAATGGTTAAACTCTAGATAAATGGAAAAAGGAAAATTGTAAACTTTAAAATTTGCGAAATTGGACTTGAATTTTTTTATGCGTCGATTTCAGTAGCATGAGAACATTATTCCTCTCACTAGTTTAACGTCGCCTTTAGGTTAAATAGTCTCTTAAGATCCCTTAGAGAACCTTTTTAGTCCACGATTGACTTATGGGAGCACCAAGTACACATTTCTGGGCTTGGCTGCCCGAGAGGAACGCCTGGGAAACGGTGGCTCTTCCGCTCGAAGCCAATTTAGGAGTGCCGGGGATTCTGCTAGCATCCTACTTACATTCGGAACTCAGGGCTCGTGCATTTTGCGGGGATCAAGTGGATAGGGTGAACGGGGGGACTTCCTTGCTCCCGAGGGCCAAACGCGGCCGAGAGAGATGCAGAGATGTTCTGCGGCTCAAATCTACCTTGAAAGCCGTGCTTCCTTTAACATAGCCATCTGTGTTCTCAGCGACTTGCATGCACTTGTGATATTGGTGGAAGTGTTACGTAATTAACTGTGACTTGGATCCCTCCCGAAGTTTTCGCTTTTTAAAGAACTCGTCTATCTGTTGTCACTGGTGCTCGCTTGTTCTGATTTTGTGTCTGAGCATTTACATACTTTAATTCAGTGATGAATGAATATGATAAATTATTTAATTTGTGTATAGATAGTGACAACATTGCAAAACTGTGGGTTGGAATGCCACTTTGGGGATGAGTTATTCATCTAATTAACCAAATAGCAACCGCTACCCAAATACATTCGATTCACTTAAGCATTCGGTGTCGATTGGTACATTAAAAAGAAGTGAAAATGAATTTTTACTAATTTCAAGAAACTGTAACAGTAACTATAACGGAGTCACCCGCTATGTGTGCATTATAATGCACTCGGCCGGATATCGAGGGATCCGGGTTCGAATCCCGGTCAAGGCGAATGATTTTTACTCTCTGAAATGGTTGCATTATATGAATTTTTACTTTTGAAATATCAGTATTTACTCAGTAATTTAAATATTATCCTCTCTTTTTCCCTGAATAATAAAGAATCTTGTTTATTTGTCGCACCATTGCTGAGTAGTTTATTTTTTATCACAATTCTATTATTTTGTATAAAATAATGGAATTAAAAATGTTTCAGGATCTCCAATTTTTGACAGTTCGTTCGGGTCCTCCGATCGCTGAATGAAAAAAAAGTGCTGGTTGCAATCAAATCACTACAGAGAAAAATCTTGTTTTCATTGAAAGTCACCGAATATAGAATGAAATGCTTTTCGTGTTTAAACAAATTAAGACATGGTGTAAGTTAAGAGCTTTTGACAAAACAAATCGATAAAAAAAATTTTAAAAATGGAAAGAAATTCAAATTTTCTCGTTCGCCAGTTACAGAAACCTCAAAAATTCCATGTTTTTATGTCAAATTAAGGAATACCTATGAAGTCGAATGATTCTGGCGGAGAATTCAATTTGGAGTGGTGAATATGCGAATGTTTTAGAAGAAGAGAGAAGAAACATTCATACAATAAAGGCTGGTGTTTCCCTGATGAATTCTATCAACCAATAAATAGAAGGCGATGTTCATTTTTGCCCACTCACAAGCTTGATTTATTATCATATTTATTTTTTGTCATAATCTTACGTTTGATAGGTGGCCAGTGATCTATTGTGTTTAACTGTATGAATATTGTGCTTCATATAACTTACTTCATAGCTGTATCCGTTCGCAACCATGGTTATGGCTACCTTAACAAGTACGTGGCTTGTGGAGTGAGTGCGGAACACTCTCAACTTTGCAAGGAAGTAAAACCTTGCCCACGAAAATTTCAAGTTTCATAATATTCAAGCAAGTATTTATAATAATTTCGTTTTAATTGATTCATAAAAGGAATAATAAAATTTTATTCGATGTGAAAGTGTAAAAAAATTGAAAAAGCGAAATTGATGATGTTGGAAGGTGCAAAAAAGTTAGTTTTCATAATAAAAATGTGTCTTTCAGCACAGATATGTTGTATTCAGCGCAGCGCAGTGCAGATATGATATCTAATTAGTTGTGAATTTCAACTGCCAGCTGTGTGCATAAATTTACTGAATTGAAGTACTTACAAATTTTAGCCTCCGCCAGGATTAGCGCTCTTCTACTTGTTATTCAATGGCAAAGCTGGAACCTAACATGGGAACTAAAACGGAAATGTGTAGGCCATCTTAGGCCTCTTACAGTTTAAATCTTACTGCAATCAACATTATCACCATGATGTCAGACACTTGCGAGAAGTGATATGAGCAATGTACATGTATTTTCAATATTTTTCTCGAATAATGTCTCTTATTCAAACGAAAATGAAAAGAAAATATAGTATGCATGCGCGTGTACCTTTCAGCCAATGGAAGGAATTTGGATGAGTTGAATATTTTGAGGTCAATGGTTTTTCAAACTCAGGGCCATGTTGGCCGCAAAGATGCGCTCAGCGATTACTTTTCGATACCTATCCAATTTTTCCAATGATAACCAATGTACACTATTCATTCCAAGAAACAGCGGGAAGTGCCGCAACAGTACCTTTTATGGTAATATGCATTCCACTGCAACAATTTCAGAGCAGTTCCGCTAATATGCATTTCAATGCAAAAATTTCAGAGTGTAAAAAATCAACGCTGAAATTGTTGCATTGATACGCTATTCATGTTAAGAAAATGAGTTGGTTACACAAAAATAACTTTCTATAATTATTAAGCCTGTATGCTTGTGGTGTACAAAATCAAAATACTATCTTAACCTCATAATATCACACTTCAGTTAATTGCAATGAATTGAGACACCGAGTAATACCAACAAAGTACGGAGGTCATTTCCTACATTCTTTATGTCTATTTAGCGTAATTTTATGTACATATGCACAAATAAATATTAAAATTCAAGCGCATTGAAAGAAAATGGGGCACTGTATCCTAAACTCTTTAAGCAAGCCATTTAATTAGGCCGCTTTTCATTTGAGTGTAATACGATGACTACATTCCAGGTGGATAACGTCGACTTAGAGTATGGAGACTAATAACCCACCAATAAGGAAATACTAAATCGCTTCTGATGACCGTAGTAATGTCAAATAAGTCATAATTTAGGTTAGTTTGGTACTAAAAAAAAGGCCAGACGATGATATCTAATTTGCGAAGACAAAAATGTAATTATTACCAAAACAGAGAAGGGGATTACTTGAAATAAATGAGTATCGGAAAAATCGGAATAATTTTATTGCATTGGCTCTTCAAAGGGAAGAAGGACTCAATGAGATGCTTAGTTCCACCATTTTGAATCGTTGCCTGGAGTCAAAGGCCTTGGCAAAGCCATAAGGAAAGGAACTGCTGGTGAAGGATTAGGGCATTTGGCAGCCGTAAGGAATCGTTTCTTCCCAGAAGAGCTGCACGTGAAATCGTACAAAGACTGCTTTCAAAGATATTTTAAACCTCCGCTGACGAAGTTTGCTTTCCCAAATAGATTTTCCTGGAATAAAACGACAAGACAACGAATCATTCGGAAAATAGTTAAGGGTATGACATTAAAATAATGAATTGTGGTCATTTACAAAATAAAATGCTTGTAAGGAGGTAAAATGGGGGTAGAAAAATTTCAGTTTGGCCAAAGAGGGGCAGACACGATGAAGGTCACCCTGTTGCTTTCGTTATTATTAGGAACTAAGCGATCTTAATAATGTCCCCAAATCGATGAAATTACTTGAAACATAGATTATCCTATCGATAAATATAACAGAGAAACGCTCGGTGGATAAGCTTGCAATCGATATGGCTACCACAGCTTGTTAAAATACCCGCACAAGAGGAAAGGCAAAATCCCTCAACTCTGACATCAAGGTATTCCGAGGACATTTTTCCTTCAAAGAAGACCTGCGTTTTAATGAAACCAAAAAATGTTAGTAAAATCTATGCAAAATTTATTTGAGGTAAGAGGTTAGGAGGAGGTACTACCTGTATTTTTCAAGCTTGGGGAGGTTCCAAAAAACTCGGGCTAAGAAATTTATAATGATTCTCGCGCAATCAGATCTATCATAATTAATTGATTTCGCAAAAACATGAACAATCCGAGATACATTCTAAAACTAGGGTGGATGTAAACAGATGTGGAAAAATGAAATGTATTTTATTAATATTTATTGAAAGATGGAAACGCACAGAAAAAATGGCAAGAGCTATCGCAGGAAAACTATTTATACCCATAGATCAAGCAAAAATAATTGCATAATTCAAATGTAAATCTAATGCTCGGACTCCCATAGATTTTTGCTGTCGAAATGGAACTTCTTTCTGGAGTGAGCACCAGCAAATTAGAGCGAATACATTTAGCACCTCTGTATAGCCGGGAAATCGATCGAATTTCGGTAATAAATCGCACGTTATGACTGGATATTCGGTAATAAGCTTGGCGTGATTCAGGATGGCAAAGTTGTGCTTTAGGATCAAGAAAACGCTAAATCATTTCATTTAAATTTGTAGCCAATATTCGGGTAGCGGATGACATTGGCTGGCCATCGATTATCGATTACAGTTGTGAACCGTTACCAGTAGATAATTAAGTAGCACGAATGGATTCGAAGGAAGAAAACGCGAATCTATGAGAATCGCCGCCTGAATAGTCAACTGAATAGTGGTACCAATAGGGCAGGAAAATGAATAATAAGAATCGGGGAGATTTTCGCACAAAGCCCTTCACTGAGTGAAATATTCAAATGCTCGCTCATGGGCACGTTAATTTATGTTATTCTAGATCGGCCATAAATCTATACTAATAGTTTAAGGCTTCCTGCGAAAGGAAATACTTGTATATCCATCAATAGGAGAAATAAATAATTACTTATATTTATATAAAACCGTATTATAATGTCAAAAGATATTATAGTATATATTCCCGAGGGTTGAGACTTTCGTCAAAAAATTTAAATCAGTCCATTACTTGTTCCATTTGAAACCTTTGGTTATTGGTAGACATTTTGCCCACAGTCGTTTTCATCATCTGTGGACTAGTTCTAGACTTGCGTTTATGTTCCAGATATAAGTTCAGATAAATATCCATAAAGCTTTCAAATAAAATGCATTTCTGCTAAAAAATGGATTAATTTTTGAATCTTGCTGGTTTTAGTTGACATGTACTTTCATCAGATTGGACCTATTGATGTCTGAAGAAACCGACTGCCCTATCCATGAGATGAAAATTAGTGTAATTTAAATTTCATTGGAAGATACTCTTAGGTTTTCGGTAGAGTGAGGGATGAAAGTATTCATAAAATGGAGCGTGAGATGAACATGCAAGTAGCATCTGGCTTCTCAGAATATCTGACGCTCACTCAGTTTTTATGAAGTTTCTGAAAAAAATAGACGGTCAATACAATCTTATCCGAATCCCACCATATCTTTGTAAGTTAAAAAAGGGAAAACAACGTTTAGCTTAGCGGCATCACCATTCCCTCCTCATTCCGGAAAGATCATACTATATTGCAGAAGAGATGAGAAATTTGGAGTTCATTCTAGTTTTCTCTCTCTCTCTATATATATCTCTTTCTCACACCATCTTTTTTTGTCCAAACTCTTCCTCCTGCAGTTGATTTTCCTCCGTCCACTCCCGCCCATCAAGGACCTCGCATCTGAGCCATCTGCCTCATTACGGAGCGGATGAGAGCTCCAGTGCGAACAAGGGGGTGGGTGGGTGGGGACCCTTTCTGAAAGGGCGACCAGGGGGAGCGGGGGGGGGGCGTGGCTCTGAAGGTTTGAAAGCCGGTGAGTTGGTGTGTGAAATCCGGGGAAGGGGTGGAAAAATGGGGGAGGGGCTGTAGAGGGAAAGAGTCTTCCTCGCTAAAACACCGACTGCGGTAGCGAGGACAACTTTTAAAGCAACCGCGCGTCCCGTTTGCGGAGAGGCTCGAACTCGAGTCTCCCACGCCTCTTGAAATCAAAATGGCGTTCGGCCGTTTGTCCGCGGAATGGCGCCAGTCATTTGGGTCACGAGACTTGTATGGAGCCTCCTCTGCTCTACTCCTTTCTTTTTTTAACCTCGCTCCGTTTCGAGCGTTAGATTGCTCATGGGAATCCCTGGGCGTGAACTGCTTTTTTATTTGAAAGAAATTTCACCCCATGGAATTTCATTCAACTCGTACTTCTCTGCCATTTTATGGAGATTAAAATTTTTAGAGCGGGAATTATCAAGCCCTATCCCCCAGCGAAGTTAGTTGCTGTTTTTGGGGTGCAGAGACAACCGAATAATATTTATGCGGAAATGTGCATCCCACAGGAAGTCTTCCGAAAGTGATATTTCACTGATGGTGCAATTACACATATATTTAGTTCAACTAAAAGGCATTTTTCGTCATGGATGAATACTGATCTGTCATCATCACCGCCCAAAAGCGTTCTGCCGAATGGTAGGTCTTGTAAACTACCTTAGGCGCCATCCACACCTGTCCAAGGTCTGATTCTTGACCCCCTTGTGTATTTCGCCCTTCACATCAAATAATATTTCCATCCCCTTCCACTTCTTTTTCATCCCTCTATTGTTCCCTCAAAGTCCATTGACAAAATCCCTTTAACCTTGATAGACTTTAACCTTCCAGACTCTCCTGGATGAAGTTCGGTAGTGTTCTCTCCTACCTAATCCCGTTTAGCACTCCTCATTCCTTCCTCTGTCCACGCGGTTTATTGTCTCCAAACTTCCCTCACACAAAAGGCCTCGGCCTTGCCTTTCTTGCTCTTCCCCAAGATCCATGTTTCACAACCATACAACAGAATACACTACATTTGACAAGTGTTCTCCTTTGCGCCAGTTTATTGCTGCTGCTCCTTCTTCTTAAAGGGCTTTATGCCATGGTCATTCTGGTTATAATCACTAAGTTCTCCCCAGATATCAGTACCTATTCGCTTGTTCTTACTCTTCTTTCGTTAAAGCAAGGGCCTCGAATATCGACGAAAGAAGGAATTCATTTGAAATAATCTATGTTGACGATTGATATATATGTTATAAAAGTGTTAACCCCTTTCTTTTGAACCCGCGCATAATTTTAACATAATCCTATTTCCTATCCTATGGTTATATTTCTCAACTGATGCTGATTAATTTTCTCTTCATGAATTGGCTTCATTCTTTGAAGTGTCTCTTAGCCATTGGATAATTTCAAAAAATATTTATTATCAACAAATTTGATTATCTTTATCTGTCATTCTCTATTACTGATATTTTGATTTCATCCAAAAATTTAACAAGTAAGATCTCTATGTAGATATCAAATACGTTTTGTGAGACCCAGCAACCTTGCCATACTCCTTTACTCAGCTATGCATATGCATCAGGGAACATATGTCGATAAGTTTAAAATGTGTAGTAAGGACCATGCTCGAAAAGTAATGCCTCTGCTCCCTATGAAAGTTATTACCATACTTGATGACTGAATTTTTCACAATAATGTTAGACGTAGATTTTTTGGAAGAAGAGTTTCTCCGAGGGGACAAAACGTATCAAATTGCTTATCAACCCATAACCTTTAATTTATCTTTTCATTATTTTTATCATTATTTTCGTTTTCAAAAGTCATATAAAATATGTTTTTTTCTGCAAGAAACTAAATACTTCAAACTTCAACTGTTTGACTGTGTATTGTGTATTTCTGTATGACGTTTAATATTTACTTTCAATCGGTTGGTTTTACTATTTGAACCAAGCCAAATTAACGAGCATCTGAAAGGATCCAAACCGATACCTAAATGAATATAGATCCGGTCTAAATCTTAATGTGTAAAACGTGATAGAACCCAATGGAGGATAACTTAATACGTTAATAGTTTTTAAATGAAATGCCTAGAAAAGCAGTTCCATTGCACGCAGGATCAGTCCCAAAAATAAGTAGATTAAGTTCGAAAAAAATGTATTGCAAAACAAAGTACAAATGAATGAAATCATTCAAAAAAACAAGTAGCACCCATGTGAATGACACACCGTCACTGCCTTTCTTCACCGGTACGCTTTCTGAAAGGTGTCGTCGGGAACCTCTTTCAGGCACTTCGTTATGATCTCTTTGATGTTGCCCAGCGTACCAGAGAGTTACCTTCCAAATTTCTTGTTATTTTTGGGCACGAAAAGAAGTTTGGTGATGCCACATCAGGGCTTTGTATACTTTCACTGCGGTTAGAGGGATCAACATCTTGGGGACCATCTCGGCACATACATTTCTCATGGCTGATGATTCATAACGAATGCAATGAACTGTGTTGTTCGCAATATTGCACTCTTTTGTTGACAATCAGATACTCAGGCGTCGATCGGACGGAGCATGTCTTTCATTTTTTGCATACTTTCGTCGCACTTTGCCGTTGATAGACGTCCTTGTCGTCAACCTCCTCTCTGCTCTCCTGGAACATCATGTGCTAACGGAAAACCATTCCTTGGTGCATTAACATCATCTCCGTAAGCATCCTTAACCATGGTCATAGTATCCGAAGACAGGTTTTCGATCTTAGCACAAAATTGTATCGCGTAGTTTTGCTCCATGGAATCGTGAATTCGTGATGCGTTCCTCATACAGGGATCTAGTGATCCGCACATTGTAACGACCCGTAGACAACTGACGTGGGTCGTGTTGCTTTCCAAAGACCTCCCAACACCCTTTCGGCAACAAATTGCCCCACTCCAGCCGTTCGCGACGGTGGGAAAAATTTGTTCTACTTATTTTTGTGGCAGACTTTGTACATAAGGCATGAAATCATAACCTATGAACATTATAATTTTACATAGATTTCTCTCTTTTGTAAAATAATTAAATTTACTATGGCAATCCTCTTTATATCCTGAAATTGAATATATTATTTATCGATGCATGTTATCATGTGATTTTAATACATGTAATCTGAAGTTGTGTGCATAGCTGATATTATCAATACGCCATGGCACAAACCCGCTCAAAATTCGAAACAATATTGGTACAATCACGTTTAGCGAAATAAACAAGAAAGAAAGATTTATCGTTTGCAGTTTTTGTTGATTCGAAATCAATTTCATTACATTTAATAAAATAAACTACATGTATATATAATTAGGGTCTATTTGAAACCGAATCTTATGCAAAGTAAGAAATATTTCGGTTTCTTGGGGATACAGTGTGGCACCTGTTAATATACAATCCGATAGAAAATATTTCTTCTGGAGCCTAACTTAATCAACTTTCCTAATGGAATTGGTCATGATTATGATCTAATTATAATGTTCATATTCTAAAAAGCAGTTCATATAGTCATTAATATTGTCTCATTTGACGCATTAAGCACAGCAAAATATTTCTACACGTTATAATTAATTTTGAAATTTTGTAAAAATATAGTTCAGTATAGTTTTGAAGTCTCGCTATTTTTTTGTAAATTTTACACACATTTTTAATGTAAAATTTGTGAGTTATTTAATATTCATTGATTGGTGCATGACATTTCGCTGAGATGATGAAAGGAAATTATTTATCGCCCTGTTGTAGGAATACACTTAGTAACCATCTGTAATTGGGACTCGGAGAACAAACGTTCATTTTGAATGGGGTTTGTGTGTCAAAAATGTTTAGTAATTGAGATGAACGGTGATAATTACTTATTAAAATTAATCAGTTCTAATACTTGAAAATTTGGTGGGCTTAAACTAAACCAAGTTACCGTTATACTTCGAGAATATCATCTTTAAAAACAGAATATAAAATCTCGGAATGGACCAAAACCTTCATATATCTTTCGTATTTTTCCACGATGACCTCATTTCCATAAAAATGTGCGGAATTTAAAAGTTTCAAGCCATGTTCATCACCCGGATTTTTTCATTCACTTCACAATAATCCGTATATACTCGTTTATATATACATTTTGGGGAAAAATAAAGCACAAGATGGAGGTGGTGTTATCGCAGTTAGTTCGTGTATACCGGATACTTTTTCAGATAGTTATCCCGTTTAAGCCAGATTATATTCATTATTGTTTGTAAAATTAATTTGTTTCTTGCTTACATTTTTCAGATGTCTTCTGTACCTTATGTTTACCATTGAATTTGAATTTTTCGTATCACAGCTGTGAATGCGTCATGTACGTATTGCCGAACCGGCCAACGGAAGACCCCGTATGGTAACAAAACTAGGATACGCTCTGTTACTAATACGGATTAAAAGTCCAGAATTTTAATATGAAAAAGCCCAACAAGAAAATAAAAAAATAGCGGGAAAATTGTGATAGATGTTAAATAGAGAGAATCGAGTCTTAAAAATGTGACAATAATTGAAATGTAGTAGAGGTCTCATCATGGCTTATATTTACTTGTTCTAGACCTCCTAGCCATTGAGTTGAACTCATACTATTTGAGTCCATTGAATTCGGTGGGACATCGGCTACGGAAAAATCTGAGGTGATAGGAATGCTTCCGAGTGAATTTTTTGCAAGGTAAAATACTGTTTTATACGAAAGAAAACATTTTTTGCATGAGTGTAAGTCACTTTGTTACTATCATAAACCCGTTAATTTAAATACGCGGAAAGAATTGTCATATGACCGTAATATATACCTACATATTTTCTGATATATTCCCTACAAATCCTAAATCGGTTCCCAATAGGATGCATTTATCTTCACTAATCCAGAAGAAACCACTGAAATTAATCCTTGGAATTGCGATTGGCTATTAATGGAATGGCTTGGAAGGCTATTAATCGGCCGGTTTCAAGTGGATACAATTATGAGACAAAGAACCATAGGTATAAATTATCGGTTTTGAAAAACTGCCGCAGCCCACCATCAGGGTCAAATTTTGAAAATAGAATGTACCTTCAATATTGAGTTGAATACGTCTTGAAATCACGGCACATAATGAAATTTCGATTTTAATAATACTCTTATAGATTAATATTATTAATCTTTAAAATAATCTAATAATATTAATTTGTTATGTTTTATAATATCGTCAATAATATTTATTTGTATCTCCTGAGAGTCTCTTAAGTTTTGGATCAACAATTCAAATATTTTTTATGCGGAACCAAACACACCGTAAAAAAGCAAGACCAAATAAATAAAATCATTATCCAGGCATCAAGTCCACCTGTAACTCCATCCTTAAAATACATCAGTGATCAACCCGATGATTAGTTGGATAGGTTAGCGTACAGCTCATCTAATGCTAAGCCTAACGGAATAGGAAAATTGCACATAGAGTAGGGGAACCAGTTCCTTCTCTATGCCCCTGTTTTTTGCTCAGGAAAACCTGGTACCCGACAGATAACTCATTAGGTTAAGCTGAGGGTGGCCAGAGGCGCCACCCGGAATCGAGCCCTACCCTATAATCTATACCTCTAACCAATGGTCTCCCACAACATTACTCCGACCCTGATAACATTTAAAGGTTGACGCATACCGATGTCGTCTACCTGTAAACTGGCAGGAGGGATAATAATAGTGTCCGAGTAGTGCCACCCGTGAGTAGACTGCGAAGACTTTGAAAACAGTGAGGAGAGAATAATAACTTTTAAGGCAACAGATTGATAATGAATCCTGGCCACTACGGGACTCGGCCCACTGAGCTGAGTGTCTTTCCTGGCAGTGGGGTAAATCAAGCCACAGCGGTCATCATCATAATATTATGTAACCCAAAGTACAAGAGAAGACTTGGAAGAGAACTGCAAATATTATGATAGGAACTTGAAATTTTATGAATGTTTGAAGGGCAGTGTACTTTTAATAAAGAGAAAATATGAGGAGAAAAATGGAAAAGGAAATGCGATTATCTGTATATCAGCGTTAGGTTATTGCGAGAATATGTGAAGGGATAGTGGGAATCAAAAGAAAGATAGATATAGTTTATTTTTTAGCGTGGGGGGATTCTTTGTGGAGTAGCCTTGGTTCTGAATAGGAAACTAAGTAGAAGCGTAGAGAATACGGAATAGATTCTGTAGGTAGAGCATAGAGCAGGCCAGACCAAATGAGGGTAATAGAGATTTGCAGGTCAAGAGGTGGTCATCTGGAGGAAGTAAACACTGCGTTCGACCAATTAGAAGAAATTATTAGGAAATTGCGTCGAAGAAAATTCCTAATGAAGCCGTAAATTCCTTAACCCGTTAGGGAACGCAGTTAAGTAAAGGGATAAGTGGTGGAATCTAGAGGTTAGGAAGTTTGGTTTAAGAATTAGAATGGACCGGAAAGGAAAGACAATCAAGTTCAGAAGGATAAAACATTTGATAATACATATATACACCTGGTGCTTACATCACTAAAAGTATAAGAACTTTTGGTAACTATTGGGATAAATGGATAGGTTCCGTTAAAATGTAGATGATTAGGCATGGGTTTAGGAACAGAATCGTCATCTCACACAACTCCTGGGAACGGAAGCAGGTTTGGAACATATATTTGTCGTTATGAAATGCAATTTTAAATTGACATTTATGTTTATGGCGTTTATGGCGTAACTGGGTGATTAGGTCACCAGCCTTCAGTAACAAAATGGATGCGTTCGAGGCTAGTGGTTAGCATCCAGGTTTATCGGCCACAGGTGCTTTGTTGTTTAGCTTTGTTTTTGTTTTGATCATAGGCTGTGCGAGAAAGAAAGTGCCCCTGAATCTATCTGTGCTGCAGTCCATCTCCATTATCTTATTCAAATGGCTCAGTCTGCGACAAAAGGAGAGGCCCTAATGATTTTTTTGTTGTCGTAATCTAAATAGAGTGTTCCTTACCTTTCCTTTGGCCTTAGCATTGCTTTCTCCCTTCGTGCTTGGAGGGACTCGCATTCTATTAATGAGACAATAGTATTTTTATAATAGTTAAAAGTTATAACAAACCAGGTTTCGATGCATCACATTCGGTCCCAAATAATTACAGCGTATTCGAATGGCGGACTTTTCTTTGCAAAGTAACACTTTTCCCTTTTTCTATCATTATATTTTCCGACAACCCGTAGAATGAATTCAAGTTTCTTCCTGGCGGCCCATTGCTCGCTCCATAATTTTTTTTTAGGCTGAAGTCCAAGTGCTTTATTCCAAATATACTATTTTGAGCTCGTCTACTTTGTCCTCTGTGTTGAATTTATCATTTTATCCATAACATTCTTATTTTTAATAATATAATTCTATGCCCCATATTTTGCACCATTGCTAAATATTATACAAATCACTTGGAGATGAGTTGGCGATGGACTGGCGTGTATATATCTCTCTATAGATCACCGTTTCATCTTAAATTAGTTAATGCAACTATTTAATCGGGAAGTTATATGATTTTATGCATCAGTAAGTCTTGTGGGACCATGGAGAAGGTTTTTTTTAGAAACTAGAAATATGATTCCTCTAGTATTGTGCTTTCCTGGTTTAGGACATCATAAATAAAAATGCTCAACTGTTTTTCGCATGATCTAATATTTCTTAGCCCGTGTTGACTACGACAAATTGTGTCCCTACCGTCGTGAAACGTTTCTAACTAACATCTATTCAAGATTTGGCAACATATCAACTGTAGAGATATTGACCGGAAATTATTTGAATTGCGGAGCTCAACGCTTGAGCAGATTGGGGTGATAAGGTCCATCTCTCAGTCTCCGGGAATTGATTCTTCGGTCTCGGAATTTGAGGATATGGTTTGTAAGTTAGGTATGGCTTCATCGGAAACGTCCTTCAGGGTTGTGGCGCGCAATTATACTAGAACGGGGTCTTGAATTTCCTTAAGGATCTGAAACTGTAGGGCTATGTCTTTCGGTGAAATTATTATGTCCAGCATAGGGTCGTCAGGTTCTGCAGATGATGCTATTGTTTCATTTGTATTGTTCGTGTAGACGCTTTGATAATGCTAATCACTGAACTGTGATTCAGGAGAAAAGAAAGTAGATAACAGAGATCAAAGAGAAAATAAGGTAGATTAAGGATATCGGCAATATCTGTGAAAGATTTCTTGATGAATTCAGAAGTAATTAGATGGAAGACATTTTCAAGACATTTAAGTAGAGCGTAAGTAAGAGGCAAGAATTTGATCTGAAAACTTTAGTAGATCAATTTTAACTGCACCCCAAAAAAGGTAAAGAAGGTATTACGTGGGAATTATAATATTTTAATGAAATTATATAATGGTGCAAGTACGTACTTGTACAAATACTTGTACGTTTAATTTTACCCGCTGCCAAGTTAGTGAACTAGCTGCAGTGAGCTGAATAGTGCGCAAAATAGCGCAAACGACTATCTAATATGTATTGTAAATCGATCATTTTTTCTCATTATTTTGAAGTGGAATTTGGAGAAAGAGAAAAACTAAAAATGAAGTTTTGAACGCGGTGGTGGAGGAAAGGTAGTTGTTAAGAGAAATTTGAAGAATTCAGAAAATTGGATGGAGGAAATATTGAGAAGTAGATGGGTGTTGAACGCCGTTATAGAGATAGGTAAACAGGATAAAAAGACAATAGGTTTTTTTGGAAGACCTAAAACTTGGCAGAAGGTGCGAATTAATGAAAATGGAAATAATGTAAGACAAATCTTTGGAAGTTACACAGTAAGCACGTAGTATTTCTTTAGAGATAATCCAAAGCCTAACTGTAATAGGCAGATTAACTTGAAAGAATCAACGAGTTTTGGAAAGAATTTTCTGCTTTTTCCGACAAAAGAATAGGCTCGTGTGGGAATGAGGATGTCCATGTCTTGGTATGCATCTCATTCCACAAATTCTTAGGCTGAAAATCATTGCTAAACCTAAAATCTTGAATGTACGGTTTTAGTCCTGAAGGAGGTTTTGCTGCGAATGTTTCTAATCACTAGGAATTATTAAATAACTGTTACTGTGGTTCTGGTATTTTCTTTCCAGTAAAATCCGTCTAAAAATTCTAAAGAAATCCATTCAAAATTCCTTGCCGAAAAGAAGTTTTTTTATAAAAAAGACATTTAGTAAAAGCCCTTGGATTTAATGGCAAATTTTACTTCCTCCGAAGAAGGGAGAAAACGAGAATAGCCGTTGTAGATAGGTCATCACTCGTTAACATTGCTCGAAGTCATACGCAACGCTTCCCACGTAACCGTAAGCTGGAATAAAATAATCCAGCGAAAAATGAATGAATGGTGAGGAGTCTATTTCATTCCGGGCTACCAATAAAATCGTAAAGGTTCTGTTGGCGCTTTCTGTGTGTTCTTGTAATACACAAGCCTCCACCCTCCGCTCCCCCCCTTGCCCTCCCTTCAACACTTCTCCTCATTTCCGAAAGCAAAGCTCGCAACTTCCCTCCAACTTCCAGCCTCGGTCGTCCCATCCGCTCCACGGTCCCTGCGGCAACAAAAGCCGACCCGGTTCCCGGGGAAAATATATAGGGCAAGGTGAGCGGGCAGGGGAGGTTCCGGGCAACGTCGAAGAGCTCGGGCGGGTCGTAAAAATGGAAGACAGAGAAGGGGAGAATGACTGGCGGAGAGGGAAGAAGTCCAGGAAAACGGTACAAAATGAAGACGAGGGTTGCGCGGACCACATTATCTGCCCTGGAGATACGATCATTGCCATAACGATGCGGCCGTAGTTACTACTTCATAGCGTTATATCAATTTGTGGATGAGCGGCCGGTCATCAGCGATACATTGCCCAAATCTTTAGTCTCTCACAAGTTTTGAGTCATTTGAAATTATTCCTGCGTTTAATCAATGATTGAAACTAGTGTCTTGCTATTTATTTATCGTTATGATAACCTCGCGCCCTCGCACCTCGCATGGACTACCACCTTAAAGTGGTGCAAGGGTTCGTGCATTTCAATGACCCCTGGAGCTGTGCTGGCGGGAGTAATGATAATTGCTCCTGGTAGGGTCACTCTTGCCAGATAGGTTAGTGGCTGCAATGGCGTCTGACCACAAAGGGGTGGCCATTGAGCGATGAAGTCACGTTAAAAACACTATTGAGGAAGGCAATGAAAATCACCTCAATTATTAATTCCAAGACTTTTATTATGGATATTATGGAGAATATGAGTCCTTGCAACTACGGAACTCGGTCCAATCGGTCATGTGTCGTGCCCGGCAGTGGAGGAGGCAAGGCTTCCGCGGTCGTCATCCCACGAAACCCTTGCAAGGGAAAACCGACAGCAGCAGGACAGAAGACGCAGGATAATAAGAGATGGAGATATATATATTTGAAGTTAGGGATTACTGGAGTGACAATTGTAGAATAACATACAACGGCGGAGACAAGAGCCAACGAGGGGTTGCAATAATATTAAATAAAGAGGAAGAAAGAAGCGCAGTCAAACTAGCATAAGCAACGGATAGATTATTACAAGCAGAGATAAAAGCAGAACCGACGAACTTGGTCATTGTTCAGGTATACATAAGACCAAGCAGTCATAAGGAGGAAGAATTCGATAGAATGTACGATGAGTTAGAAGATATAATCGCGTATGTTCCTGCAGGGAAACATTTTACAGAATTTGAGGAGTGACCGCGGGAAGAAAGCAATTGAGTTCGGCAGGAGAAGGGAGTTAGCCATCACCAACACATGGTTTAGACACCACGAAAGGCGTAGGTGTGCATGAAAAATGCCAGTTGAAAGGTATCAGTTAGATTATATTCTGGTTAGGCACAGGTTTAGGAACGGTGTGATAAATTCGCACAGCTTCCTGGGAGCAGATATGGACTCTGACCACAATTTAGTTGTTTTGAAATGTAAAGTCCGTTTCAAAAAGATAAGGCAGGGCTAGAAAAATGAACGTATAAGCATTAAATGGATTAACAATGAAGGGGTATCAATAAGCAGGAGAGAAAATCATGAATGTCGGTAAAGAGCTGAGTGCTACCGAAGAAAAATGGGAATGTATCAAGAAAGGGATATCGAAAGCCGCAAAAGGTAGTATAGGAACCGTTAACGGGAAAATGATAAGGTAACCATGGGTCACGGTTGAGATGATTACAAAGATGGGTGAGAGAAGAAAATGAAGAATGTAAACACATAGTTATGCAAAATGAAGTACAAAGAGTTAAACAATAAGTTGAGACCGGCCACAAATAAAGCAAAAGAAGTATGATGGAAAACGCAGTGCGAAGATATTAAAAGTTTACAGAGGAAGGGTGAAATTGGTGCGCTATACAGCAAGGTTAAATCACTGTCGGGAAGTAAGAAGGCAAGATCGGTGCTAAGAGTTAAAGATAAGTGGGGTAAGATAATAGTAGACCCAGAAAAGATTCAAAAGGGATGGAAGGGCTATATACAGGAAGAACTCGATGGTAAAGAACTAGGGCCAACAAAGGTTAGACATGGAAAGAGAAAATGACGTAGAGGAAAAGGAAGATAACTTAGGTCCAGGCATACTCGACTATTAGATAGAAAGGGCATTACGGGAGATGAAATCAAAGAGGCCCGAGGGGGTAGACAACATTCCTGCGGAACTACTGAAATATTTAGGAAAATGTTGGAGGAAGACTATATGGACTGATTCGTAGTATCTATGAGGAAGAAATCTGCCCGGAAGACTTTGTGAGGTCAGTGTTAGTTCCTATTCCAAAAAAGGCAAAGGCTACATCTTGTGAGGACTACAGAATAATTGGTTTGATATCCCACGCAGCTGAAGTTGTTCTCAGGATTATCAACCAAAGGATTGAGAATAGGGCAAATGATGACTTCGTAGATGATCAGGCTGGATTTAGGAAGGGTACAGGCACACGCGATTGTACTGCAGAAATGAGATCACTGATGGAGAGAAATATAGAATACAATCAGGACGTATTTTCCTGTTTCGTAGATTTCGAAAAGGCGTTTGATAGATTGAATTGGGAACAACTAATGAATCTATTCCAAAAAACAGGAATATATTGGGAGGGACAGGAGGCTAATCCGCAACCTGTACATGTCCAGACTGCTCAGGTGCGAGTGGGGAAGGAGAGTCCGTGAAAAGTAAGGTTGTCCGTTGACACCAGTGTTGTTCAACGTACATCTGGAAGGAAAGATCAATTTGCCTTCGGAACAACTGAGGGTAGGAATGGAAGTCAGAGGGGAATTCGTATAATCAGGTTTTATGAAGGCCAAGCTCTATTTTTTCGGCAAGCCAAGGGGTTACAAGAATTTTCTGAGTGAATTGGAAATAAATGCGATAGATATGGGATGAGAATCAATATAAAGAAAAAAAGGTTACGCGATTTTCTAGAAAGAAAATGGCTAAGCTGAACATTAAAATAGGAGGGAAAAATAGAGCAGGTAAAACAGTTTAGGTGTCTCGGAAATGTCTTGGACCAACATGGTCAAAGTGGTATGGGCGTAAGTAGAAGAATTGCGCTAGGCAAAGAGGTTTTCACAAGGAGTAGGGATTGGATGACAGGACGTCGAGTAAGGATGTTAAGAATAGACTCGTCGAAACTTTGATTTGGAGCGAAGTTATGTACGACGCGGAAACGTGGTCACTGAAGCAGGACGATAAAAGTAGATTGGAGGTTTTTGAAATGTGGCTGTGGAGAAAAATGGAGATGACGAAATGGACCGGAAGGAACACTAATGAGGAAATACTAGGTATAGTTTTTGAGGAGAGGGGATGGGTGGGAGAAATCCTATGGAGGTAGGAAAAATGGATGAAGGGCGTATTTATCGGCAGTGGGATGTTGAAGACTGTAATAGAGTGAATGTTAGACAAACGAGGAAAGGGAAGGAACAGGATAGGGATGTTCGACGGGATGAAGGAAGTACACAGGGAGGAAGAGGGACCTGGTGTAGAGTAGGTTACTGGATTGTTGCCAAATAAATATTTTGTTAGGAGTCACAAAATATTTATTTGGTAGTTGTGTCCATCAAAAACATACTTTTACGGTTAAGTTAAATTACTTAATAAAAAACTCGCAAATTCATTCAATTAGACATTAAAATTAAGGAAATGATTAATAAGGTCGGACTAAGTAAAATATAATGAAGTGATGGGGATAAATAGTTTATAATTAAAAAAGTGGTGTCTATAAACTTAAAGAACACGGATATTACACTGGAATATGCCTGGAGAACGGTTTAACATGTATATACGAATTAGATGGTGTAGTGCTGTGTTACTTCCACTAGGTATAGTAGAAGTATGAATGTATAGATAGAAAAATAGTATTCGGAAAATACAGTAGTACGTACACAGAAATCCATTGTGTAATACAATTCGACTTTAGATATAAATCAGGTCCTTAACGAGAGCGTCTCTACGACTTTTTTTCGTCATTTACCTTGCTTCGAACGCGGATATAAAAGAAGGAGATTTGCAACACTCCGTAGTGGTGTCTTGCAGGGAGACCATGTGGAGAGACCATTTTCATTTCGGGCGTGAATGGACTCTTTTAAATGTGCTGAATGGTCCTCTCCAACTTTCTTTCCTCCCTTTTTTGGTTAGCCCCCTCACCCTGCCCCTTTTATTTACATGCATGAATCCCCTGAAGTCACTCCAGAAGATTCCAGCGAGAAAGCGCCCGAAGTACGCAGACAACTGACGCCCATGCAGAAGGATACGCATTCGTTGAGATTCCCACCACTATTTTCTTCCCCCTCCTCCACTCGCTCCAAAGAATCTCCCTTTTCCTCATCTACACCCTCCCGCTCAAGTCCCTCTTCTGATTTCGGTACGCCATTACCCCGATTGCATTGCCTTTGAGTGCTGTAAGGGGAAATATCAATCCAGTGGGCTATACGGGTGTGTGTGCTTACACTTCGTCTAGCCGAGGTTTATTTTTCCACGCTTCTCTTGTCGATATTCTGCAATGGGAGGGACAACACTCGAAGTTTTTGAGATGGATTTATTTACATAATATAAGTATGATGGTCTAAGGATTTAGGATAGGTAGGTAAGAAACTTATTTCGAGTACTAAAATGTGAAATAAATATTCAAACGACGCTTTATTCAGGGCTTTAAGTCAAGATGAAGTATTTTTCAGAAACCGAGTATCTAAATTTGAGTGAATGCTTAAACGAAGAAAGTATAAAATACTTCCATAGATCTTAAATTTTCTACAAACAACTCAGACATTCCTAATTTCCAATGCATTTGCTAAACTCGCCATCAGTTAAATTGTCTCTGAAGGATATGACGATGAAAGATATGCATCTACAAATTTATTTCCGGTGCTCTAATTAAATGTTGGATTCGGCAACGAATGTTTATTTACAAACTCCGAATTTAATTTTGAATGAATATCAATACTTGCGCACAAGAGGCTACAATCCACATTCCCATTACTTCTTTTGAACTCTTCGGTTGAGGAAGACCTGCCCGACTAATCTACATCCTTGCGTGGTTCGGTTGCTATCTTTCCATTCACATGGTCCTAATGTCCAGAAATCGCGTTTTATTTCTCCCACAAAAAAACTCACCCAAAAAATCGCTTTACTCTCTTTAATGTTTTTAACAAAACCGTAACTCATTCCAAGTCGTCCATTTTTTTATTTTAGACGTAAATTGACCTTCTAGAGTGTATGTTTTTGATTTCTTTTTTATAAATTCCGGAAAATCGAATGCGAACACAAGCGTTTGTTCCGACCGCCCTCGTAGGTTTTTTCGAACGTTTTGGCACGAGTCCCCCAGGCTTGTTTCCGGAAGGTTCCCCCGGCAATCTATCTCTACGTCATCGTCTATGTGAAGAAACGTTTCTCGCCATTCTCCGTGCGCTGAGTTACCCTTTTCCATTTCGTTCCTTTCTCGATGGAGGGTATTAGGGAAGGGAAGAGCGCGAACTGAGGGAGGGGACTCGAGCCGAAGGAGGTAAGGGAACAAGAGGTGTGGGAGGAAGGGGAGGGAGGGAGTAAATCGGTTGCCGACGGAGTCCCCAACCCTCTTTCGACTACCACCCCCGACTCATCCCCCGCACCATCCACCCCCGCATCCCCTCCCCGGCCCCTTCCGCCAACCTCCTCTCCCCCGGCGGCAGGGATCCTCGCGCGCGCGGGTTTCTGGGTCTTGCCCCGGAGAGACGGGATCCCCGAGTCGCTGCTATGCTGCTCTACTGCCGCTGCTGCTCCCGTGTGCCTTCATCGATCTGGGTGGCTGGCAGGGCGGTTTTTCGGAGTAAAGGGGTGCTCCGGAGGGGGAGGGGGGTTGATGAGGGTGGAGGGGAGCTGGGGGAGAACCTATGTGTGTGTGTGTGCGTATGCGTTTCATGGAGGAGGTTGGGGATTTGAGAACAAGGATGGGAGAGTGAGGGGAAAGGGGGAGAGGGAGCACGGTTGAGTTTGGGTGCCTTGAGTAGAGAGGGCACGAAGAGGGGAGTGTCGGCGCTGGCAGGTGGATGCAGATATTCGCGGAATGGAATGAGACGGAAAAGATTTCAATTGGCTGGCGGCTGCAGATTTAATCCCTCCTCCCCCGCCCTCCTCTGAGAAGCTTCCGCAGTTTATATGACGGAAAACTGCCGTCTTCGGTTTATCGTTTCAATCCACGGGTTTTGCGATGCATTTACGTTGCACCGGATGAATGTCATTGGAAAGGACGTGCATTCAGTATTGAGTTGATAGCAGATGAATTATTAACCACAGTGATCAAGATATTGAAGGGTAAGGCTCACCCCAAACTAAGATGAAACTAAGTTGTGTAAAATTGAAATGCTCTGGACTAAGGGGTCTGGTCCCTTCCCCATCCGATTCCTCACGGAACCCTTATAACTAGGAAATAGCCATGGCATTATTAGATGGGATCGCCAGAGGGCATCACACATGTTTGAACTTGGGTCCTAAGGTCATAAGATGAAGGATTTCTACCTCTAGATCTTTCAGAGGACATATGTATTCAGAATTGATTGTAAACACTATATTTATTTGGAAAACAGTCAAACGCCGTGATTTCTCTGAAAGTGCTACATTTAATTATGAAAACATAAAAATTCGTTACATAAAATTATTAAAATACTCATAACGTTACATAAACAGTTTTTGAAGATATTTGGAACACTTAGATCTCACTTTTTTCGTGACTGCTTTACATATCGTGCTTATTAAATATTTTTTTCGCGATGAAGCCCGTTGGATGAGACGATTTAGCGAAATGCAAGTATGCTTACTTGAGTCGAGCGTCTAAAATTTTGAGTTTTCGAATTCGTTTTTTCACCTCCTGTCTTTCGACTGCTTTTTTGACATTTTTTTCGCTTGGATCCGAAAACACCTTGGGCATGCTCTAAGTTTTCTAAAATAATTTCCAATTAAGTCCATTACTTAATATCTCTATTGCAATTAAATAAAAAATATGCATTTTTTATACTCATAAGTCGGGTTATTTCTTAAGTAGACGAAGACGTTCTCTGATAATGAGCTTAGCTCTAATGTTGAAGTAATGCCTTTTTGAGACGTTTATAGTAATATACAATGGAAAAAGCGGGCGACGTTTATTTGTGTAGAGGTGCCATTTTGCATTGATTTCCTATTCGTAAGGAAAATATTTTAATGTTTGTAGAAATTTTGGAATTCTCCCATTTGCTTGCTTTGTGAGCTTTATTATAGAGATTTAGCACATTTTTTAAAACTTACAATTGGAGAATTATGATTAATAGAGGTGGACGGGCTGGACTATGGAGATGTTGGGGAAAGAGGTATCGGGGACCAGACTGCTACCACGGATGTGGGGCGGCTTCCCCCGAGGAGTCTGCCCTCCTCTCGCCAAGTCTTCCTTCCCGCCATAACACAGCTTGCCAGCCAGCCCACGAAACCCAACAGGTGAACGGCGAAGGGGGCGTAGAGGAGACGGGGAGCGATGGCGGGGGCGGGACACGACGAAGGAGGGAGGGAGGAAAGGGACGGGAGGAGAGAGAGAGGAAAGGGACGGGAGGAGAGAGGGAGGAAAGGGACGGGAGGAGAGAGGTTGTTCAGTGGAGGGGAAGGGACACCCAGTTCTGGCAAACCTCCCGAAATCAACTCACGGGTCATTAGACACGACCCTGGAGTCAATAGGACGGGGCGTGTGGAAGAGGCGTTTTTTTTCTTTCCCTGTCCTCTCTTTATGCATCCCATTTCCCAACGGCCGGCCGGGGAGGTGGGAAATTTGAATTCCCATGTATAATCCATTGAGTGAGCCTTTGGGGGTCGCGTTGTTGACCCGTTGTGTTTTCTGGGCGGGTGTGGGGAAAATCAGGTTGGGTTGTGGTGTTTTGATTCGCCCTTCCGCAGTAAACGTCCGGCGGTCAATACCGACGCGACGACGGCGATGCCTGGAAAATTAGCTCGAACAACCGAGGGTTGTTCTCTACGGTTTTCGGTCGACTGGGCGGGCGGTTGATGGCTCGGAAAGTTTTGCATCGTTTAGCTTTTGATTCATGTAATTCTTACCCATTCCTGAGAGAATCATGACCAACTTCGAGCCCTCCCTTGCCATTTGTATGAGGACTCTCCTGATGGTGCGTTTATCAGCCCACTTTACGTTCAGTTACCTATGAGAAGGGGTATTATTCCATCATTTATAATCCACATACCTTTCACAACGATTGGCTATATTCTCTTTTAATTATGATTCAACTGAATTTGAAAATTTTGGAATAGGATTTTCCCCAAGATTTTCGTATTCAGTTTATCGCGCCTTTTATATTAATAATGGGTTGTATTGATTGAAACAGGATAAATTTTCGACACTTCTTTTACTTTACCAAGATTCTAAAGTTCGTCGTATGAGATGATGGTCGAAGAATCTATCTATGCATGAATAATAGTTTTATGTATGCTTTTTCTTGTGAAATATCGGGCAAGAATGAATTTTGTTACTCTTAAAGGTAATTTACCTCTACATGTTAAAACGAATGATACGTTCGACATTTCTTGTTAACTTCTCCTCTTTTACCCTGTAATATTTTGTTCTTCAGGTCTCTGAACCTTCTGTCTGTTTTCATGCAATGTGAAAAGTCTATTTTCTCTCTACGTCGCCCTCCCAGAATATATCCTTTTATAAACACTGCATCAACCAAATATTGCTTAAATTTCCTCCTCCTGCATTTATGCTTCGCAAAAGCTTCTTGTTTGCTAATTCTCTAGTCTCCAATACCAAATTCTTGCGGCGCTATATTCTATATCGGTCGTTACTTATCTAATCAATTCCCGCATACCTTGGGCACCTCCCAATAATTTTAAGTGATTCTTCCGCTAAGGCGATACTTCTAATATTCCCATTACTACTGCCATTCTCTTACAAAATACTACCACAATAAGGGAACTGCTCCACCTGCTCTAGTTTAGTCCCTCCTATTTTAATGTTTTTTTTAGAATAACTCGAAAAAGGTAAATGTACAACTAAAGCATTTATATCCACAGTATTTCAGGGGCAAATGAGGCAATCAAACGTGGTCATCAATTCCTTAAGAGTGGTATTTCTCCGATTGAAAATGAAATGGATACATTCTCGGGTTTCCCTTTAGTTTATGACCTCACACATATGTGCATATGCTATACATAATGCTAGCTGTTTACTTACAAGATGAGGCTCTGGTAAACAACGTTACGTGGGATGCCGATACCTCTGGGTTTGAAATACATTTTCATGAGTTAGCTCGACGATAATGAGGCACAGGGTGTTTGTAAATATTATCTGGATACATTTCAGCTTTCTTGCCAACGAAGCGTGGGGCCTAATTTCCCTTTCGTTTGATTGGAGCCTCGAATATTATTAATCAAATATCACTCTTATTGCTACATCTAACTTGGACTTTTGATTGTGTTATCTTCATTGGCCCCTTAGACTTAATGGATAAACATTTGCGTGGGACCAACTATCATTTATAGATAAATAATTATGAAATTTATGTTTGTACTAACCTACAAACTGTTGATTCCTTGAAAGATCCTGCGAATTGCGTCATCATCCAACTCATAATTCCTAGAGGTAAATTATTTTCTTTCCTTTACCTAATCATCTTCCCGAGTACGACATTGGCTCCTATTAATTAGTGTAAAGTTTAAAAATTTCTAAAGTTCTTGTCTTCACTTGAGTAATGTTGAATAATTGATTCAATGGAATACATTTTATTGATATCTTACGATAGGTATTTAGCATTTAAAGTTTTAATCTCATTCCATAGATAAGCAGTTCTTCTTCTAATATAATACCTGTATAACATTAAATATTGCTTCCTCTGTAAAAATATTGTAAGCAACTGAACTTTGGCTTTAAATTAAAATTTTATCGTGGTACAAGGAGGAAAAATTTTCTGAAACTCTCTATTTGAGAAATGAATTTTGTGTTGGTTGTTTCAGTTAAATTCAGGTAAATTGGAGAAAAAAATCAGCTCCGCTTCATTGATTAAGATGTGGAAATGGTGAAAGGGAATCATTGAGCGTTTCCGAGGAGCGATGGAAGCTGGACCACGCACCAGGTGCAGGATGGATTTTTTTTTCAAGTTGAGAATGCATGAATCTAAATAAAAAGTTCTGAGACTGGGAATGCCTAAAAAACCCTTTCGGATTTTCTCTCACAGTTGGGATAGCGATTTTGCAATGGCCGAGAAAATATGGGAGAAATGGCAAAAGTCGCATTAAAATTTCAAATTCAGAAGAGAAAGCAGACGGATTTAGTTTTTGAAGCACAAGATAGTGCTTTTTAGTGAATGCAAGCGGTAAACTCAAGAGACATTCTGGATGTAAAAGGATTATATATCTCCCCTGAGGAGCATTTTATATTTATGTAGATCCATCCCTAAATTTTTATTTTACAAAGATAACTTCTGTTCGCAAAGCGCCGAATACTCTTATCGCGATTTTTATTAACCCTCCTTATCAAATGTGAAAGTTACCATAAAATACCTATGTTTTATGTCTTAGTATTTTCTAATAGTAGCTAATATTTTTGGAAACGAAGCGTCGAAAATTAAGGATGCTTGTCTTTTATCACAAATGTTTGTAAATTTTAGGGCATAGATAGTAACTAAAAAGTTTTTTGTAATTGGAAATAACCAATTGTGCATGAACTCCTGTGGAGGAATTAATCAAAAGATAAATAATTAATCCAAAAAAGATCGTATTAACCATACTTTTGGAGAAAATGGTTACGTCTTTGGATTGAAAATATATACAACTACGTATAAGTCGTTGATGCATTTCCGAAAATGAATAATACAAATTTTGTGAACATTTTTAAATATTACTTCAAGTTTGGCGCTTATCATTACACGAACTGAAAATCTTGCTCATATCCTATATGATAGTAAAGAAACGTTTTTACTGACGATGCTTAAATTATCGGGGCAAAAAAATTATGATTACGATGAAAAAATGAACAAAAAATACGTATAATATTTTTGGTCCATTGAACATAAATAATTAACACCTTGATCCATATGAAGTTATTCAGTTTACTGAATTTGCTCGCAATTTTGTTGGATTGCTTAGTTCCTCAGGGTATATTTTGAATGAATTTGTGTATTTTTAACAACCTATTGCCTTTTTCATAAAAAATAATAATTCATGGCGTGAAATGCCTTGTGAATACTTTAATCCAATACACGTCCTAGTGACAAAATTGCTGGAACTATGATGGAATTTGAATTGAATTTGGAATGAAACCCATTGTTAAAGTAATGACCGGATGTCATAATGATAATAATAATTAACAATGAACAAAATAAGTGGAGTATCTGGATTTCAATACCTTTTTCTTACAGAGGAATATTGGGACAGTTTTGAACCTTTATCTTTATGAATCGCATATGATAGTATTTTTACGACTTTCATAGTGATGAACGAAACTCCTTAATTAAGCTTTTATGAAAATTTAATAATAATTACTAATCAGTGTGTGCTTAGAATTGCGAAATGATTTGGTATATAATTCGCATACTTCCCCTGGCTCATTACACAAGAAATGATCCTATTTGGAGGAGCATTTTATTTTAGCATAAATGTATAAAGAAAAAGGAGTTGGATTGTATGGAGTTTCCCCCCCCCCCTTATTATTATAAAAGTATAAAATCAAAAATGAAGTTTCTGTGACATGAATTCAATTAATGTTTTTGTGACGTTTTTGTGAAGAGAAACATTTTCCGGTCTCAATTTTACTCTAGGTTGAAATAAAGACAATATGTTAAATGCTTTCGCAAAACAGAAGTGAGAGACGTGCACATGCCGAGAAACCATAGTTTGTAGAAATATTCCCTGGCGTTTAAAATTCCATAATTAACATACTACTCCTGGAAGAGGTGAGTCAAAGATAAAAAGTTTTAAATTGATATTTTTATGAGCAGTACGTATTAGAATATTATCGGTTCTGGTGTTCGATATATACACTGATATAACTGCGACTAGGTGTTGCAAAATATTTGTAATGACAAGAGACATAATTATAGATTCTTCTCTTAAACAACTGGCTTGACTAGCAGTAATTCTTGCAATTGGATGCATAGCTCAACAGCAAATATTTCAAAATATAATATGCTCCAGAAATGTAATCATGACGTGCGATAATGATAAGTTACACTCAAGCATATTGTTCGCATATTGCGGTAAAGACTCATTTTCCGTCGTGGAAGCCTTATAGCTTCTAGAGGTGCGGAAATTGAAATCACACGACGAGAATGAACGCGATTCATCAACGTTTACGCAATCCGGCCTTATTGGTTTCCGGAGAGAATACGTTCTTGGTTAATGAAACACGTTTTTTTAATGGTTGAAGATCAAGGGTATTCTCTTACTTAATAGTGATCCAGTATTATTATCCAACAAAGAAATTTGCTCGAAAACCCCTCGTTCATATATATATAATTTTTTGTGACACTAAGGACTTCCGAAACGTTTCCCATGCGCCTAATATTTCTTGTGTAGCTATATTCTCAGTTTACTTTTTAGCACGGCCTCTGGCTGAAAGGCGAATTAAGTATGTATTTTCTTAGATACGTTCTTTATAAATTTCAGAAGGTATTTATAATTTCTATATTTAACCAAATCCTTGAGCGGATTGTGATAGTGCCATTTCATGTGAATTCTCTGGTTCATGCGTGTGGTGCCATGGGTGCTTTTTACTATCTTTGGTGTTTGTAGTAATTTTGAAACGCTAGCATATTGCCAAAATATGAATAGTAGGACAAAAAAATATGTCTGTAACAATATGTCTGCTCAAGGAATATAGATGTAACTTCGGGCGTCCCCCAGAGAAGTGTTATAGGGCCGCTTCTATTCTTAATATACATTATTGACCTAAGCGCACACGTTAGTAGCAACCTCAGGTTATTTGCTGACGACGCGGTGGTATACAGGGAAATAAGGAGCCAACTAGATCGCGAGCTACTCTTTAGAGACTTAGACACAATCTCGGATTGGTGCAAGAATTGGGGATCAATGCTTAATGTAGAATATAAATTTCAAAACTGCACATTTGTGCAGTTTTGAAATTTTGGTACAAAGGAAGTGGTGAACAGGACATTATCTATGAAATAGAGGGATCAGTGCTAACTACGGCCAAACAATTTAAATATTTGGGGGTAGTTCTAACACCAAGCCTTTCATGGGGAGCACATATCAGGACAATATGTTGATCCGCTTTAAAGAAACTGGGCTTCATTGAACGGGTGGTGGGGAAATGTAATGAGAAAGTTAAAGAAAGGTGTTATTTTGATTTAGTTAGACCATATTTGGAATATTCCTCATGAATTTGTGATCCTTGGGAGAAAATCTGGCAAAAACAATTAGATCAGAAAATCCGCCAGATTCGTGAAAAATATATATGACAAGAACACAAGTGTAACAGGTCTCTTAGGGGGTTTAGGCTGGGAGCCACTTGAGATACGAAGAGAACAAGCGAGACTTGGACTTTTAGAAAGATTCAGAACAAACGAGTTTAACGATGACTCTAAAGGAATTATAATCGCCCCACATTGTTTAGGTAGATCAGACCACAAAGATAAAATTAGGGAGATAGATTCAGATACTCATTTTTTCCCAGAACAATCAGAAATCATAATAGTAAAAAACTGAAGTCACTTTAGAAACATTAAAAATTTGGAATTTACAAGTCGGAACAAAATTGAACATTGCAAAGATATCAGGTATATTTGTAGGTACATGTGTGTGTTAGTTGGTAGTTTTGTGTGTGGGGATTTTTGCATGAATACCTACAATGTTTTGTTTATGGATTGCATAAATTTGTGGCTTTTTCATGGGATTTTTTCTCCTTCTCCTTAATTACGGGTGGTGCCCTAAAACCCCCCGCCACACGCCCTTGCAGCGGCTTGCAGGATATTAAGTAGATTAAGCAGATACTATATATATATATACGTGTATGTATAAATATATATATATGTATATTGATATATATTCATTCTCATTGAAATAGAGATAAGGAAATGGGATAGGAACACACATAAAGTGAGGTTAGAGCATCCGCCCGGCAAGTGGAGAGATCCGGTGTTCAAGTCCCGGTCGAGGAAAATATTTTTACATTCGTGATCTGCTCACATCCGCCTTCCCCACCTCTCTTGTGGTCGTCCTTTATGTGTCCCATTTCCTTATCTCTATTTCAATGAGAATGAATATTTGTTCGCTGTATGGCGGGATTTCGTGTTTGAATATATATAAATATATATATACATATATGTATAAATATAAAACATATATATGTATATATGAATATGTATATTTGTACATATATGTATATATATGTATTTTTAAACATGTATATATTTATGTATACACAATGTAAGTTAACGGCACAATATTTTCACCTTGAACGTATGACTAACAGATTAGTTCCAGATCATAGTAATCAGTGAAGAATCCTTCTATTTCGGTTCTTAGTCCATTATGCGTGCTTAAACGCAGCCAAATGTACTATTGCGAGGCTGGAACGATGATGGGCAACCGTGGCATATGGGCTTTTGTCTGTGGTATTGTTGGAGAGATTGCCTAGATGGAGACGAAGCGATGAAGTGTGAGTTCCCGGTGATGAACTCCTTTAACGATCAATCGTCTGCACCCTTTGACCAACCAATTAGTATTCCCCTCTCAATTCAATGATAGAGTCCTAGCTGGGATTACTCAGTCAGTCGTAAAGCTCATATTTCAGAGTGAATGTCTGGACGAGGGACGTGTGTGCATAGTTGGGGAAGTCGCGGAATATGCCAAATCAATTGGGAGCACACAATATCCGCAGGTTGCTCCCGTCGTGAAGATTTCAGCGACATATGTTGAGTGGCATGGGGTACTCAAGGAATAGGGAAGAAATATTACGTAAAAAATTTAAGTAGCACATTACGGAGGTTAGAAGTTAAAATAATGACTTAAAACGGGAGATAAAAAAGTAGAGAAAAATAGGGGTCAATAGTGGTCCAAATATAAAAAAAAATTAGTATATCGGTCGTGATGACTAAGAAAGAAATTCGAAACGATAGTACCAATTGGTACAATAACACTCATACATCCTAAAATTGTTTTGGAGGTGGTGCATTGTTTGCAAGACTCCGGTTGGCAAGGCGCCTGGTAGAACCTCATGAGGAGTACCCGGAGGCTACTTGGGGTAGATGAAGAGTGAGACGAGAAACAGGAAATTACACGCCACTCTGGGCAGCACTGAAAGGGTCAAGGGGTCTGCTGCTGCTTTCGCTGTAAACATTCCATTGTGGACTAAATTAGGCTATAGAGATGCTGCCCACTGATTAAGGCTTCATATTTGGTAGTATCTGAAATCGCTCAAAGGTATTAAGAGTTTCGTTATCGTAATAAAATACCTAGTGGAGAGCGTGTAGATCAACATGCATGAAAATTCTCTTCTACTGAAAAATCAAAAGGACTTTGATGAATCCATTTCAAGGATGATGCTACCTCGAGAAAATATTTCTTCTAGCTCCAAATCAATTTTATACTATTTGATGCCATAACCCCTCCGTCGATCTAAGAATGTCACTTTCGTAATAGCTAAGGTTAGACGGAGGTATATTTTAATATTTTGGCTTTTACTCCTTTGTAGAGTCCTAAAAGTGTTTGAGGAATCCAAATAAGTTTGTGTCTAGAAATTAAAGAATACAATGTATTTTTCCGCACAATTTATTTCAGGTATGACTAGTTTTGATGCATAAGCGTCATCTTCAGGTACCCGAGGTAACGCCTAACACCCGCCTATGCATCAAAACTAGTCCCACCTGAAATTAAAGTGTGCGGAAAAATACCTTACATTCTTAACTCTTCAAGATGAAGTTCCACGCAGTCAAACCTGATGCAATCGAGTTGATTAAGTCTGTGCTTATTATTTTTTGCGGGAAACGTTATAGTCTTGTTTTGGAAGAATAATTTGCATCATTAGTACCACACTCAGATCTGCGTCCGTTTCCGTAAAATACTGAAAGAATAGGTGCATTGATAATTTGGCCAGAGATAGTTAAATAAGGAATGTTTAAGCAGATATCACGTACAACTGCAATCTAGGATTTAATGTAATAAACACTTATGGCAGTGTATTGGATTTCGCTCAAATTATTCTTAATTCTTGGAGTAAAGACGTTGTACTAAAAAATGATGCTGAAGATAGATAGCGGCTAGTATTTTTTAAGAAAACGTCCTAGCTAGGTATATCTACAACTTGCTAAGTAAGAGAGGGACTTAGTGTCGCTTTCGCGAATTTATATTTATAGTTAAGATATAAATTCTCTAATCAAGAACAATTCCTTTTGGAGAAAATAGCTAAATAATAAATAGTAAGGACATCTGTAAAAGGTAAAGATGCTCTGATTGCGTTTAAAGTTTAATAAATTATTTGAAAAAATACTTTTCCTCGAATATACAAATTCAATTTACTTCTTCTCCACACCATAACCCATAAAAATTAAAATTGCATTATTTTAACTGCCCTCCAGAATACTCAGAAGAGGTGGAAAAGGGAATCACGAACACTAGAACCACACTCGGGTGAAATTTCCGTAAATATTCACAAGGTTCAACGACCCAACCTACTGTGTACGGCGGAGAACTTGTGACATGCCGAAGATAAATGAACGTGGCCCGACTGGCACCGTTGCTCGGGATGAGCATCACAATGGGGAGGGCAAAGTTACGGACGCATGGTGGTACAGCAATCCCAGTGTTAGGCCTGTTACACGCGTCTATGTTCGGTAGGGAGGAGAGAGTACACTCCGGGCAAAACTTTTTTGAAAACACGCCACAGGAAGGAACGACATATGGAAACAATGTACGAAGGATGTGAGTGTTTGGAAGGAGGAGGAAGCAAGTGTAAGAGATGGAAGGTCCGGGGCAGGTGAAGTGTTGTAAGGCTTTGGGATTTGTAGCGAGTGGCACGAAGCGATTAATGACCCTGAAGAGAAGGTGGAAAAAAAGGGAGCAAATGGACAGTGAGGGAGTTGGTATTAATGTAACAGGGATGGAAAAAAGGAGGAAAGATGAAATAACATTGCGACTTTTTTCACACCAACTCCTAATAATAGACAACAAGTACTCATGCTTTCTCTCTCTCCAGTTCACGATGCGTTTCTAGTTCTATTTTCTCTCTACTCCATAAGTGCGTTAATATTTGGATCTTACAGAGGAATATAGGTTTAAAACATTAATTTCTCCTGACAGAGATTATATTTTCCCCCAAATTATTGCGTACGTTTAATCGTCCATTTAATCAAAATTGGGCCTAAATAGTGTCAAAAAAATGAAAGGCATTACTCTATTCAAATAACTTGAAATTTTGAAATAATTTACGGCTTAAGAACCTTCAGATGAAGTATTATTGTTATTGAAATCGATAAGTTATCTTATGGATTTGGTAGATGTGATGAAAGCACGGACAGATATTTCAAAATAGCAAGAGAGAGAGCATAGAGGATCTGTATGTTACCACCTAAGAGCCAATGCATTTACTAATTGGGCATACTTGAGCAATACGCTGTAAAACTAGGAAATTGAAGCAGTAAAAGAATTAAATTAATACATTGGAAATTCTCCCTCTAACTGTAGAGATAATTCTACGTGGGACTCTGTACGTTACCGCGATAGTTTTGTAGCAGGGGGTAATTTAGCAACAGGCATGTCATATCAAGTATAAAATTTTCTTAAATATTAGTCAAAATAAATATGAAGGATAATTTTTAAAGTGTTATTAATGGCCACTACAGGTACATGCACTACGGTATCTGAGCGTGAAAACTCTACACTTGCGAGAATAGCTGCTAGTAACAAGGGCTATAAAATAAAATTAGATGAAGTACGAACTTCCAATCAAATAAGTGAAATGAAAAATGGAAACATATATTTTTCCCTAGCGCGTTCTCTTGCAGTTGTTGTGATACCTTATCGTTCTTAATAAAAAGTACACCCTAAAACTGTCATTTATATACTGAATCACTCTAATCTTATTGCCATGATCTCTCCTAACCTAGCACGATGGGATTAATAATGAATTTTCAACGTCATCGCTAAAGAGATCTCCTTCCAATTTATTAAAGAGATTCAATCTCATTTAACCGTTAGTAATCCCCAAACTAATTTCTCTAATAATCTAGATACACTAATACGTTTATCACAGCAACGTTTTACAAATAGAGCTCTCTAGATAATTATAAAATGCATACTAATAGTGCTATTTATAGCACAGTACCGGATCGTTAGTTTGAATTATTGACAGACCAGCATGGTGGATAATGCTTAAAATGAAATTATTCAATTCCGAGTGCAAGTGCCAATCTATTCTCTCAGTTCTCTGAGTTGCATTTGTACAATTAGTCTTCCTGGTTAATAAACTCATAAGCCAGGCGGTTTGTAATGATTAGTAAATTCATACGCAGTTATAACATGCCAACCATATTGTCGGAACATAATTTTTCGTCGGTTTTCATCAATTTTGTGCCTTAACTAAGTCGTTTACAAGATGTTTAGTTTTCTTTTATCCATTAATTATTACCAATTGTGGTGAATTACGAGCCTTCTATCGTTTATCAAAAATTTTTGGCGTTCCCGCCCTTTATTAAATTGGAAGAAAATGAAATATTTGATATGAGTTTTGTATCGATTTAAGTTATTACAGTTGAGTTCGATGTTTCAAAGTTAAAAAAAAACAATAATAGAGTTATTTTAACTCCCAATATTCGATTTAAAAGCAATTTCAGTGTCAATCTCCTGTTATGTTGGATTCCTAATCTAATAGTCTTCGCATGCGAAATGAGCGTGCTAATTGAATATAACCTTCGAGTCACCATATGCCGTATCTGATAGTCTGGAATATGTATATAATTTAACGGTGTATCAATTTGGACATGGGAAAGAAAAATCATCTTTACTTTTGGATATTTAAAAAACTTATATTACATTAATTTCGAGCATGAATATGAATGAGATAATTACATAAGTTATGGGTACGAAGGACGTTGGTAATGCAGGTGAATCTTCCCTCCCAAAGAAATTTTCCACGAATGAGCTTACGCAAGTTCTGAGGCAAATATAAATGCACATACTATTCCAAATGGTCAGTTTTAATTTAGATGTGCCCCATGAATTTCAAAAATTCACCTTATCAACTGTAGATCCGATTCCAATATGCTAATCTTAGGATCAGGTTTCTGTGGAGGACATATATTTTCTTCTGTTATCGTTTTGGTTGAATACGGGCAACGCTGGCTCAACTGTTGTTCTTTTTGGTATTATCCTTTTTCCTCTTCCAATATTCCCTCACTTTATTGCCGTGTTCCCTTGGTCAGTACTCGGTTCATTTCCGTTCCGTCTTCGATGTTTCTTCCCTGAAGGTCGGGAAACTTGGGTCCTGAGTACGCTACGCTCCTCCATGCCATTTATTGCCCATTTCTCACAGTTCCATCCTCACTTTCTCATCCTTTCCATCACCCTCGGTCTTCTCGTCTAAGAAGTACTTCCAAATCATACAGTTTAATTTCTCCTCTTCTATTCTGACCAAGTTCCCATTAGACCAAGATCAACTAAAGGTACTTTTGTAATACAGGATGTGTATGTGCAGGTGTGTTCCTCGTGTTTATTCCCTCTTTTATGTATTTCTTTTGTCTGATTAGACCAGAAATGTTTCTGAAGATCTTTATCTCTTTGAGAATAATTACTATAAACTTTGGTGTTTCTAAAGTTTCTTAATTAAAATCTCAATACCAATTAAAACTACTGTTGCATATTGGATGGGAATAACATTGTAAGGTGGTAATCTTCAGCGGAGTTAAAATTAAAATGCATGCAAAAATTATACCACCAAGGAAATTTGGATGCAGCATTCAAATTTAATATTAGCTGACAAAATTAATTCAACGCACTGCTTATATTTTCTTCATCGTTGTTTAACAATTTATTCATTTTACTATTTTAATGTTGACATTAGTACTTTAAACATTAGTCATTAGCCTAATAGTGCATGTCTAGTCACTTGCTGCATTTTTTGCATTAATGGCTGTTTCATTAGTGAAAGCTGAGCGTAGTATGAGTCGTATTTGCACGCCGTGATAGCTACATGGCAGATAACTAGTATTCTTTAAAGTCTGAATGAATTTCAAGAAAAAAGTTGCATTAGTGTTTCCTAAACACGCACCTTGTGTCTAAAAATAGTTCTGCAGTTTTTTTCTCGAGACTTTGTTATTGCTGATAGTTTGGATCAGATTCTTCATTTTCACGTTGAAAACTATGTACCAAAAAATTAGTATAATAACAACATTACATGTAAAACTACAAGTGTACTACTTTTAATTAATTTTGATTTTTATACATGTTTTTCGTGTTACTTTACATGTTGAGTTCGGCGTGGTACAATAATTAATCGAGGTGGTCAAATCGTAGTAGTAAATAGTAGTTGGGCATATGAAAGGAGGATAGTGGAATTGATTGATTATGTTTCTAGTCCTTAAATAAGACTGCCGTGTAAAAAAAAGTGGAGGTAAGATGGGTTAATCTTTTCATCAAAGTCATGGTTCTCATGAGAGGCAATTTTTTTCCGAGTATTCATTGTTGACTTCATAAGTTTTTACCTGCAGTTTACATTTATTTCAGAAACTTCTTCCCTCTTTCCTTTTGATATTTTTTCAAAGGCAAAGGGAATTCGTCTAAGCATCCTCAAGGGCTGAATCTTCTTGTTCCGATTACTTCTGAAAGAGATTGGTTTTGTTGTAACGTGGAAACCTCCTTCTCCGCTGGCACTCCGTTTTAAAAAAGATTCGATATGAATTTTCTTTAATTTGTACCATTAATATGGTCATTAAATTTTTGAATCTTGCAATAATAATTCATGTAATTTTCCTCATTTACTGCTATTTTACACACTTTCCAAGTGTAGGTGGCGCATTAAAATCATTTTGATATTATGAGAGCATGGCAGAGCGTATCCGATGAAACCAGCGTCGTAACACGTATGTGTTGTAATTACAGATGGAAATGTACTGTTTAGACTCCAATATCATCCTACAGTAACTTGTTCTTATGTTTCTTCAAATATTTTAGGTGCTATTTCTCTATTCGCACAGAGACAATAATTTAAATAATTTATCTTCTTTTAACAAAAAAATAAACTGCTTAACTTAACAAGGTTTTTTCATGGAAGGGATATAAACACAGTCTGGCTCTTTTTTCAGAATCGGTTAACTTATTTATACAAATTCCGCAGAGATACAAGCCTCGTGCTTCCCCAGCGGGTATTAGTCTGCTATTCAGAGCATCAAAAAATATCAAATGGGAGTTATAGCCCTTTCTGTTCCTTTTGAGACCAAACCGTAATGTCATCCAGCTCACTTTTGGTGGGCTCACTCTAATAACTCGTACTTTTTTAGACTGATGCAACTACAGAAGACCGGAAAATTCGTTGAGTACAAGTGAAAAAACAATTACTTGCATATAACCTTTTTTGACGTAACTTCAACCTGGAAGAAGTGATTTTCTTTTAGGGATACAGCGGCCACTCGCGGAGAAGTGCTTGTAAGTGCAAACCTGAGTAGCAAATCAAATTAGCAAGTGCGTCTGTCATTGTAGCTTACGTCACATGGCGGGAGTGAAAAAAAAGGAAGGGGAGTGAGCGGAAGGAATTATCATGCTTTTTTTTACTTTTTTAAGCACAGTTTAATCTTCTTTGCCACAGCGGAAACAAAACGAGAGGAGAGGATGTTTTTGGATCCACCCCCTTGGTGGCTTATTCAATTTGGGATTAATTATAACGGGGAAAAAAGTAAGTCCGAGACCGGTGAGAGAAAGTGAATATAAACTAAGGGGGATATTGTTCTGGCAATAAATAATCTGAAGAACTACCGAGGAGTGTGAGGAAGTTATTATGAATTTATGCAGTGACTAGGTGGCGAGAATTATATTTATTAATGCGAGAGAAATAAGTCCAACATTTGGTTACCCATTATTTGGAGGTAAATTTACATTGTAGAGAATAATTCCAGTTTTTTTGGCATTGTGAAAAGAATTTCTTGCAAAAAGCCACAGTTTATAAATTTAAATTACGAGGTTAATGTGAAAAGTTCCCGGAATGGAATAATAACTAACGATTTACCTCAATGATTTTTTTATTTTTCAATGTAGTCTCCCTGCACACTAATGCATTTGGTCCAGCGATGTTCCAACGTCTTGATCCCAATTCATCTGTGGTTACAAACTGGCGCCGTAAATCTTGTTGAATGATCTCAAAACGGGTCAAATATTTTCGGAAATTTCCAATTTGATGCGCATGCGTTGTGAGCAATGAGTTGCGGCATTCATGTGACAGATAATTTGCTCATATCCAATTCCATTTTTAAAATTTGACATGACATCCCTACAGCTTTTCAGCGATTTCTTGTACTTTCAGTCGGGGTTCTTCCATAACCGTTTGATGCACTTTTGCAATAACTCCTGGGGTAGTGGCACATTTTGGCCGACCACTATGTGGATCATCATTTAAACAGTCCTGACCAAGCTTGAACTCGTTTGTACCCTTACCAAAAGTTGAATCTACATCTATATACATCGACACAATGCCCCGCAAGCCGCCGCGAGGGCTTGTGGCGGGGGGTGAAAGATCATCCGTAACACCACCCGTAACTACAATAAAACCACATGCAAAAAGAAATCATGTTACCTGTTCATGCTCTCGACAAACCTTAATCACACGAAAGAAAGTAATTACATGCAATAATATTCGAAAACATGAAAAATACATAAAAATCGTGCTGTTGAACTATTAAAATATGGGATTGTAAAACAAAAAGAATAACATGCAGGAAGAAATATGCAACATATCGACCATTATAAGCACTACCAATTCTATTTATCTCCTTCGCGATTGCTGTCATGTCTATTATGATCGCTAATGGTTTAAGGGAAAAACGACATTTTAAATCCATCCGATCTATAATAAATCTCCCTGATTTTGCGTTGTAGATCTTATGTACCCTAGTAAGTGGGGACCTGTAATATGTCCTTAATATCCTCAGAATATTACTTGCTTAAAATTTATTTCGATTCTGAGAACCTTTCAAACTACCCTCGTATTACTCCAATTTTATTACTTACGAAATAGGTCATTGTTTTTCTGGAGGTCATTATACACGTAAATGGCTAAGGGCTCAGCTAAGGGCATTATATTTAGTGGAATAGAGATCGCTTTACAGGCTATGAGAAAAGGGATAAAACAGGATTTTTCGTAGAAACATTAATTTTTACGAAATGAGCATGTTAGATGCCTTGGAAATTTAAAAAAGCCTGGTCGTCTAATCGTTTCTTTCTCCGTCTCAGGTAAAGGAAGGCCAATCCATCGGTATCAGCACTATCGACGCAAACCGCACTTTCTTATACCGTTTAAATATGAAACAGAACTGCGTCCGTCACTAAAAAAACCCACTTTACCTTCGTCACAGAGTAAAGTAAAGAGCCTCAAAGTAAAGGAGAAGATACAGAGATAAGGCTAACCGATAGCAGCGCTGAATGCACAGCCATGCAGGCGCACAAAATTTCAAATTAGAAAGCGCAGGCTGGAATCATCAGCGAATTGTATGCTGGTAAATCACGTAATACCGTTATCACGTGGGTGCAACCATTTCCGTCCTCACCTTATCTCCCGGGGAAAATGATTTCCTAATAAATATTCATTAGAGTCGAATAGGGTCCAGTATCAGTTTCTTTTGAAGGGTTTCGCGGCGAAATCATAAATAAAGATCAGTTTTAATTTGGTATGTACATGAAGTCAAAAGAAAATATAAGCGTTTCTGAGGCCAGTCAGTTAATGTCGGTGTTTCGTTACAGCTGCTTGAGAATCTTGTTGAAGTAAGTGGTAATCCGTGTGTTCCAGCGGAGCTGAAACACTTATAAAAACTAATAATGTTTTATTTATCTTTGCAGGGTTCTTAAAGTGATCGTAAATGTCAAATTGATAGAAATCGAGTGCTTAAACCGTAACGGCGGCCTTTCCTGCGCCGAACTTCTTCAAATGCTGTTTCGCTCATAAACACAAGATGCTGATTGGCTCCTTCCTTGAAGACGATAATTTGAACCTTTTCTTGGTTCCTTTACGTGAACAAGCTTTTCCAATTGCCTTCTGCCAACTGCTAAGTTTCCTCATCATATCTCAAGCCAAGGTGGCGGTCATCCAAGTTGACTTCACTAAGCATTGAATAGCTTCTTTGAAACGGGAAACAGCGCTTAAGTAGCCGAACTTCGCAATTATACTTTGCCGACAATACGATAATTTTATTTTGTAATAAACTTATTAATAATAAGTTATTATTTAGATTCGAGCGTATAAAACCAGGTTTGTTTTGTTAGTTGTTATGCATACAAAACCAACTTACCGTATTATTTGTGCTTTTTTAAGCCTATTTTTAGAGATATGAAGTATCCAAAAATCACTTTTTCCTTGAAATTCGGAGAGGATGCTTCAAGGAAATTTTTTGTTCATTTTTTTTAACTTGAGAGCTTTAAACCCACCTAATTCCAACAGTTGTTTTAGGTCTTCCAGTTGTGTATAGGAATTAAGAATAGGGTCGGATTTGATGGAGACGGCAGTTCGTCCCGGGCAAAGCCTTTCGTGAATGAAATTCGCACATTTGGGAGAGGGGAGCTAGTTCTTTCCCCCAGTGCTATCATACGATTTGCGATGAAATTTTATGAGAATCAAATGTTATATTGCGTCAGGTGCATGTAAATATGTTTGGGAATTTACTTAGATACCAAAAAATAAGAAAATAAAACAGTTTCTGGCGTAACTTAATGGAAAATTTTCGTATTGATAATATTCGGAAACAGACAACTTTGCGTTTCCACTTAAAATTACCATTATCACGACCTAGGTTTCGTTTTCGGATTTGATGATGTCATACTGTAACGAAACCTAGGTCGTAATAATAAAGGTTTTAAATGGAAAAAGCAAAGTAGTTTGTTTTCGAATATTATCAATAGATTATAAAAAACAGCAATGCTTTAAGATGGGACAGAACAAACGAGGGATAGGTGAATGTTGCGCGGAGTATGTGACATAAAATTGGGAACAACCCTTAACAATGCTCTGTCAAAGATATGGTACTTATAACAATTATTCCTGATATTAGCTGCGGTTTAATCATAAAAAACATTTCTTTTTCTCTTTTCTTTACTCTTTACCAAATATAAATTCTGCTGCATCAATATGAACTCTACACTTGGACCTGCATCAATTAGAGTTTTCTCTTTCTCACTAAATCATTGCAGTAAACGGTCCCGAGGAAGTTTCGAGGAAATGTGGATTCCTTAGTGCCCCATCACAGTCTAGTGGAAGATAGTGTTGAGTGGCATTGTTATTTCTGATTCGACCATCACTTAGAAGGATGAGGGAGAAAAGAGGTATCAGAGCAAAGAGAATCCATATTGATTGATAGGCTAAAATGATTCAAAATAATGAATGGCTGTTATGCGCCTTCACATTGAAAGTTTAATTATCAAAGTGAATGTCTCAGAAAAAATTAAATCCCGAATGGGAACCAAATCTTGGCCATATCGGTTTCTTGGAGATAGATTTGAATTATACGGGAATTCACATTATGGAAGAGAATTGGAGCGTACGCTCAATTCTTAATGTCACACCTTGTTAAAAAAAAGCATGTTTTGTAGTTAATGATGGTTTTTAACGTACCACTAAGATACCATCACCATGGTATTCGACCAGAAGGTTGATTGTAGGAGAAGATCACCATCATCACTCACTAAGCCATCATTCAATAATCAATCTTAATTGGATGACTAATACTTTATATTTTCACTATCGTTGATTTGTTAATGTCTCTGCTGGCCTGTACTTGTTTACTCAGTCCAAGTATAGCTTTGATGGGGGGTTATTCGTCAGTTTTACAATCGCGAATCTAAGGTCACTCTCGGACTTCTTGTTTAAGCTCTTGTGGCTTAGAAAACCTGAAGATTAGCTTTTTATGGTTGCATCTCGAACATTCTAACGTTTATCTAATTACTAATACTAATAAAAGATTAATATTAAAATTTAAACTCAGGGTTATACTTTTACGTTTTACTCCGTAAGAATTATTACAGCGTTACTTTAGAATATTATTTTGCTTTATTTTTTGAGAATTGGTGATTTTGTGCAAGAATAATTGATTTTTTTATGTCCACTCGTCCATGAAAGAAGTGAAATGAGTTTTGGTAGTGCAGAAAGGCCTCACATTAGGTAAACTCTGGTGGATAGAGTTATATGCCGAACGACGAGGGCATGGAAAGGGTCAGAGGGCTTCCACTGGTTTTGTGATTTCCTTCACTTTTGAAACTTCTTCGAGAAAGGTGTTCTAGAGTTACTACGCCAATTAGAGTGGCTGTCTTTCCCTTCGTCTCCTTTTCACCACGCCCTCCTGCGGATTGTGATCAAAAACTTGTTCAATAGACGTGAATTGCGAGCTCTTTCTTCCGCTCTACCTCATCGTCTCCCTTCTTCTATTACGTACCCGTCCACATCTCTCGGCCTCGATCGAAACTTCTCCCATTTTCTTTTCGGAAAAACGCTCTCGTCACTTAAAATGATCTTTCCTTTAACTCTAAAAATACACCGTAAACTATGCAGTATTCAGTATTTCGTATTGCTTATTATTTTCAAATACGTATTTTATACACGTTTGATCATGCTTTGAGAGTTTCATTGGCTCCTGATCATAGATTAAAGTTTATATATTTAAATTTAAAGTTATTAGTGATTTTGAATTGTTTATGATGAAGTTAAGTTTTCTTAATGTGGAAGTTTTCACGCAATATTTCGGTATGATGCAATATGAGAGTAACATTACTTTCCAAAGATATGAAATCAAGGCAAGAGGCTGGCTTTTCAGTTGCAGAGTTTGAAGACATGTGTTAATGCTGATAGTACTTTCGGCTACTTTACTATTTTTAGGTTACTGCTAAAATTTGTACCAATTTGCACTAGACAGAATCACGTTACACGGAAACGCCTCTAAGAGATTGGAAAAATAGATCTGGAAGAGGTTTGGACCTCCTGTATAATTACAGCACTTCTGACGCTGCTTAGTTTTCACGTTTACTACATTTACTCGACAGAGTTACATCGACAATACTTATTGCCATGCTACTCATTGGATTACAAAATGTAATGTATTAATGATATGACATGGTATATCCCGTTTACGCAATAAATTTTAATGGTATTTTTTTAAAGTGAAAGAAGCACATGACGGTTAGTCGCTGGATAACCGAACACAATTGTTTACAGAGTTTGTTATCCATTGATCTACATAGGTCCCCTGAAAACATAATCTGTTTTAATAGATCCGATGACTAAAGACACCGGATACGATGAATATCTTGGTATCAGATCTTGTAGAGTTATTTAACATTATTATTATTACCATGGCTACAAATCCAAAATGCTACTTCTTTAGTATATCAATAAACATTAAATTGGATTCCATTTATCATTATTCCCTATAGAACGAATGGCGACATATTTGATCTGCTAGACCACTTGACTTTATCGACAAACTTAATATATTGAGAAAACAAAATAAGTTATTATTGCAATGAGCACCCTATAATTGATACATTTAGAGCGCACTGTAATTTATAAGTTAGCTAAATATAGCAATAAATTGATTGTATTTTCCCGATTTCATTAATATTTACACATACTGTAAAATATTTAATTTAGTTGTTAATTATACAATCTCTGTGTGCTCCATAACGCCAAATCACCATTTTCGAGATATTCTCTAAATATTCTATTCGATTCTGTTTCATCATTTTCTCGTGGCTTGCAACACTTAATTTGTGTTAAGCAGCCTTTGACCTCCTCTATACCTCTTCTCTTTGTGGCAATCCATTACGGAGTTCGCTAATTTATTCTGATTTAAGCTTGTTTCCATATTAATTCTCTTCTTCTTCTCGTCTGTGCCTTACTTATTTTTACCCACTCTTCGAAGAGCTTCATTTAGCCCAGTGTAGTCCATTTATTTTTCATCATTCCAGTGCCTATCCACATTTACTAACCTTTTAATCTTTACTACTGTTTATATTTTCTTAGTCTCAACAGCACAGAAGAGTACACTATGTTCCAAATTGTGTGCCAACTATTTTTCATGCCCAAATTAATGATATTAATAAGTTGTCCTTACTAGTTACATCTTTGTTTGGGAAGGTTTGACAACTGTATCTATTTCTTTCTCTTTAAATTTTTATCTGATATTCTGATAATCAGTCCTGGCAAAGGCAGCAGCATTAAGATTCGAATGCTAAAATTAGAGAATCTTTTTTGTGTTTTTGGGCGATGTAAGAATTTTACACTACTTATCCAATACTAAAAGCAATAAATATACAGGACATTCTGTACTTCCCCAATTATTGTTCCAGTCGGTAGTAAATGCATTTTTCTTGGGTCATTGCCGTCCGCTCTGTTCATATTTCATTTCCACTATCATTGCTAATTTTTCGATCATTAATTATAAATGAGTTGTATTTCCGATAACTGCCAATCATTTTCAAGCTGTCACATTTTACCTCCTTCCCTTTTCCGTTGCCACTCAATGGTCGCAAAGCAGCCCGACCTATTAAGTGAGCTAATCTTTTGAATTCCCATTCTCACGCCCCCTATTTCTCCTGCTGTTTCACGCGGTAAACTCTCACCTCCCTCCTACTTTGGAACACCTCCCAATATCGATTATTTAGAGAAGCAAGATCCCCTCATACGCATACCTGTGGACGCCCGAGACCCTAAATGCCTACTCCAGCCAGGAACAAACGGTTTAATGATGCAAGATCCCCGAGAGGCTCTAATTGTACCCCCGACATCCTCCCGGGTATAGCTAGCTTTTAGGCAAACACCCTTAGAATTACCTCGTAGGCATTGAGGTAAGTCCAACGCGAAGGAAGTTCTCTCATGCTTGTATGTAGGTCTGAAAATGTTGTCTGTAGCTGAGTCCCCCTTCTCTCTAAAATGATCGTCATATCTGTATAGCATATATAGCATGTGTAGTTAAAACGAGGAGGTTAAATAGGGTTTTGCAAACCACAACTGGGTGTGCTTGTGTTATATTCGTATTTGAAGGCCACATTTTTAATTTAAAAATACTTCCTCGATAATTCTTGAATTATCATTCTTAATGCACCAAATTACATTCATGGGACACACAAGATTTAAGTTAAAAAGAATTGCAACATCTGAATTTCTTTTTATTTTCTTCCTTTGTTCTTTGAATTTAATTGAGTGAGTGATTCCATCTAAATAGTTTTACCTCAAAATGAACGGGTATTTGGTATATGATGTTATAGACATGTAAAAATGTGTCGAAATCTTTCAAATGTCATATTTTTCTATGATAATTATAATGATCTTAAAAACTCTACATAAAATGTTGTAATGAATTAGAAGATTTTCGGTGATTATCGGTGCAAAAGCTATTGACCAGTGTTTTTCAAATCAGGAGTTTTCAGTCTAGTTATTTTTGCTATAATGTAGCTAGAGGATAACATTTTGGTAGTTTTATACTCTATTATTTCAGCAAATCCCTATTATGTTGCGGAAACGATCAAATAAAATACTTATTTTTACTGTACGAAATGTTCGCTGTTGGGGAATTTTTTACTGAAATTTATTAGTGTAATGCACTTAAAATGGCAGCGAGATCTTTAATTCTTTTAAAGCGTTTTTTAGGAATTTGAATTCCGGTAAAAAATAAAAATAAATGTTTATCGTATTTTCTAAAGCTGATAACTTGGGAGCTGAAAATTCATATCTTTAATAAATCAATGAAAATTAAAATATTATTTTTTCCTTCAAAATATACATAACTTAGTCGTTATGGAATAGTTTGATAGCGTGGAAAAATGATTATTTAGGAAGGCTCATGTGAGAAAATTGTAAAACGCCTTTTCGTCATTTTGGACACCTACGTCATATGATAACTATTTATAGTGGCTGATAAATTTATTTAGGTCTAGGCCTAGTTATCTTTTCTGCTCGGGTGATGCAAAGCAATTTTAGGTGAGGCCAATTTTTTCAATTACCAATGAATTTTTCCGCTACCAAATTAATGTTCTGTTCGAAAATGTTTCCATAATTCCTGGGAGTACACAAATCAAGGATAGGAAAGGGGTGCTTGACACTATTTTTCTTCCATCAGCGCTTAGTCTGCCGATGGGTGCGTTTTTTCTCCCACGACCGAACCGCGGTGTGTCTCGCCCGGGCTGTCGCGGGAAGCATTCGCAGCGTTGCTGGTTTGCGTCGGAACCGTATCTCTCATCTTTTTTTCCATCTCACCACGCGACATCCCTTGTTTCCCAGCACTTCCTTTATGGCGCTCGGAGGGTTTTTTGTCGGAAATATGGCGATCTTTCTTCCGTCGCGGGGGAACTAAAAATGGAGGAAAGAAAAATCTTGTAGTCGAAAGAATAGCAGGGAGGCGGGGGAGTTTCAAGCAGAGTAACATGGCGTTCTCAATTAAAGGGTTTCTCTGGCCCCGGTGCGTCCTCCCGGGCTTCTCTTGCCTTCGACCGACGATGAAGGAACGACAACGGTCGACGCCCTTGGGCATCATGCTCCGCTCCCCGAGGACACCCCTACCTCGCCTCTTATTTCAAGACTGCTTCTCACTCCTCCAACACCCTCGCCCCCTTATTCCCTAGGAGGGTGCTAAAAAGCAAAAAAAATAAAATAAGTGGATAAGAATTTTTATCTTCTGTCGCGTCTTACGTTTTTATTTATTGGGTTTAGGGGTTTACACGTGCCCCAGGGTACGGCGTCCCTCCTTCGTTCCCGACCCTATTTTTCGCGCGGGCACAAAGTAGATGGGGAGAAAGAGGGCGCGAGGACGCCGTCTAACACTTAGGAAAGAAAATAACAGGTGTTATGTGTGTCTCTTTTTTTTAGCAAAAGTTTCCATTTCGAATTTGGTGCGAGGGGAATATTGTGAAAGGAGAAAAGGGGAGGGCGTGGGGGAGTTGAAAATGGGACGGGGGTCAAATGGACGCAAGGAGCGTGTAAGGGTTAAATGGGTTAGGGAAAGAAAGGAAGCAAAAAAATGAAGAAATGCGGGGCACCCGTCCAGTTCTCATCGTGGAGTGAGAGGTGGACGTGTTTCGAGGAGGGTACTTGAAAACAGAAGTGAAAGTATTCGAGGGGGTATTCTTTTCATTTTCATAATTTTTTTCGGGTGGGGTCGAGGAAGACACAGCTCGTTGATTAGCATGAATTATGCAGTTAGGTGGGCGGACGGTAGATGGAACTTAATAGCTGACGACGAATTCTGCGGGTGAGCGTCTGGAGGAATGGAGGGTCGCAAAATGGGCCGCAAGCAATGAACATCGATATTAAATGTTTTTGGTGTCGTGGCGAAAAATTCATTGGTGCTATTGCCAAGGATTAGGTTCACCGTCTCGTGTACTGAAAAACAGTCTATATGGATCTGAATCGTTTGAACAAGTGAACTATAAAATGAGATGTGGGCTCTAATAACTAATTAGGACCTCTATCTCATGTATATCATCAATATTTTTAATGATTATGTGAATTCTCTTATTTTATATTCAGGGGTATATTCACCTTCTTTGAATAGTATACTTCGTCCCTAAATGTTTTGGTATCAATTGTTACATATTTATCCCTTCCTTAAAAAGGTTTCCGAGGTTTGATGCTGCCAAACACTATTCTTCCCGAATTATCGCCGGTGGATCAAAATAGGGTGGCTTAGGTGTCATGTCACCCCCCTTGGGAATTGTTTTTTGCTCTAATACAAATCAAAATGAATGAACATTACATGTCCGATATTTTTCTTTAAATACCTTCCGTCCCCCGAGACTAAAATTATTTACTTCATGATTCGCTGCAGTCTTTCTTGATTTTTCTGAAATTATTTTAAAATTTGAAAATGATGTTTAACTTACTTTTTTATGGAATTGTTACAAAGTTCTCGTTGTTAGCACATTTAAATACTTCCCCCCTTCCCTCCTGTTTTTCAATCGGTTTTATTATATTCTGACAAGTTCACTTCTAGTCAGTTAACTTCTACTAAAGCTGCTCTGCTCTCTACTACTCTGCTGAGCTAAGGGATCTACGCGAGGGAAATTCCAAGAGACAGGTAAACATCTTCCAAATGTATGCCTTTCTCAGGCAGTGGTAGTTTAATTCTTCACTATGCTGCCCAAGACGCCTATTTGCTTCCATGCTTGCCAAGCATTCTTCCCTCTGTCACATCCCTCAATATCTTACAATCTCTCGATCATAGTCACCTTGAAAATGCTGATGCAATGAAGATGTCACCCACACTCTTTATCCTAGAGTTTGACTTCAGGTTTAATTTTCTTCCAAATAGACCCTTTGGTTGTTTATCTCCTCGCGGGTATCGCTTCCTTGTGTCTGCATTTCCCGTGGAATGTCTACCCTATGTAATTTGAAAAATGTCTGTCTATAGAAACATAGAGTTTTTAATGTTAAATGTATTAATTATTTTATTGACGGCTCAAGTCAGGACGCAAAAACACATTATATTAAATTTGCAGTCAGGACGCAAAAATACATAATATTAAATCTGCACCTTTTTCTCTCTTCTTTGGTTGGTTTTTATTATCAGTATTATTTGGATACTTTTGCAAGCATTATTTGCATTTTAATATGTATAAATTTCCTACCTTACCTTTATTACAACCCCGAAAATATTTATGACACTCTGAGGTGAACGATTCTGACACTCCTGCTTCTGTTTCCTGAAAGTGGTCACTTATCATGGTTTATCACTGTTTACTGCATAGTTTTCATCTCTCCTCGCTCCTTCCTGTTCTTTCTTATTACGTATTGCTCACTCTGTCCATGAGGTAACGTACCATGCAGCATGGTGCTAAAAGCATTCCAGAATGATGGCAGGTATCGGGAGAATTTTCATTGATGTCATTCCAGGATGACACTTCACTGGTTGGCTCTACAGTATCAGTCTCCTTTTCTGTTCCGTGCAGTAACATTGTCGTCTCTGAACTTTGTCATTTTTATGAGCTGAAAGGGAAAGCCAGTATTCCATCCGCCGGTCATTGTGACGATGAAAGAGTATGTGAGTCTATTCAGCGTCCGTGTTCTACTTCAAGAATTTGGTAGTGCTTAGGGTGGGTTACCAATCGTAAACTCCTTTGGGGAAGAAAATATTACGACCTTGATATAACTGTTGTGACCTAACCAACTGTTTATTTTTTATAAGAATGATTATCTTAAGAAAGAACGGAGTTTTCGTTCATATCCATGATGAACTACAACAATTACACTGTCCATTTTCGCTTTTATTCTACTTTTGCTGGATCTTTTGCAGAAATTCCGAATTGATTTCCTTTAATGCTTTCTCTTTTATTTAAAATATTTAAACTATTTCACTAAGGTGCAATTGGTTTAGTTTAAAATGATTTTCATTCTAAAAGTTGGGGATTTAACCTTTAAGACAACCAGCGGAATTATCTTTCGAGTAATCCAACGGTCCAATACTAGATAATTAATGTTGGGGTTTTCAATGTGGCGTTGAGAAGTAACGCAATGAATGAAATTCCACCAAAAGACAAGCAGATTAGTGCTAAATAGTCTCAGTAATGGAGACACCAGATTTATATATCAATGAGGATAATTGAATAGAATTTATTGAATTTTTAAGTTACGCTAAGGTCCATTTAAAGAAGAAGAAGAGCCTAGATTGGAAGCTCTTGATATGGATAATTAGGGAAATGAGTGAGGGTTAGAAAAGCAGAGTAATGTTTTAATTGACTGGAAAAAAGAGTTGTTCTTGGGTAAAATTTGAAAAAAAAGGCAGAAGATATGGTGTAAGGAGGCAATGTGAAAGATATAGAAGGCAGTGATGGAATGAAGAACTGAAAAGATGGAGGAAAACATAAGTATAATGGAGCTTTAGCAGCCCACTATTATTTAAAAATAATTCAAAAAACTTACAAACGTTTACCTTAAACGAGCTCACAACTCGTGCATATAATATTGATTTTGAATATCTGATGTTGGGCATCCTATTCCATGTTCGTGATAAAATAGGAATTCTAAGAAAATGATGCAACTTTGTTCACATTAATGTAATGAAAACAAAACATGCGCTTCATTTTCGGTCATCATTTATAGTTATTTTATACGTATAACAATAGGTAGATTATATTTTTTCAAACTCTATGTGATGATATGTAAACTACAGATTCTAACGTATTGTCTTCCCTTGCCTTATATTCTTTCTGTTAAGTAAAAATTTATACCCGACTGTATATTTTCATTGTGAAGGAACAAATGTCTCAGACGAACAGACACAATTCACAAAACCTGTCCATTTAATGGATTGGTATACTAAAATATACTTAGTCCTTCGCACGCATGCTAGATGTGGTTTTTGGTTTTTTGGAACTTAGATTCAAGGATTGACATGCTCGTTTCTAATGTTCCGAAGTAAATAGTAAAGGTCTACAATTCAACGCTCTTCATCTTCGACCCCTATTTACTCGAGTGATCTATCCCCCACAACAATTCTAGTCCTTCACGCTAGGTCTCCCCGGATTTCCAGGTTCCATTCCAACTCGACACACTCCTCACATCGGATGTATTGACACCCAAAACAATGCTATTACAGCATTGAAGCCTCAAATGTGAGCCAAGGTAGACTTTAAAATAAAGTGTACCTATATATAATGCTATAGTTCTTAGGTTCTTATATCTCTTATGGTATTCATCTGTGTTTGTAGAAGATGTTCACCAATAATATAGTTAAACAAGTTATAGTTTTACCATGGTATTTGTCAATATTACGACTCGTGGTGAAGTAGGAGACAACTGCAGTTTTTGCAAAAGGCGTGATTTCGCAAAATAGAATTGAGAATGAAAATTTTCGAGATAATATTATATATTTGAAACGATTTTAGTCCATGATGTAGTTCACCTGGTGTGTTAATGGAAAATCTCAATGGGCGTTTTAAGGATGGTGATCTTCGATGTAACTGCTGGATCGGGTGATTCAATCATAAAAATCGTTTTGCGTTGTCCAAAGTTATGCTCGGATTTATTTTCTGAAGTACGGAAAATATTTTGTGAAAAACGATGGATTAAAAAAGTTATGAAATCCTGGACGTGTTTACATTTTCTTTTAAGAATCATATCATGCTCTTGTCATTTTAAGTAGGTTCCGCCAAAGTGAATTTCAAATGTGAAACGCGTGAACATGCTAGTAAAAATTCTGGATTAATAATCATGATATGTATACATCTCAGAAAATCCAGTAAACGATTATACCGTTTAGCAGGTCCCTGATGGTCTAAAGGGTAGAGGGATTCCATTTGGGAATATAATTGGTGAAGGGTAAGAGTGTAAGGACGCTTCTGAATTCTTATCAATCTTTTCCGAGGAAATCGAAGAAAGGAATCGGGGCCGAGAAAAGGGAAAGAGGGAGGAAAGGGTGAGTGCAGGAAACAAAAAGAAGGAGAAAAAGAGCGGTGGGGTTACGAAGGGAATGCCAAAGAATTCTCATCGTCGAGTATTCTCACGAGCGAGTGTTAATTTGGGAAGTCGAGGCTGTAGTCGGCACGGTGGGGTCCCCCGAGCTCTAATGAGAGAAGACGTTCCTCGCGATTGAAAGGCAAACAGCGTCCACTTACATAGATGTATTGCCTCTTCAGCATAATAAATGTGAAGGTGGAGTTGAAATACTGGAGGGCAATGCATTTACACCGTATAGTTAAAGGTCTTCCGCTAAAATAGGTTTCACAAAAGGAAATTAATGAAAGGGGGAAGTCTCGTTCTTTATTATGGGCTGCATCTGGGGAACTTTACATATGCATTCCCGATTTAGTCTCTACCTATTCTATATCATTATATTCGGTGAGTACATTCAATCCTTATGCCTCTTCATTTCTTGGCTGAAAAAAAATTTGTAATTTTCCGTACTTGTTTATTGTAATGTTTTTTCGAAGTTTTAACATAATTATCAAAAGTGGTTGGATCAAAATTATTTCTAGTTTTGTTGTCAAAACTTCAACACCGTTATGGTTAAATAAATTTGGAAAATAATTAAGTGTTTTTCAACTGACATGAATTAATTTCACACACGTAGCAGACATTATTATTGATTGCTATTGAAAATATGACGATTAGAGTTGAGATAATGTTTACATAAGAAACAAATTCCAAGATTTGATAGAATTGTGGGGATAGGGCGTGCTGACGTTTGTTCTTCCCAATTTAACCGTAAAGAATGACGGTTACCGATCGTGGAAGGGAGGAGAGAAACTTAGTGTTACGTATATTTCTGCCGGTCTCTTTCTCTCGCCGGACTTTCATGATAATGCCTTGAATATACAGTACATTGGTCAGACCATCAAAAGAATAGTAACTTCCACTTGGGGTGGGGTGATATGGCATGACCTCCATAAAAGGAGCCGTTTTTGAATGAAATTTATTGTATCCAAGTCTCCAATCTGTTCCCTTGGCATGGAAAACCGTCAAAATATTCACAGCACCTTTCCAAGACGAATTCTCATGTATTCTTCTGCCAGAAATAAAGGAGAATGCCCTGGGGATTTCAGCATAAGAGCGAGAAAATTCAGAATTGACTAGCGACCAATAAACCAAAAAGTCTCCTAAAATCCATGGAGCACCGGGAAATCTTGTTCTATGGCATTTTTACTCCCCTTGCGTATTTGGTAGGAATGACATTTTACAATTCTGATCACCCATAAAGATGTAAAATACAGCGAAAATGAAATTTCATTTCCCGGATTTTGTTCAATTTCAACAAAGATATATTTATTTTGCGTGAAAGAGTTGACATAAATTGAGGAAAACAGTAATGCTACCCATAAATGGGGTGCGATGATCAAAGAGAGCTTTTAGTATGGAATGCGGAAATATTGTTTGCTCCACTGTGCAGGCGAGGTGAACTTTTAAAGAAATAGTTGTAGTAATTTTGCGATCTAAACGGTTTCCAAGACCTTGCTTCGAGTAATCAGGTAAAAGATTTAAGTTTAATTTGATCAGACCATCGTTAGCAGATCTGAAATGTTTGGCGGTAATGGACTGTTTAACGAAGGGATCGCCCTTTCTTTAAGATGCCCTCTGCCGGGACCCAAACGAGAATCAGATAACACCTCTCTACAAGTGTACCAGTAGAATATCCTCATAAAATGCACTCCCCTGGTGTTGTATTCCTGTGTCTTGTTGTCTTATAGAATCGGAAAAATGGTATATAAATCAGATAATTCTTTAGAACCAGAATGCACAGGTCCAAAATTCCGCATATCTTAAGGAAATAAAGAAAAATCTGGTATTTTCCCTTTCTTATCAATGAAGTTGGTCTGTGAAAATTATTTCACACAAACATTATTCAATTGTGTTCAGTCATTACGTGGAACTATTTTTGTGTGTACCCTTGTACTGGTGATGCTTCTCAGGGATAGCTAAAAATACCGTCGAAGGTTCAATATTTAATATGGAGTAAAGAAATAAAATCTCTAAAATTAAATCCTTGTCATCAACCCTTTGAGGAAATCACTACCCAAACGGTGGAAGAATTTTTTAAGGTGTATATTATTAAAAGCAGAATATAAACATCATTAGTTTCCTTGGAAAAAAACACGCCTAATATTTATGCTCCGTTAAAAAAATCTGAATGATGCAGTGAGCTCCGAACTGTATACGTTGAAAACATTTTAATTCCAAGTAAAAAGCAAGTGAAAAAAATTTAAAAAAAGGTTTTTGTCTCTAATTTTTATGGTTTGAAAACTGAATTAGGTACGAAATTCTGATTGAAAATCAGTCATATGTATTTATTCCTTCTTTTTCGCGGTATCATTCATCTCATTTAAAAATCAGGTCCATCGGAGTTAAATGAGTAAAACCAGGCTCATATTTTAACTGAATCTCTGGAAGAAATTATACCAAACTATTTGCTCATGACCACGGATGCATTATTTAACCTACTAACATCGTTAGTGCACGTTGCATGCTCGGGAGGACATTCAACTTTTATGAGCTTTGCCAGTGGAACGACCTGTGGAATAACATCAGTAAACTTGGTAACTAAAGCTAACGGGGATTTAATCCCATTACCTTAAGCAGGCATTTAGAATGTGTTCACGTGTCTCAATTGCATTACTTATTCTTAGAATAGCCCTTTTAGAATATCCTTGATTAATGTTACTTAAGTTTAAACGCTTTTTAAACGACGAATATTTATCAAGTATACTCGAAACTCGTAAATTTTATACTTATTCAATCAGTACTCAAACAACCATGCCAGAGGGCTTGAAATGATGCTCCGATTCCCTTGTCTAATTAAAACTGTATGAACAGCTCCTAATTTTATAACACTATAGCATGTCAAAATGAAAAATACGTTTCGCTATGTGACCATTCGTGAAATGAATAACACCATTTCCAATGTCTAAAAGGAAAATTTTTTTAGTGGTCTTCTTTCTCATTAGAAATGATTTACCTCAGAGCAAATCAAGGTGGGAATGGTCATGCAAATTCATGAATGGATTGAATCATTTCATGATCCATTCATGATGTCATTGAGCCCATTTGAATCAAATTCTCGAATCGATCTTTGTAGCAATTTTGTCGGCCAAAAACTGAATTATTCACCCATTGATATACAACCCTGACAACTTGATTGTGTGACTGGTAGTTTTTAGTAATCTGATAATTTCGGAGTTGATCAAATAGCATCAGGTGGTCCCCGTTGCATTCAGATCTGATTGGCGCCGCGTCATTCAACCGCAAACGCGTCGGTGTCATCAGCAAACCAAATGGCTCTCCCGCGAACGCCTCGCATGCATCGCCAATCGGCAATATGGGACCACCACTAATGAGCAATGGAAATGCGGGAGTGGAGAGGAATGGATATGCGCACTTAGTCTCTCTTTATTTTGCCCGGATGGCCCCCAAGTGCGCAATGAGAGAGCCCTTTGACGTTGTTTCTATTTCCAGCACTTGAGCGTGTGAGCTTTGCCAAATGCCTTTTTGCCTGTGAGGGCTAAGAAAAGCAATTCTGTCACTGTGATGTACCTATTAAAACAGTTTGTTTTGCCATGACAAAATATGTCTAGCACCGGATGGGCTCAATTTATGTTATTCTCACTTTTTCGTAGTCAATTACCCCGACATGAGTGTATGAAGAACATACATTCGTGATTTGCACTCTTGAGAATTTTCTTACTTTTTCCACGGGATATTGATAAATGCTCAGATTATATATTTTCTGGATTAACCTCCGACTTAAAATTCCTTGTCACAGAATTTCTGGAAGATTGTCTATATTTCATCGTATATATTCAGAAGAAATCATGGTTATCCGAATTGCGTCTTGATATTGCTGGCCGGATTTAACTCGTAATTGCGTTTGATCAATGCGATCATCTGTTCCCCCGGCAAGCGCATTGGCGGTGTTTCCGGTTCAAGGCGTGGGAGTTGTGTCTGGCTGCTCTGATTTATGCTGGATGGTAGAAGAAATTGCCTCAACCCTCGAATCACTTAGAAAACCAAATGTGAATTCTGGTGTCCTGTGAAATAGAAGGCATGATTTGATTTTCGTAGTGCCTATCCACTTAGATAGTATGGAAAACTTGTATTGAAACTCAGAAATTTTGTAGTGTAAAAATCATTTGACTTAATTTTCATCCCGATCATGATTAGAGACTTTTTTCAGAGTGCGATTCACACAATTTGGTATGCATTGTGGATTCCTCCGTAAAAGTAACTGTCGTGGCTTATTCCGTATTTATTTGAATTTGGAAAAGATTATACTTAAATGTAATGGAGAAATTAAGGCCCAGGTTAAATCAAGGCTTTGAATATATTTTTCAGGTGCATTTTCTAATGCAACTCGGGGACAAAATTCGTTAATTTCTTTCCAATGCGTAACTTTCGCGAATAATTTTCCAAATTCCAAGGAAAGGAAAATCTCTGCATTTTTGTGGAGTGACAATAGTTTCAAATAATTATTGTTCCTTGTATTTTCTATTACGATATACTATACAGGTTTTTCGCAATGAACATGATAGGAAATTTTGATGCCAAAGCATGTCCTTGTTGTTATATTGAAAACTGTGACTTGGAATCACAACAACCACATGACAGACTCGACTTTACTTTTCTGTGTGCCACATTTTTCTCTCCAGATAAAGTTGAACGCGCGCCAAATTTTTTTACTGAAACCTTACCCGATATATTTGTTTATTTCAGGACAGGGTAGTATCGGTATTTTAACGTTATTTCTTTTATTTATTCCTTAGAGGGAGGGAAAAACAGCATATGTTGAGTGGCTGTATAAGTTGGGGCAAGCCATGTTTCGCTTCCCATTTTAATAGCACACCTTTGTGAAGTTGTATGCAAATATTAATTTCTGCTCTTTGACGTTATAATCAACCTTTCTTCAAGCTACCAGAAATGAATGGTTATTTTTTTCCTTTCCTCGTGCTCTATTTCACCCAATCCTGCATACCGACCGCCAAATATCTTTGAGGGCTCCCCTCTATCCTCCCCTCCTCACTCCGCCCCCAGAGGACCGCCGAAATTTCCATCATCGCAATCCCCCCCCCCCCCCCGCCTCCGCTACATCCGTGTCTTATTTCCGATACGAGGGAGTGGAGCCGGCGCTGAGGCAACCTCGGAGAGATTTTAGAATTGTGAATCCATCGGGACGCGATCGATAGGTACTCTGGGGTTATCACAGGCCTTATCGCCGCATCGCGCTTCGCAAGAGGCTCCTTTTATCTCATCCGCGCGCCGGGCTTTCGCTACCAACACGGGAGAGGAAATAGAACGTTTTGCAGGTTTGCTGAAAAATAAAAAGGGTCTCATGTGCCCTTGCCTCAGGGTACGCCATGTTCCATTTATTACACGGAATACCCCATAAATCTTTACACTAGCTCCCGCCACCATGGCAGTGTTAATACCTTTCTCTGTTGTTTTATTGGCCTTGTCGGTTCTTTGATACGCTGAAATGATGAAATTTTGAAATTAATTTATCTTTAATTTGTCAAATCATTATTATTTATTTTCGTCATAATTTTATAAACGTCCTGCGTGTGCAACTGATTTTTAACTAAATACACGTTAGTACCCCATTTAAAACGGATCTTTTGCAGAGAATTTCGGTTACCGATAAATACTGTGCTGTGATTTGCGATAAATTTTAACGACTCAAAATGATCAATCAATTATTGCTTCAGCAGTATGTTATTCGTGCTTTGTGTCCGGAGATTTAATAATGAGAGTCGTAATTATTTAAGACAATGGTTTGTATTCTTATCAACAGATTGATTCTCCTCTACTTACTCTATCTGTTATATTCTTTTTAAATTTTTGCAATGCATCTCATTCTAGATCGAACTTGGTGTACTATTTTATTTTAAAAAGAAGCTGGCAAAAATTCCAGCGTTTAAAATCACACCTTTTCTGTATGTTTTGTATGTTTCAACAAAAATAGTGATTCCAAGAGAGGGAATCGAAGCTAAATATGTATTATTCATGAAATTATTGGGTGTTTTAACAATTGAAGGAGTCTGATCATTTCAACATGTAACGTCAACTTCTCTGTCTTTTGTTACATGAGCTACTGCTGAAACCGATTTTGAGACTATTTTTTTATTTGTTACCAAAACAAGGTCTAACCGGCGCGGCGCGGCGGTGATGATTACTCTTCGAGTGCAAATATTAGATGATTTTAAATGCTACTACGTCCTAAACAAGAGAAAGAGAATGCGAGCTAAAATTGTCTAATTTGTGTGTTCCACGTCCTTTTTATCAAAATCCCCCGCTCTCCAAGGTTTAATGCCCGAAAAATAATTACAGGTGACATATCAATATTTATCGTCGTAATCTATCGTATTATTATTTGATAGTCTACCGTTTAACGTGCATTTTCATGGTCATAGAATGTATTTTCCTAAATTTCTTAACCTCGCTTAATAAGACAACCTGACGCCTCACATTGAAAAAAAACTTCTTCAATTCCGCATTCATTCTATTTTCTGCCTTCCATTTTGTCATCCACCTTCCCTGTTTTATCCTCTTCAGTCTCATGTTCCACTTCATTAGTGCTACATTATAATCTCTGCGTCCGCATCCGCTCCTGGGAAACTGTGGGTATTGATTACGCTATTCCAAAATTGTGCCTAACTATAATAGAGTCTAAATGATGCCTCTCAAAAAACCGAATATTCAATGTATAGCTACGCCAATTGTAGATTTTAAACCAAGTTTTATTTATGAGTAACCCCTGTCTCCTGCCGGGCTCTTCTGCCTTCTCCGGCGTTCATTTCTTGTTCCTACATCACTACCATCTCCTCCTTCGTCTACCATCGCGTTCCAATCCCCCATTACTATCAAAAGTTTCCCTCCAGGAACACCGGAAATTATGCCCTGTCTTATTGTTCCTTTATACGATTACAATTTGCCATGTAGACCTGAATGTTTGAATTCCTTGGTGCTACTTAGAGCATGGTATAACTCGCCTGTTCCATATTAACAGCGATTCTTTCTACATTTTTCTTCGGTGCTATTGCCACTCCTAGTTGGCTCTCTTTCCCTCCACTAGATATTACTCTATAGCTATTGCTCCTTCTCTGCTGCTGCAACTGGCGGCTTCGCTTACGCTTTGCAAGGATTTCGCGTGATGACGATCTCGAAAAGCTTGCCTTCCCCGCTGTCAGGGATGGCACACGGTGCAGCTGCAGCTAGCTGCTTCTGCGACCAGCTAGTAGCGTTCCGCAGTTTTTGGGGTTAATATTTATGGTCATGGGGCCTTAACGTGTTTATAACGTGACGCCATAAAAATAACTGCAGGAATTAATCCGAAAGTTTGTTTTATGAGTGTGAATGGAGCTAACTTAGTTCAAATCCCAACGGCATGTGAACAGTAGTTCCTTTCCCTATGCCACCTGTGATTTCACAGGAAGATCTCGAATCCTAAAATCACACACCCTGGGTGAAGCTGAGAGTGCCCAAAGGCGTACTAAGGAAATTGAACCTGGTCACTCCGGTCGATAGCCCAGCGCTCTGCCACTGGACGTATTCACAAGTTACTGTATTCAACTTATTGAAATTATTCAGAAAGGGGACGTGATTATTTAGTTTATAAAAATTACGGCTAGTATAACGCATAAACTAAAAAACGTGTTAATTAATACACAAAAAACGATATGGGGTCCTTGGTGATGGGGTCAAACGCTTCTTATGCTTGCAATTCTGACTGGATCAAGTGCCGTGGCAATTGATCGCAGGGCTGCGTTAATATTTTACGAGATCTGGGCCTTGGGATATTGAAATTTTATACCGAGAGGACCCAAAATGTCATCCGCATTTTTTTGCACCTAAAATACTTTTACGGGAGATTTTCCCTGGTGCCCGATACTAATTTGTAACTAATTCATTTTGTTGGCCTAAAAATTTCATGAGCGTATTTTGTGAATTAAATATTGGATATTTATTGCAAGCCTCCCCTCGTGGTATTCTTGGACATTTCTAATCGTGAAGTCGCATATTCTAATTGAAATTTTTATTGAAATGCTAACAGTTGAAATATTTGAAAAATAATGGTTATTAATTCGTATAATTTATCTATAGCCATTGATATCCACCTGCATGTCGCGAGTAGTCATCGGGTTTTAATGCACACTAACTGTTATAGGTAATTTATTATATTATTAATCGCGCATTAACTTATATACTGTGTTATTGGCAAGTATATTGCCTTTACGGAAGAAGAAAAAGTTTTTAAAGACATAGCATGGAATAAGCAATCAAGGGATTTGAAGTAAATATGAAGGAAAGAAACGAAGCTGTTAAAATTATTTAAGGAGTTTTTAACTTCTAACTCCTTGAGTTACTAACGTAACTTCCTCTTCGTAACGAAAGGAAGGTTTTAGGCAGTTATACCAAAGCTCTCTAATATACAAGTATATTTGCCGAGGGAAAAGAGGCGAACTACTCGAACGAGTGTGGAATGATAGTTCTGGGAAATAAGATCCCAATACTTCCATTACTGATTTCATCGAGGTTTCATCAGAGACCGAAGAGCAGTTGGTAGATTCTTTCATAAATTGAATATTTCACCTACAGTCAATACATTCGAGAGTGGAATCGGAAATAATCAAAGTTCCCCAGTTCCAACGGAGAAGGATTGATTCACTGAAAGAAAAATAACATACGGATTCTTAGGAGGATACTCAAATCAAAGATTCCTATTGACAATAACAAGAGACGTGGCTCTTTTAACTCCACGAATATAGAATTAAGGAAATATCTGGTTATAGCCTTTGGTTTGTGTGTGTCGCTATTTGAAGGCCAGCAAAGTGGAAATAGCTGAGAGCTTTTGGGATGAGGTTCAGCTGAAGGATGCCCGTACTAATCTAGAGAGAGCAATTGACGAATCAAGAAGAGTTAGGTAGAGGGAAATAGGTGATAAGCACACAGCGTTAAAGACATGACAATGCAGAAGGAACGCGTGGGTTTCCCATCTACAGCGGTATTTATGATTGAATGCAGTAGTAGAAGTGTGGTGGAAGATGAAAACCATTCATTCGAGTGTGTGGAAAAGTTAATTAAAATAGACTGTTTCCAAAATACCTAAGCCGCCACCCAACATACACGTGCTAGCTTTATGTTACCACTTGCAGTACTCAATAATGACGTATTCATTGCAACTGAGATGCCAACAACCTTTTTGTAAATCTTGTTGTAGTTTTGTAATTATGTTAGATACATGTAATTTTGTAGTGGTTTCAAAGACTTGGGATGGTTTTTATTCCGAATTGTAAATTATAAATATAGCGAATATTTATGTAGATGGATGATCTCTACGACGCTTAAATGTAACTCTTTTATGTAAATATTTTTACCGAGTATAAATACAGTATTTATCATATTAAACAATTATCATGAGAAATAATAAATGAATTGAGCTCTCACGGCTAATAGTATTGAATAATTGAAAAAACTCCCATAGCCATAAACAGCTTACCTTTCAAAACAGGCTTCAATTGAGATTAGTTGGCAAACGCCACAAGTCAAAGGGTGCGGTAAAGGGAAAATAGGGAAAGGGAACAGAAAGGTGAATACGTAAATGAAAGTTAATTGGAAGATAGTTTTCATGAGAAAGTTGTCATTTAGTCCATCAAAATTTCCATTATCAAAGTTTTGAAAAAATTTGGTAAATTTTGTTTGATATATTTGTATGCTATTCAGTTTATTCGCGCATACATTGTAAAAAAAGTTTTAAAACAGTATATAGATACGTTGTTCCCTTTCCGAGAAATAAAATTAATAAAAACCTGATTCTAATTTATCTTAGGAAATGTATTCCTTTCTAATAATTTCTCATATTTTTCCCTGCCCTTGTGTACTTCAGTCACAGCCTTCTGTCACATTCATAAATTTTTTCATACCTGCTCTTTCGTTTCTGAGACTCATTTCCTTGACTAAAGACAATCTTCAACCACGCTTCCCCATTACTTTGTCGGTCTTCCCCGTCCTCCCTTTAACATATGTTCTTCTCTCACACTTTTCATTGAGATAGGATTCTGATCCATTCTTTCAAACAGAACAACCCAATGTGGCACACTCCGTACATTCTTGTCTGTGACGATGCATCCATTTTTTTCACGATACACTCATTTGTTATCCACCTTGTCCGAATGTTATCATTAACGCGCCGTAAGTACTTAATATTCATTTAGATGGCAATTACGGTTATCCTAAAATAGCCAAGTTTCACTTCCATGCAGCAGTGCGGACTAAGGTACGCATAAGCAGGGTACCATCCTTGTTTCCTTTGACACTCATTATTTTATGTGCACTTCACACTTCCAGTAACACTTTTTTGTCATTTGAGCGTCTTTTAACCTCTTTATCTATCCTGCCATCTATGGTAAACAATCTGAAATAACTAACTTTTGTTTTAAACTAATAAACTACTTTTGTTTTAGGGGCATTTATCTTCAATTTTATTCTCCATTTTAAGTTACTAAAGCAATCATGGGCTATTCGCATGTTATATCAAACTCGTGACTAGAGAATTTTGCTGTTCCTGGAATATTTCCATGCTCGACTGGGAGTGTTGATTATGAATTCCTCCATCTAATCAATAATAAATATTCCATTCACTTGTTTTTGTTCCATGGCACGGTTTTTTTTAGAATCTTGATATGAATATCTAGATGAACTATTTTGCGGTAATTCGCTCAAAATGTGTTATTTGTATCCATCAAGTGCTTGCTAAACCATTTATTTTCATATTCGATTGTCTCTCCTGAGGATTGCAATTATATTTCCGTTACCATTGCAATGGTAATATCTATTATTCCTTGTATTTCGGATACCTCAATGGAAAATGTTTTAGGAGTTTATTCAACTACTATTAATGTCAGAGGTCATTATAGATTGTTTATGGGGATAAGCGTTTCTGATCTTCCTAAAAGTAAAACTTGTTTCCATCTGTACTGGTGTGAAATGTATGACGCGATGATTGTAATTATGTCTGTCCATAACCCTCAAACACCGGAGAAATATGTGAAGTTCAAGGCGTTCGAATTTTGCGTAAGAAAGCTAGTTCCAATCAGTTGAATGCATCCCTTATTACCCACAACTTTTTATTATTTTCTTTTTGTCAAAATCCTATTTTAAGGTAACATCCTCAGTATTTTAACGTCATCTCTCAAATGTTCATGTTCTTTGGGAATTAATTTGTTTGATGAATAATCTTCCTATTGCTTGTAAACAGCAAAGATAACCCGTATGAAAGAGTGAGATTTAGGTAAGAATAGACATTTCAATCTTATCAATGCTTCCGCGTTCCGTCTCTCCATAGCTCCGCATTCGGTTCACTTATTGGATTCCTTTTCCCCTTTATTACTTTTTGGAGGACCAAAGCCTCGATGAAGCTTCCATTCGTTCCCGTTGTACTCGAATTTCTGTACGACAATGGAATCGAAAGAAAAATAAATTCTCCGTATTGGCTTCATTGATAAATTCCTGATATTTTCATCTGAATTTCAATTTTTAATAGCTACATGTTTTATATAACTTTTTCCTTTGGGATGAAATGGAATGGGATGTTCAGATACCGAATTTGTTGATTCCAAATCAAGGAAAATACCATATAAGATTTTTGAATCTCTTTCTAGAGGGTCAAGGTCTTGTCTATTTATTTTTATTAAGCCGCGGTCGTACTCAAACAGACTGCAACGAATCTACAGTCAAATATGGACCAGGCAAATAATTTAATTTAAAATAAATATTTTACTTCATCCGTCGGAGATATTTTGGGATGTTTTTTTATTGAGAAATTAAATGCGCAAATCAGCTGAACAATGCATGAAGTAGTCGGGAGAATCTTAACAACACATTCAAACGTTCCAGTATCGGTACTCATTAATCTTATTTGAAAACCTATTGACAAATGAACCATTTCAAATCTCAATGAGGAAATATCTCTGTCTATGAGTGCATTAACTTTATTCCAACGAGCATTTCTTCTATTAATATCGTAATTTAATCTATTTTGGTATAAATATTGACATACTACCTTGAACAAAAAGTCCCCGGAATAACCACCGTGTGGCGCTCCCAACGTTTCGATTTGAGTTCTGTTTTTTTGTTAAATTGGTACATCTGTTGTTGATATTCCCTTTAAATCTTAGTGTCATAACTTGACATTTGCAAAAGTTACGTAGCCAAGAGTACATCTATCTCTGTGTGTGTTGGCGATTTTTTACAATTGCAGAAATGGATTTAAATTTGCAACAACGAACTTGTATTAAATTTTGCGTAAAAAACGGATTTAGTGGCGCACGGACGTTGGAAATGTTGGAAAAGTGTTTCGGCAATGATTCTCTAAAAAAAACGGTCGTTTACCAGTGGCACGAGCGGTTCAGAAGTGGTCGTGAGTCAATCGAAGATGATGAACGCAGTGGCAGACCATCGACATCGAAAGTCGGTGAAAAAATTGATAAAGTAAAAGAAATGTTGGTCAATAACCGCAAATTAACCATCAGAGAAATAGCGGAGGACTTGAACATTGCCTATGGATCCGCCCAAGACATTGTGGTTAATGATTTGGGTTTCCGTCGTGTAGCAGCAAAGTTGGCGCCAAAAGACCTCAATTTCATGCAAAAAAGAGACCGTGTTGACGTCGCAAAAGACATGATTTACGAGGCTGAATCCGATCCCACATTCATCAAAAGGATCATTACTGGAGACGAGACGTGGGTTTATGAGTACGACACGCAATCCAGACATCAGGCAAGTGAATGGCGTTCACCAAATGAGCCGAGACCAAAAAAACCACGTCGTTTTCAGTCAAAAAAGAAGGCAATGCTGACGGTTTTCATGGATTACAACGGTGTAGTGCATCATGAATTTTTGCCAGAAGGCCAGACAGTAAACAAAGAGTATTATTTGGGCGTTATGAGACGTTTGCGTGAAGCAATTCGCCGAAAGAGACCAGAAATCGTCGCACAGTGCGTCGAGACCGTCGCACAGTGCTATCATTATTCGTAATTTTTTGACGAAAAATGCAACAAATACCATCCAACAGCCACCGAATTCACCTGATTTGGCTCCCTGTGACTTCTTTCTGTTCAATCGAGTTGAAAAACCATTACGGGGAACGCGTTTTAGCAGCCGAGAAGAAGTAATGGAAAAATCGCAGGAAGCACTGATGGACATACCGAAAACCGAATATAAAAAATGTTTCGAGGATTGGATCAAGCGCTGGCATAAGTGTGTTGCAGTCGACGGGGATTACTTTGAAGGGGACAATATAGATTTAGATGAATAAACTTATATTTTTAATTTTCTGAATAAATTCCGGGAACTCTTTGATCAAGGTAGTATTTATTCCTAAGGTTTAAAAAGTTGGTACAAAGTTTTTTTTAAATTCCAAGGTTTATTAATTGTGCCGACGTTAGAGACGATTTTCGAATTGACTTCCTGCATAACTAACTTTTTCTGAATTTTTGCAATGCAGGTTTACGCACTTTTTTATCCGTTGAAAGAAAATGGAAAGCCCTTTTGGAAGTTTATAATTTACCAGAGATGAAAAATGTGGCTCCATAATTTTAAAAGGAGCGTTAGGTTAGTAGCTTGTAGTAATGGAATCCCAGTGAAAATTAAGGCAATAAATTAGTTTTGTTTTACTTGAGAGTTGTTTTTTCCCAGAGTAATGCTCCCTTGTCGTGTAAAGAGCTCTAAGTACGACGACGTATGCAGTGGCAATGAGTCAGTGAATATATCATCTCTGGTGCTCGCGCTTGAATTATGAGCAGGCCTGCTTTAAATGTTCTTCTCTGAATATTTGGTCACCCGTATCACCGACTACCCGCAGTTTTTCGTGCATGAACGAGCAACCACACATTCGCATTATTTGTACACTTCGTGAGCTTCCTTGGGAAAGGAAATGGTGGTGCAGGGAAAGAAAATGGCTCATACAGGCCAAATTTGTGAATCACTTGCGCCCCGGGAGTCTCCAAACTTTTCAGCCCAACGGCCACATTAACTATCAAATAACAGATTGCGGGCGACTACACACACGAGATCCAAGAAAAAAGAATGAAAACATGGATAATTTTAATTATTTATGTAATACTATTTGGTTCAGTTATTATTTAATAATGATGATATTGTATTCTGGATGCCAAAATAGCAGACATTTCTGGCTTTGGATTTGATGTCCCTAACATCAACAGTGATCTGAGATTATCTTCAGACAAGTTTGTTCTCAAATTGTTTTTCACGTATTTTATACTTGAAAATGTGTTTTCACACAAACACGTTGTTGCAAAGATTAAAAGGTACTTTGACGCAAAAGTTTTGACATTAGTAAAGTCTCCCTAGGACAAAAATCGTTAAAAACCGACCAGTTTGACCGAAAAGTGACCGGACCGTCATTTGCATGTAGTCCAATGACCTCCAGCTGCATTTCACCTGGGCAACAGGCTACATCAGATTCAAATGGGTTTTGATGCAGTCTAACTTCTTCTGCCTTTGAATCCAAATCAGAGAACCGCTCTTGGAACTGCAGCTTCAGGTCTTTGATGTTCTCGCATGCAAATGACGAGGGGAACTCAACTGTTGCTTCAGCCATGAAGACCTTGCACTGCTTAAGGTCGTCAAGTTTGTTAGTTGGTACTTTTTCCAAAAACTAGTTAAGATCGTAAGGCCTTCAGATGGGTGTATATGTCAGACACTAGATTTTTCTCTCCTTGTAGTTTTAGGTTCAGAGCATTTAAATGACTAGTTATGTCTGCAGGAAAGGCTAATTTCCATACCCATTCTTCTTCAGACCGTAATAGCTGTAGTATGCCTTTACTTTCTTGGAAGTCACCTATTTCCTTTCTTAATTCAAATACTCTCCTCAAAACTTTCTCACATCTTACTGTAATGTAATATAGCAAATCATCCGATTCTATGTCTGTATCTTTCAACATATCTCTGAACTTTCTGTGGTAGAGCCCATGTAACCTTTATTAAATCCATCATCTTCGTATATCGTATATTATTTCAAGTTAAACTTACCTGAATATGCTAAATGTATCCCTTTATGGTAAACAGAGGTTGTTTTTTTTAATCTTTCCTCTTCAGAATATTCGGAAAATCTTCTTAAACTAACGACATTCCCAATACTTTACACACACTCTTAAGTAATTACGCCGAGACAATTATCGCAAAATAAAGTATGGTGCAACTTGTTTCGCAATTAGACACTAGCTGACACCAACAGCACCTCATCGCAGAAGTCAACCGCAACTGGCAATCTGTGATCAAAATAATCAGGTCTTGAACAAGGTGCAAACCATTTAAAAACCTTCCACTAGATGGCGTTATATCATCTAATTGACTGTTTACATAAGTATAAAAGGTAAGCAGCAAATAAGTTTTGGCAATGTAATGATCGATGAGAAAAAATAACGCACTACAGTGCGCCTATATTTTAATTCGGTAAAAATATAACGACCACGTAAGTGATTGCTGATCTTGGCAGAATACCCGTAATTTAATTTAATAATAACTTTCCGTAAGTTTTTCCATTGATTCCAAAATGTCAGGTAAGAGGGCCTCACGGGCCGCATTTGACCCGCTGGCTGTAGTTTTGGGACCTCTGCTTTAAAGCATAATGGTCAGGCTCGGCGCACTTTAAAAAAGAGAGGCAGCTTAATGAACGCCTTTTCAGAGCTAGAAGAATTGGAACTGTTGGGATTAAGTACTTAATCCATTATATACGAATGGCGGGTGGCTTCCTAAACGAATTCCTAGTAGCAAATTATCGGAAAGAAATTTTTTTGCCATTAGGTAGTTTGGAGATTATATTTCGCATAAAACGATAGTTTAGACCAGAGTTGGGGAAAATATTATCTGTGGGGTGAATTGGATTCATGTTTATCGCCGAGATTGCCAAAAATGAAATTATAGCTTTTAAATGGCGTGCGCGTACACGAAAGTTGATATGAAAAAGTGTCCTCACACTTTACGTAGCTTATGTTAAATTGTACATTGTTAGATAGATTATACATAGGAACAAAAGTAAGGCAAAATATCAGCTAAAATATCTTTTCAAATTATCTCTTATAATTACTTTGCCATTTTGAATATCGTAAAAATAAAATATATATCTATATGTATATATATATATATATATTTATATATATATGTATATATACGTATATGATGCGTTAAAGCATAGTATACATGTGATGATCATTGGTTTAATAAACATTATGATCTTAGTTTCCAAGGAATAATAAATTGTCCCTCAAGACATAGACAACGTTGAGTTCTCTTTCAATGAGGTTGTCTTTGCTAAAGTATAAACGCAGATTCATTTGCCGAATATGGAGAAGGATATAGTAAGTATCTTGGACCGCATTTGAATATTCAAGCTGTTTATGAAAGTTTCGTGGGTCTGCGTGCTGTATACTTAGGGAACAAAACTTTTTTGAGGAAGTCATGTAACCTTTTCTCTGGTCTGAATTTCCTTTAACATGTCAGAGAGTTTGAATCTCACGAGTCCTCCTTCCTATTGTCCCAACAGACAGCAACTTCGTGCTTGGCAACGCGCAGGTGGCCTCTTCCAACTCGGGCAAATCCGGCTCGGGGGTTGGGGGCACGGGCCAGCGCTGGCCCATCGTCTACTGCAGCGACGGCTTTTGCGAGCTCACGGGCTGGGCGAGGGCGCAGATCATGCAGCGGGGAGTCGCGTGCCGATTCCTCCACGGCCCGGAGACTTCAGAAGACGGTCGGAGGCAGATCGACGCCGCGCTCGCGGCCAAGGCAGAGCTCAAACTAGAAGTCATCTTCTACAAGAAAAACGGTGAGTGCGTGGCGAAAGCCATAATTCTCAGTTATTAATCTCTTTTCGTGAATATTTTTTATCCCACGCATTAATCAATTCACGGTGGGATTCATAATCACGTTGTTAGGGTGAAAATGGGTGTTCGCTGGGGATATGCAAGTGGAGTCTTTGACTCTAATATAGCGATAAATCGATGAGTTGGGTTAACGCTGACAGCTGGGAACACTTTATGTATCTACTGTTTTGCTTAGAAAGATCCTAGCTATTACGTGTGAAAGTACTTTTAAACTAAAACTTCAATTTTCAGTTTGAGCTTTTTGCGAGATAACTAATTTCACTGCATTTGGTAGTATTGTTTTAAGCAGATGTCTTCATTTGTTATTGCAATATGCATTCTAGTAGCATCTTAAAATTTTATATCACCTTAAATTCCCAATTGACTGAGAGCAGTTTAAGATTTTCATTTGAATGGTTAAAAAGCTAAAAACCATGCTAATAAGAATAGTAACTACTTCCCTATTAACTAAATCTACTTAATGTTTATTTACTTTGTAGTGAACAAATCTGCAGCGTCACTATGAAAGAGGTACACAAGATATGCATTTGGTTCTTATCAGTTTAATCGCCAGGGTCCAATATTCGCTCCTACTGCTAAATGTGTAGTCACAGTTTTGTTTCTCTATGAAATCATCGAAGGAGTATTTTATCTTTTGCAGTTAACAACATTCCATGCAAACATGCACCGTTGTTAAATAATCTGCTATATTACACTCATTTTTAAATAAATGATGAATATACACGTAAAATGTACATATAACTTATAATCTAAAAAATAAATTCATCTATATGCATGGAGGTGAAATTTACTGTTCATTTTAAAGCCATTCAATTAACGAGGAATGTCCTTTCAGATTTTCATACATTTATTAGATTAGCTTTGATGGAAAGAATAGAGTATTCCACAATTTGAAAGAACGCAATTGGATTATGCGACACTGTTACATAAACCACCAAACTTCCTAAATACGAGATTTACGCCACATTAATAATTGACAAATCAATTATACTCATATTTACATCTAGCGGATAATCATGCGATATTTCACTCAATCTTCATTTAAATTTCAAAATGCTGAAGTACCTTCTTAATATTTTAATGAATCAATTAATATTCTGACACACGATTTTCGATTATATATATATATATTATTATTGGGTAATCTATCGATTAAGGTAGGTTTTTGGGCGAACACAACTAACAAATAAATATTTTGTAACTCCAAACAAAACCCAATCCAGCAACCTACTCTACATCAGGTTCCTCTTAATCTCAGTGTACTTCTTTCCTCCCTTCATCCCGTCCAACATCCCTATCCTGTTCATGCCCTTTCCTCGTTTGCCTAACATTCTCCCCTCTACTACCTTTTTTAACATCCCACTACCGTTCAATATGCCTTTCATCCATCTTTCTTGCCTCTAGAGGATTTCTCTCAGCAAACCCCTCTCCTCACCCACCATCTCCAGTACTTCCTCATTTGTTTTCCTTTCGGTCCATTTCACCTTCTCCATTCTTCTCCACACCCACATTACAAAAGCCTCCAGTCTACGTCTATATTCCTGCTTCAGCGACCACGTTTCCGCGCCGTACATGGCTACGCTCCATATCAGAGTTTTTACGAGTCTTGTCTTAACATCCCTACTCAACGTCCCCGTCATCAACTCCCTCCTCCTTGAGAAAGCCTCCTTACCTAGCACAATTCTTGTCCTTAGTCCCTACTACTTTGACCGTATTGGTCCAAAACACTTCCGAGATATGTAAACTGATCTACCTGCTCTATTTTTTCCCCGCTTATTTTAATATTTAGCTTAGCCTTTTTCTTTCTGGAAAATCGCATAACCTTTGTTTTATTAATATTGATTCTCATCCCATATATATCGCACTGAACCTCCAATTCACTCAGCAATGCTTGCAACCCCTTGGCTGACTGAGCAACTAATGCTTGGTCATCGGCAAACCTAACCGATTTTACGAATTCCCCTCCGACTTTCATTCCTTCCAGTTCTTCCCATGCCTCTTTAATAATTTCCTCCACATATACTTTGAACAGCACCGGTGACAATGGGCAACTCTGCCTTACCCCTCTTCCTAACACTGCCCATCCGGACTCTCCGTTCCCCACTCGCACCTGAGCAGTCTGAGACATGTACAGGTTGCGGATCAGTCTCCTGTCCCTCCAATCCATTCCTATTTTCTGCAATACACGCATTAATTTATCCCAATTCACTCTATCAAACGCTTTTCCGAAATCTACAAAACAGGCAAAAACGTCCTGGTTGTATTCTATATTCCTCTCAATTAGTGATCTCATTACTGCAATGGCCTCACGCGTACCTCTTCCCTTTCTAAACCCAAACTGATCATCCCCTAAGTAATCATTTGCCTTACTCTCTATCCTTTTGTTGGTGATCCTGAGAATAACTTTAGCTGCGTGGGATATCAAACTTATTGTTCCTTAATCCTCACATGATATAGCCTTTGCCTTTTTTGGAATAGGAACTAACACCGATCTCACAAAATCTTCCGGCCAGATTCCTTCTTCATAGATACTACGAATCAGTCCATATAGGGCCTTCTTCCCGCATTTTCCTAAACATTTCAACAGTTCTACAGGTATGTTGTCCACCCCCACGGCCTTATTTGCTTTCATCTCCTTTAATGCCCTTTCTATTTCATCGTCGAGTATGCCTGGACCTAAGCTATCTTCTTCTACGTCATGTTCATTTTCTATGTCTAACCTTGTCGGCCTAAGTTCTTTGCCATACAGTGTTTCTATATATTCCTTCCATCTCTCTTGGATTTTTCCTGGTTCAACTATTATCTTACCCCACTTATCTATAACTGTTAGCAAAGATTCTGCCTTCTTACTTCCCGATAATAACTTAACCTTGCTGTATAGAGCACCAATTTCACCCTTCTTCTGTAAACTTTCCATATCCTCGCATTGCGTTTTCCACCATTCTTCTTTTGCTTTATTTGTGACTCATTCGTGACCCATGGTTTCCTTATTCTTTTCCCGTTAATGGTTCCTATAGTGTCTTTTGCTGCTTCCGATATCCCTTGCTTGATACATTCCCATTTTTCTTCAATTGTTCTCAGTTCTTTACCGTCATCGATTATTTTCTCTACAGCCTGCTGACACTCCTTCTTCGTTAATCCCTTTAATGCTTCTACGTTCCATTTCCTAACCCAACGCCCTTGCCTTATCTTCTTGAAACGGACGTTACATTTCATAACAACTAAATTGTGGTCAGAGTCCGCATCCACTCCTGGGAAACTGTGCGAATTTATCACACTCTTCCTAAACCTGTGCCTAACCATAATATAATCTAACTGATACCTTTCTGAGTCACCTGGCATTTTTCATGTATACCTACGCCTTTTGTGATGTTTAAACCTTGTTTTGGTGATGACTAACCCTTGTCTTCTGCAGAATTCAATCGCTTTCTCCCCGCGTTCATTCCTCGTGCCTAACCCATAGTGCTCCACCTCACCACCCTCTCTTCCTTGGCCTACCGTCGCATTCCAATCCCCCAACACTATCAATAGTTTCCCTGCAGGAACACACCGGATTATATCCTCTAACTCATCGTACATCCTATCGACTTCTTCCTCCTTGTGGTTGCTCGGTGGCATTTATACCTGAACAATGACCAAGTTCGTCGGCTCTGCTTTAATCTCTACGAGTAAAATTCTATCTGTCCCTTGGTCTATGTTGACTACGCTTCTTCCTACCCCTTTATTTAAAATTACGGCAACCCCTCGTTGGCTCTCGTCCCCGCCGCTGTATATCACTCTATAATTGTCACTCCAGTAATCCCCGCTATCCTTCCATCTCACCTCGCAGAGATATAAAACATCTATATTACCTCTTTCCATCTCTCTCTTAATATTTTCTAATTTTCCTGTCCTCAGCATTGTCCTGACGTTCCATGTTCCTATTCTAACTACTTTCGTCTTCTTCTGCGTCTTCTGTCATGCTGTTGTTATTTTTCCCCGCAAGAGTTTCGTGGGATGACGACCGCGGAAGGCTTGCCTCCGCCGCTGCCGGGCACGACACACGGCCCATCGGGCCGAGTCCCGCAGTTGCCAGGACTCAATTTTTCTATGTCGTCCATCATTATTTTCTTGGGAATGATAATGGAGGTGGTTTCCCATTGCCTTCCTCAACAGTGTTTTTAACGTGACACCATCACTTGATGGCCGCCCCGCTGGGGTCAGACGCCTTTGCAGTCGCCTCACTGAGGAACAGACGCTGCGTGGACTACCTTTCGTCTGGCTCCTAACCTTCGACCTATCTGGCATGGGTGATCCTACCAGGAGCAATTATATTTACTCCCGCCAGCACAGCTCTAGGGGTCATCGGAACACACAAGCCCTTCCACCACGACAAGGTTGTAGTCCATGGGAGGGGATACACGAATATATATTCATGTATATGTATATATATATATATACTATAGGGTATGATAGCATATTTATGACGTTCACTTATTCATGATGCACACCTGCAATTAATTATAGTAAAAAATAAATAGATCAACAAGAACACCACTATATATATATATATATATATATATATATATATATATATATATATATATATATATATATATATATATATATATATATATATATATATATATATAATTTTAATCTAAACTCCTGATATCAGAATATTAATTGATTAATCAAAGTTTTAAGAAGTTAATTCTGTGTTTTGAAAGTTAAATGAAGAATTTAAAATATCGCATAATTATCCGATCTATGTAAATATGAGTGTATTTGGTATATACATATATTTGAGAAATTATGTATATTTAACGGCAAATACTCGAAACCTAAGCTATCACTAAGAAATAATTGCTGAAATTAGGGTCAATGGGATTCCGACTTTAATTAATTATAATAAATTCGGTGGCAATGATCTACGTGGTCTAAGATATTAAATTGCTTATACTTTCGTCGTACTAATAATTGTTAATACCTATTACCATCAGCATTAAGACTGCGCCCAGTAGGCACTTTATTGTTTCAAGGGAAATAAATTGAATGTTTTTACGCAGGTGGAATTTGCTGACCATTATCATCGGTACAATCTTAGACAAATATGTATTATTTATTATTAATGAAAATGAGTACATATAATTAATTCTTAATCCTCAATATTATCCATATGCCATCTCAATAGATTCCATTTGCATGTTGGAAGGATATTGATTCCTCTAATTATTGATATTACAACTCATTTTTGTGTTGCGCGTCATGAAGGAAGTGAAACGTGTAACAATTCAAACTTCACTTGTAACTCATGGCTATGGTGCTTCATCAATTAATATTTCTCCGTTTGTTAAAATTAACTTAATTTAGAGCATCGGTGCTTGTTTCGCCACAGTAAAGTTTGAAGGTAGGTCTGGAGCAGTAAATCGATTATCCCTTGTTAACACTTACACAAGGCTGCAACTTTCCGATGCGGGTTTCGAAGACTATCAACAGGATGTTGACAAACTTTGACGCTGGTGTATTAATAAACCATGTTTTAAGCCAGGCTTTCCCGCAACTCCGCCGCGAGTATATTGACGCTTGTCAGGAGAAGTTGACTCAGGGTTCGAGCATGTGCGCGATGCCATCAAAACCTCCCTTTTGCGAATCCCAGTTTTGCCTCAAGAATCAGGCAAGAGGTAGACAAGGCGAGATGAGGTGTTTGCTTTGCGGAGGTAGTGACTTTGGGACAATGCCCCGTGTGGCAGAGCGGAAAAGTGTTCAAGCGTCAGTTTGTTTTCCCTTAAAAGGCGTGCCTACATGTGATAATCTATGCAATGGAATCAGGTGTGTGTACATCCAGCGTGTCATTGGAATTATCCGGCACGTAATTTGTTGGATATATCTAAGAGTATCATGTGAAAATTTGTATTGTAACTAGGTAGCCGCGTGATTTTTATGGTCATATTTATATAAATATGAATCTGCAAAACGTTACAAGATGATTGCCGGAATTAAATGGTCGAAATTATATGGTCGAAAACATTCCGGTTTCAACTCATCGGAAAACTCGTATCTAAGCAATTACGAAGATGAAGTAAATTTGAATTACTTAGGAGAATACAAAACATGGGTAAGAAAATTACATAATGTCACAAATTTTAAGTAAGTTTCTAAGGTTTTTTAAACCTAGTCATGTTAGATAGCAATGAATTGATCATGTGACAATTTTCTAAAAATATTAACGCTTGAAGCGTTGGCGGGGCTATGAAATTGAGTTTATATCATTGCAAAGTTACTTCATGCGAGAGTTTAATTTAAAAACATAAAAAATAATGATGATAACGTCATTTAGTTTATCTGTAAATTAATGTTTTCTGTTGTTGTGATCATGAATTTCGTGTGAGAGAGGAATTTTCTTGCCGAAGAATAATTGAGGAGTACGCTCACGTTTGTTTTGTACTTTCTACTTTATTTTTTCGTAAGCAACTCTTAGTTATAAACAACTAATTTCCCATTAATAATTAGTGTAAAATTCTACATTCTACGCACATAATGGTTAGACAAAAAGGCCAGCTTCTCCCAGTTTTCCAATTATTTCTTGTCATATGACAGACGCAAAGAGTATGGGGGAAATTGATTGTGTATGTGCATTGAACAATGCACATCCTTTCATCAGTAATTTTACGTCTTTAGACATACGCATCGTAAAAAAAAGGTGAGTCCGTCAAGCAACATTCGTAGATGTGCCCCAGATATGAAGCTTACAGAGAGAGAGGGGGAGGAACGTTAATTAAAATCTCCTTCTAATGCATTCTGCCTCGACTTCAGCATGCCGTCGGGCAAAGCAGGGAAAATATGACTTGTAGGAATTAATTTCTTTAAATTTCCATGCAATTTACATTGACATGACTTTTCAAATTCTTAATGATGAAAATTTAGATTTTAATTAAGAACTGTTCTTCATGTAAAAATTTAATTATCTGACTAGAATTTTGATGGAATGTACCGCAATAATAATCCCAAATAAATCTGTATGTTTTACTGAGTTAATTTAAAACTGACATTAAACATTATGGAGTACAGTTTATATTACCAAATATATATGTAAGATTTCGTAATCATTGCGATGACCTTTTGGATCAAATTGCCCCGGTAGACAGTACTAGTTTATATAGCATACATGCGGCGGAACTGAAACCCAACACTTGCGGTCGGTCGTAATTTGCAGCAGTCGACCTGTGGCTCGTAAAATTCGGAATTGCATACGAGTATTTTTTGTGATGGCGGCTCGTAGTGCCACGTGTTCATCGTCGCCAATTGTTAATTTTGGAGTCAAATTTATCGAACATATTTTAAGTCTGGACGCATGTAAGAAAAATTTAAATACCCAATTTAAAGCGTTGCATTAGCCTGTCTCATAAAAAATATCATCTCCTGTAGCTTTTTCACCTCTGTAGCTATCCCTCCTTTGTAGTTTCCTGGGTCCTTCTAATCTCATCCTCTTTCAGAAGATAGAGGATTTATGGCCGCGACTTAATCTACCTTACAAGCCGTCGCTCTCAACCGAGTCCCTTTCTGCGGCTCTTTTAAAGGGAATACCTCCCAGGTCCTTCCTCTCTCATGCCACCTCCTCTCCAGTCCTACTCTCCCGCCATCTCACCCGTCCCATCTTCCACGAGCTGGATCTGATTCCCGGGAGATTACGTGCTCCGCCGAAATTAAGGCCTTCTCTTTTTCACTTTTTTTATATCCGCAGGCTTCGATTCTCTCTGTTTCTACCCCCCTTCTTTCCCTCTCTTCTCTTTCTTTGAGTGGGGGCAGTGAGGTTTTAGCGCAGGACTATTGGGCTCAAACGATATTAATTGTATTCGATTTTGCTGTTCGTTGGCGAGATTTTATTCGAGTATGAAAAATCGAATGAGCCATAAATACAATAAGGAACTTGTCCTGATAGAACAGAAATGGCGTCAGACTGATATATTTTTCGTGTATTTTTTCCACGTTCTCATCCAATACAGCCTGAAAAAATTGATTTTATTAATATTTTAATATTTCGGATGTTAGTTTCATAAAGATGCGGCAATATGTAAATTTAGGCTGGTATGGTGAACAGCATTTTTGTCTTTCAAATTCAGCCATTTAATGCCATCTTCCTGCAATTTTTCTTTTTTTTAATCCCACTAAAACATGTTGAGTCCTTTTGTCCATCATTATGCTCATTAACCAATTAGCTTAAGAATTTGAGATTTTGAATATGTAACGTTTTTTTAATGTATGGTAATGTTTGCAAATTATTCATGAATACTAGGGAATTGGCCATGGGCAACTGAAATACGGGTTAAATTTATGATAATTTATTTATAGCATGAGTTTTCTGAAATGTTTTGCACGAATTTCGGAGTAGGTGTTATCAAGTAAAAGGGATACGTCATTTCAATGATTTCTTAGTTCCTAGAAGTTCCTAACCCTATGGTCATATACCTTTTCGTTTCCAGAATCTGACAAAACATCGTCACTAGAACTGCCGACTCTGCTTCACCCCCAAACACAAATGGGGAGTCAAATTGGCTCCCACGTACTCTTCTTTGTTTAATGATAAATAAATTAATGATGAACCTGAAAATGATCGTTTGATTTGTTGTTTTAGTTTATCTACGCAAACTCATTTTGCACCATATGTTGAATATGGTCTAAAACAAGCATTCAACAACTATGAATGTTATATCGTGAATCAGTCTAAGAAATTTGAATATGAAAAGTACTTTATTGGTACGATAATGTAAAAAAATATTATGAGTTTTCCCAAATTACAGAAACGTGTAGCATTCAGTGCGACCCAGGCGTTGAGCGATTGTGTGTCAGGTGAATCACCTTCAGCCTCTGATACATTGTAAGAAATATCTATTGTATTATACTCTAAGCATTTGTGGATTCTTAAAGGCATTTCGTTGGAAAGGCTCTGAATCTTGAAATCTTTCCTTTGAAAATAGGACAATAAGAACAAAGGTAATAGTAGAAAGAGTTTAAGTTTCCTCTTAGTAAAGGTCGTTAAACTATGTCGAACGTACAATGCAAACAAAACACTGCGTAGTAATGCGAACTGTCTGTGTGTGGGTGTATCATACATAGGAAAACATACATGCATCATATATATGGAAAGAGTGCTAATTTGTCGACTAGAGAAACTTTAGATCTTTTGGGCTATTAATGAAAAATTGATCCTTAACTTAAATAAAATATATGTATGCTACTAAAACTTTATACGAATAGTTTTTATTCCAAATGAATCAAATTCTGGGAGAAAGACCCCTGAATATATTACATATTTAAAATGCTCAAGGAGAATATTGGCTCTCTCGGGTGTTGAAGTGTTATTCCCCTCTTAACTGGTCTTATTTTCTAAAGGTGGGCTACGGTGTAGATTTTGGTTTGCGGAGGGGAACTCTTTATTTTGGAAGGGGAATATAATATTTGGTGAATGTTTGTAGCGTTTTAGTACGACATGAAGAATTTTTTGTACTGTTCGTAATGTGTTTTATATGGTGTGAAATGTGGTTTAGGGTTAACGAAAATGTAGACAAATACGCAAATGTATAGGTCTTATCAAAGACGCTGTGTGAACATATACTTATTCATGAACATGTTAGGGGTTGATGGAATTCTTGTCATGAGGCAATTGAAGGAAACACTGATCACCTCTTCCAATAAGGCATTTTCTTTAGAACATCATAATGGTTTAACATGACATGGCATTGTTTTTTAATCCCATGTCATTTGTAAAAGGCACTAAATTCTCGAAGAGTGACTGGCATAGTTACGAATATCACATTTAAATAATTGTGCTTTCGAAGTAATTTTAAAAAAAGTCTCACTGCTGTCACACACGTGCCTCAGCAAGAACGAGAAGCTGCTATTTCAAGTTTTCCACGGCCTCACTCCTTTTCTTTCCATTAAGCCGAAGATTAAGGCATCAGAAAGTATTTATGACTCATTCTTGGGATACTATGGTGAAATTTAACTCTTCTGTAAAGACGCGAATGAGACTAATCGAATTCCTACAACGGTTTCCAATCTCAAGTAGCATATTTTAGGGATCAAGTTTTGTGTTCCGTAAGTTTTGGGAAAGGTTTTGAGAGACGAGGAACTTCTACAGAACTCGTTCCGCTTAATTTCATGAACTTTATATTACAATTAGGTTTTTAAAGAGTTAGAAAATGTCCAAATTAAGGATTCCGTCCAATTTTATTAATCCCCATATTGCATCAGTTTTGTGTTCTTTAAACCTAGACTTGTCTTTTAACGAAATTGACGGAAGTTTTTGGGATTTTTCTGAATGAAAGGCTACGTACAAATCTACTTAGTGGTAGCTCGCGGTATAGATAAGACCATGACCAGCTTTAAGAATGCCACAAACCATGCCAAAAAAATAGTGAAAAAATACACGACTAGTTAAGGACTATTTCCCTATGTGTTCTTTTGAGTTATTAAAATTGGATTTATCTTATATTTAATTCAAATCTGAAAAATCACACCCTCGTATCGCACAGGGACGATAATTACAGTTATAGCTGATGTACTTCCCTCAACATCTATTTCCTCTTTCCGAGATAATGGGAGCAGTCTTTGTTTTTCTGTAAACCCACAAGCTCTGAAAATAGTATCCTCCATATTTTTTATTTTCTCTTTTTTTAAAGGTTACTGCGGGAAATATCCCAAGAGTAATTTCAATGCATCACTCGTGAATTATTTTGCCACTGTAAAATTCTAGTTTTTTTTGTATTTTCGACAAAGGGGCCCCTACAATATCATCATCTTACATGCATTTCCAAAATTATCTTATCTCTGTGAATGCTTGATTTCAACACACACTAAACACTTGAAACTTTCATCTATAATTTCTCTTTAATTTGCATTGGTAAACGATGAGAATACGCTGTTCGTGATTCCATATGTAAATAACTTCTCATGTTCACGAAAAATATGTCGGTTGAAAATAAAGAATTGATTAGGTACCGGTATCTTTGAAATGAGCATCATGTTACTATACTATATAAATACGTACATACTCGTACTACTATCCTATACTAAATTCACGAGCTACCATCGTAAATAATCTTGTGAGGCCTAATGAAAAATATCTTCAAACATTAAAGCATTAGAAAGGGCAGACTTGTTGACTTGCGGTGCTGTGTTGACTACATGGCTGTGAGAATCTCTGAGATTCAACCGGTTCATTTATAGACACAATGACCTAGTGCAGAAAGGAAGAAGAAAGCCCAGAAATGAGAGCTAAAACAAAATCGAGTGATTATATTTTAAAGTGCTATATTTTAAAGGCGTCATGTAACTGGACGTTCGGTGTTTACCCGTGGTTGCCGGGAAGCAACCCCTGTTATCAAATTTGGTGGACAATTTTCAGTTCTTCGGATCTGTACGCAAAGTATAGAGCAAAATCGTTGAACTAGGTTTGAAAATATAACAATTGCAATAAAATGTTAAGAGACATAAATGAGAGGTATAAAGACGTACTTAATTTACATAAACTTATCAATCACTTGTAATACTTGACGTTTTTTTTTAAAAAAACAAACCACTTTGCTTTTCCACATATGCGTTACATTATTTAAAAGAATTACTTATTCGTATTCGCCTTTTGATGATTTCATTCGTTTCCAAAAACAGTCATTTTGAGTTTATTTGAAGAGTTAATTTTAATATTTGATTGCGCAAGTTTTCGCCTTAAGTCTGTCATTCGTCTGTTTTAATTAATAGAATGGATACCGGTAGTGAAGCACGTACAAGATTAATGGGTCTGTTTGTATGTGCACTGTTCCATTTGTACTGTAGTATATATGGTCGTATCTTTTATGATTAATGAATTAATGACGATGCAAATAATTTGTAGCAACATCGTTGAAGGTTTTGCTATGTTAAGTGGCATACCTTGATAGTAATACATTGGTCATTTGATGAAGAGTTTCTAATCATACTATGCATATAAAGATATTTTACAAGTTCATAACTTTATAATACTTTTAACTTCTACCCACCAATGTTTACGTTAACAATCATAGAAGGCAGTGAAAAGTTATTAAAAATATAATATCAACATTACATATCTTAAAATAATTTCAAGCATCTAAAAAGTATTTAAACGAACATATGACTTACACATCACCCCTCAGAAGGTATAAAATTAGTTTTTAAACATAGGTCACATAACATAGGGTTATGGTTATATTTTTATTATTAGACATGTTTTATGGTTACGCATATATGCATTAAATACTAATTAAGTTTTAATTTTCCATTTCTATTGCAGAAACTAGTGGCTTAAAGGGTCAAAGATTGGAATATGAGATATAATCATGGATAAAGAACAGCTTTATTCACTTTTATTTGGGAATTCCTATTTAGGCATAGACGTTATAATTCTCTTTCGATTCAAAGCCCTGTTGACCTCTAGCGTGTGTCAAATACGTATTTTATGGTACCAATAAGTAGTTCTACGGCTTATGATATACTTTACACAACAGTTTTGACTTTGCACTGCCGGGCATTAAACATAAATTTTAGTAGCATTAGCTAGCTCACAGCATAGGTGCACACCGTGAACTTGTACGCTCTGTGTATATACCCATACACACACGCATATGCACCCGAGGAATGTTTGCTTTAAGTACTGGAAATACTCTTGTAAACGAGATAATATTATTTTTTCAAACTATCTTCCTCCTCTTTCCCTTTATTTGTAACATTATGCTCAGTACATTGCATTCACTATCTTAAGGGTAAGGAAAAGTTTTTATGATTCTCATGTTTTACAGGGCTCAATGTGTGAGATCCCATCTCCCGATACCGGAACGCTTCATTTGCGAGGTACATTTGACACAGGGGACTACGTGCCACATCCTTTCTAATGTAACTCGCTCCGTTTTTAATCCCTGTTCCAACCGTCGTGTCATGGGTTCGGTGATGCATCCCGAGGATGCATTCCATAAGTTTGCGTGTCGTGCGGCCGTCCACTCGGATTGATGGAAGCAGAATAACTCGGGTTTTGTCCATTTTCGAGTTTGGGAAACCTCGTGTTCATCTTTTAATTATTTTCTTTCTCTTGGCAAAACGAGTCGTCACCATAGTCATGTACTTTTATGCCGTACCGACGCATGTAGAAAAAACGTTCATGCGTTGAAAATAAAAAGCCTAGTGCTTCTCGAATACGCAGCGATAAATTACAGTAATTGAACACGTAAACTTTTCCCCTTGGACGCAAATTACTGAATTCTCTCAGCGTTCTTTCTCTCTCATGCAGTAACGCGCTCCATTTTCCCGTACGTATTCTACTATTCTCTTTAGTTTTCAAAAGCTATATTGAAATAGGACATAAAGAAAAGACATTTAAGTAAAAGAATAACTTTTAGCTAGATAAAGTTATATAGTAACTGTATATATATATATATATATATATATATATATAAATATATATATATATATATATATATATATATATATATATATATAGTAATTATATACATTTAATTGTGATTGTTGCATTTTGTTGTTTAATGGAATAATATCATAATATAAAACTCGCATATAGTATCTGGCGTTTTGAACACCAAATTCTGCTGTTGGCATCAAGAGCATCCTGATTTTTGTCCGCCTATTTAGAAGAATCTTGATTGCTAACAAGACTGAGGATGTATGAATTCTTCTTTCCTGCATTGTAAGTAATGCTACTTCTGATATTCCGTATTTTTTATGGTAATTTCATTTTTCCCAAAATCTACTTGTTTTATAGATTTATGTTATTTTATACCGTATTTGTGTCTTGTTTAAATGGAAACAAGAGTTAGGCACCCATACGAAACGACATCCTCCACTGCCCTAGTGTTACCAATCTTTTCGTTTGCGCCTAATGGTAGGCAACAATTTGACCAATCTAGAGTGACAATTTGCCTATCTCACAGGAAGTGAGTCGAAATCTGATAGCACAATTCAGTGTTAATAAATCAACATACGGGCCGAAGAAGGTTTAAAACCTGTCGTTTGAGAGTTACGCGGGAAAAAATGAGTATTACTATTCGCGCAAAGGAATATCATAATTATAATTTAATAATAAATCATAATATAATACAACCAGTACAACAATATAGAATACAACCAGGACGTTTTTGCCTGTTTTGTAGATTTCGAAAAAGCGTTTGATAGAGTGAATTGGGAAAAATTAATGCGTGTATTGCAGAAAATAGGAATCGATTGGAGGAACAGGAGACTGATCCGCAACCTGTACATGTCTCGGACTGCTCAGGTGCGAGTAGGGAACGGAGAGTCCGGATGGGCAGTGTTAGGAAGAGGGGTAAGGCAGGGTTGCCCATTGTCACCGGTGCTGTTCAACGTATATGTGGAGGAAATGATTAAAGAGGCATGGGAAGAACTGGAGGTAGGAATGAAAGTCGGAGGGGAATTCGTAAAATCGGTTAGGTTTGCTGATGACCAAGCATTAGTTGCTCAGTCAGCCAAGGGGTTGCAAGCATTGCTGAGTGAATTGGAGGTTCAGTGCGATAAATATGGGATGAGAATCAATATTAATAAAACAAAGGTTATACAATTTTCCAGAAAGAAAAAGGCTAAGCTAAATATTAAAATAAGCGGGGAAAAAATAGAGCAGGTAGATCAGTTTACATATCTCGGAAGTGTTTTGGACCAATACGGTCAAAGTGGTAGGGACGTAAGGAGAAGAATTGCGCTAGGCAAGGAGGCTTTCTCAAGGAGGAGGGAGTTGATGACGGGGACGTTGAGTAGGAATGTTAAGACAAGACTCGTAAAAACTCTTATATGGAGCGTAGCTATGTACGGCGCGGAAACGTGGTCACTGAAGCAGGGGGATAGACGTAGATTGGAGGCTTTTGAAATGTGGGTGTGGAGAAGAATGGAGAGGGTGAAATGGACCGAAAGGAAAACAAATGAGAAAGTACTAGAGATGGTGGGTGAGGAGAGGGGTTTGTTGAGAGAAATCGTATGGAGGCAGGAAAAATGGATGAAAGGCGTATTGAGCGGTCGTGGAATGTTGAAGAAGGTAATAGAGGGGAGAATGTTGGGTAAGCGAGGTATGGGCAGGAACAGGGTAGTGATGTTGGAGGGGATGAAGGGAGGAAAGAAGTACACCGAGATGAAGAGGGACCTGATATAGATTAGTTTGCTAGGTGGGGAGTCACAAAATGTTTATTTGATAGTTGTGTCCATCCAAAAACCTACCTTAAACGGTAGATTACCTAATAATAATAATAATATAATACATTAATACAGTAAAAATTCCTTTTATTTAGGGTAAAACTTAATTTTTTAGAAAATAAACATGAAGTCTATGGAAACTTCAGCATGTTTTACGTCTATTATAACTAAATGTTAATCCTATTATATTCGGTATTTAATTACTCTGCGTGTAGATAACATTATCGCTTTGGAATTCGCTTTTCGTATTTTGAGTGAGTTCATTTTTTGAATTATTTAGCCGGAATATACTACAATTAATTATTTATTTTGTGACAAATTATGGAGATTTTATGCAACATGAACAGCATAAATGAGGAATTATCATATACTTCTCCTTCACTATTAAATGCATTCAAGGCCCTGCGGCTGCTTCATAGATTTCATTATTTGCACCATTTATTTCTTATTTCTATTGGCAGCATCTTCATGGCAGTGAATACATGTATCATTAACACGTAATATTACTATCAACATATGACTGATGTTTTTAATGTTTTCGTCCTAATAAATAAATGTTGTTTCACTAAATTCAATGGAACAAGTTTCTCTTTTTCCTTAATATTTTTTCGATCTGGTTTTAGCTTGACTGAAATTTCAATTAAACATTTTTTAATTGCGGAGATTATTTTATTTGGAAAAGTGATTATTATGTTCAATTAATATAACAGTTTTCCTTGGTGTTGAGCCAATTCTAGCCAACTGGAAACATTGTTCGTTTAAGCGCTCATCTGTAAGCAAGGAGTTGATGGCTGTGCTGCATTAAAAAATGTGACCCTTCTTAGCTAATTTTTAGGGAAACCGAACCACCCTGCTTCTCTTTCATTTTATCACATTTTTAATAATTCGGGAAAGCGTTCACTCATCCCTGGTTCAACTGTAAAAAGTGTCTGATATTAATGCATTATCTTTGGTTTTTAGTGTGAGTATAGCTAATAAACCTGTACCCGAAATTCATGCCGAAAGTTGTATGTTTATCCGCTTTATGAAAATTCGCTTACTCTTTGAGTTCCCATCGTGTTCCAGTCCATCCATATTCAATTAAACGGAGGTACCTGGATGTCTAATTTCATTCGGCTATGGCATACATATTTTGGTTTGGACATCCTCTTGACAATTCATGTAAAATATTCAATGTAGTCTTCTCTGCAGTCTCTCGTAATATTATATCGATGTTTTTTCTTTATCTATCATTCACTTTGAATATTTACTGAAATAAAAATGGTTAGAAATAGAGTTAGAAAAACCATTTTTCGTTGTGCGAATTTAAAAAGCTTCAGAAAAACTTTTGTGAAGTGATTTTGAATTCAAATTATTGTGATGAATAACGTCCAAATAAAACTTTGTTATACCACGCATATTATAAATTTTAATACGACCTAAGCCCGATGATACTGCACCGCAGTGAAACCTATCCCGCATTAAAGTCATGGATTACATATGATTTTTTTGACGTTATTCATCATGGAAAAAATTCACAAAGTTACACCGTAAACGATTAATTACTCGTACATTATCATTCCTCTAAAAGAAGAAAGTGTAATATTTTCTATTGTTGATTATGATTAGTGATCCCCATTCAACATCATCGTAAAATCACTCCCAGTTCCTCCTTTAACCATCATGAGACGTTTCTGTCTTCTCTTCTGGTTAATCGACTCCGCTGTGAGAGGATTTCCATCTGTGATGACGACCTTGTACCCCTCGCTGCAAAGGGCCCCGTCCTGTAATTGCTTAAAGTTTAATTTTTCTTATATATCTGCCAATCATCATATCATGGGAAAAACATTGAGATGGTTTTGAGCTATTTTCCTCAATAGTGGTATGCGCTCTAGTCATGAGGAATTAACATTGCTTTAGCGAAGATGGTAGAGTGCTAGGGATTAGCAGAACGCGCAGAGCAGGAAGTTTTTACTCCATGCCAAGTATGAAGCCCAAGAGTAGGGATCAACTCGATATTTTAATCAAGTTTAAATAATTTTTATTGGATAATACCAGGGATATCTGCCATTTTATGTAAGAAAATATTAAGTAAATAGATTATTTTTCTATTAAAGTTGATTGGTGGCGGTTTTGGAAAGCCGTCGACAAAAAATGGGGCGAAGAGAGAGAGACTAAATAAATAATATTTTTGGCATCAGAGACAGGAAATACATTTTCAATTACTTTCCTTAATTTCAGTCGAAGGTAGGGGAATCGAATTATTGCTTATGCCAAACTCATCATCTTGGTATGAATTTGAAGTTCAAAGCAAATGAGTTAACGATTAGCGTAAGTTCAGTTTAAACGAATGTGACGTTTTTACATGAAAAAGGAGATCAAAGTCCTGTTGTGGGAGGAAATAAAAAATACGCTAATTACTCAGTTATCAAAAATTTCAAGGGATAAAATAAAAAATTCTGAGCAACCTTGAGTGAAATTCAGCGGAGATCAACGTTAAATGAACTAACATTACAACCGAATTTGTCAACTAACTTAAATGTCTTCGAAGAACTTAACATATTCCTATGTTATCTTCCGATTTGTTGAAGCCAAGACAGGAGGTCACAATTGTTCACTTTTAATTTAATATGGCTTTAAAAACATCCATTTTTCCTTTAGGATTCACATGCTACACTATTATTAGGGTTTATTATGATTTACACATCACCTGGTGAAATGAATGGCGAATTGAGATAAAAAGTCAATTATTCGAAGTATTGTATTGAAACACCAATTTGTTCTTCTCTGAAATTGGATTTTCTCATTTTTCTGTCATTAGAACTACCTTGAGGCATGCTAAAATATTTTTAAATATTTCCGTATTATAAAATGAAAATGGGAATTTTAATTTCAAATTATCTATTTGTTTGTATGTTATTTCTTTTTTTTTAACGATCCCAAAACCGTGGTCGGTTAAATAAAAGAAGTTTGAAAATTGGCGTATTGATTTTAATTTATCATTATAAAAGTTAAGTTTTTCTACAAAGTATCTTTTATACAATACACATGTATTCATGAATATGTATTTAACAAAGATGATGATTTATTTTCTCAAGTGATAATTTTAAATTGAGCAAAGTGCTCATCACAAATTCCCGTGTTTACTTTTCATAACATGAAAAAAAGCTGTAGATAACGAGTAACTGAGAGATATCGGGTATAAATTCAGAGGAACAGATCTTATACTTAAGCTTTCTAGCTCTAGTGCATAATGGGAATGCATATCATATTTTTACAATATGACTAATTTTGCGACAAATAAGAGAAATGCCAGAAATAATTCTTTACCAGTGTGGAGACAAACTTAATGTACGCATCGGTGTGAAAATGGCAAAAAGTAGCCGGAATCGCGAAGATCTTCTCTGGACTTACTTTACTATTCACTACTTCCCCAGAATTGCTTTTTGTTCCTATTACATTTTATTCCGTCATACATATCTCTTCTGAAGAGCTTCCCTGTAGTTTCCATTATTCCGGGTCCAGCTTAAATGTTTGTACCGTCTTCGTCGTATTCTGTGTCCACTTCCCGGAAGAAAGGAAAAGATTTCTTCCTGTATCATTATCTTTTACAAATTCATCGAATTTATTGTAATCCGTCCACATCTCTTAGTGTTTGGTCTCTTATATGCCATGAGAATAAAAATACCATAAATTACTGCAGCAAAAATGCATAATACAAGTAAATGGAAAAATTGGGGATTATGTGTAATACGCCATTTACCCGTTCTCGCGCAGAAAAATTAGCATGCTTATTTGTCTATGTAAGTCCCACTTATGCTAAACATTTATTTTTTTAAAATAAAATATTTCAATTGCATATTCGCGAATGTGGTTTAAATTGTGCATTATAAATAAACGCTTTGCCATTTACATTTTATGATTCAATTGAACGTTGTTCTTTAGGGTGACTATGGAGTTAGTCTTTCGGACAATTAGGTATTTATAGCTGGTTCCCTCGGGAATATTGTACAAATGGGGAATCGTCTTGATCCTCATATCAATCCATAATTCGCTGTGAAAAATCATCAAATTGAGCCTTATGATGTTCACATTTTTATCGGTTTTATTGCTCTCTTCACCAAAGGAAAAATTTATTTGAATTTGCTATCTGTTCGGTTGCGAGTTGTGAAATAACTCAATTGATAATACTATATTGTGATCAACTATATATGTAGTTTTAAGTTTATATTTTCCAAATCTACAAGTTTGACGAACTAGCACATTGAATACTACGCGTATTTAATTTTACTTTCAATGTTTTAAAATAGGTCCTTCAAATTTGTTTTCTTCTGCCTAAACCTTTGAGGGAACATTTTCTATTAAAAAATTCAGGTTATTTCGAAAATGTCCTCTAACATGGTCACTAATGAAATTTATCTTCTGTTTTAAATTTCATTGTTAGTTTGTGTTAAAAAAATTATAATTTGCGTAGCCGAAGATCTTTATTTACTTCTTTATAATTTATTATTTTTGGTTTTGTCGTTCTGACGTATTTTTCTGATTATTATTTTAAGTGACAAGCTTCACTCATGACATATACGAGTAATTACATACTTTGTTTTTCATTGTGTTCATTGAGTTTACCTGGGTTTCATCTGAACCATAATGCTGAAAACCAAAATAATTTTACAGTTGGATTTCACGCCAATTTCTTATTTTAATTTAGCATTTGAAATTTTGAATTACTCAAACCATCTTCTCTTCTTGACTCTATCTCTTTTAAGAAGATTTGTTCTTCATAATCTAAAGTATAACTATTAAAATTAACTGTCTTCTGGAATACGTTATCACATCTCATGAAATAAGTATCCCTATCAGTCTTAAAAACATTAATTTTTAGCGAGAGAGAGGTGGAAATGAGGATATACGTACGAGTACATATATAGGGATTGAGTGGAAGAGAGAGAATAGTTGGAAAGGGAAAATAGAAAGCACCGGTGAGAAAGAGAGACAAAGGAGATGATCTATACTTTTTTTATAAGTTGCTAATTATATTTAAAGTAAATCTGGGAAAGAGACTTTGAAACTGACTCATCCGCTTTTCGATCAAAGTGAGTAAAATTTTATTTCATGAGGGAATTATTTCTGAGCCAGAAATTGGGTTACCTCGTTATTAACGGACGCTGTCATGGTTTTGCCCTAAATTAGGACATTCGGAAAAATTCTTGGAGATATGGAAGTTGTTGGGGGCGGAGGGTGATGAAATTATATGCATAAAGGGGACAATTAATGTCTAATATTAATACCTGGGCGATTCCAGGAATCCAAGAGCAAGATGAAAGCTAGCTCTTATATATAGCTTATCTAGCTATATATAATATTATCTTATAGCTATCTTAGCTACATATATATATATATATATATATATATATATATATTGTGAATTCACTAAATAGTCATAGCAAACAGAAACCAAATATATAAAAGAGGGACTCACTAGTTCTCGAATTTTCGGTGGTGCAACCACCTTTCTCAAGAGGAATTAGGAACAGAACTGATTCTGTTTCTGGAGAAAGGTGGTTGCACCACCGAAAATGCGAGAACTAGTGAGTCCCTCTTTTATATGTTTTAGTTTCTGTGTTTGCTATGACTATTTACAGAATTATATATATATATATATATATGTGTGTGTACATATATATATATATATATATATATATATATATATATATATATATATATGCATACCCCCTTCCATGGACTACAACCTTGTCGTGGTGGAAGGGCTTGTGTGTTCCGATGACCCCTAGAGCTGTGCTGGCGGGAGTAATAATAATTACTCCTGGAAGGGTCACCCATGCCAGATAGGTCGAAGGTTAGGAGCCAGACGAAAGGTAGTCCGCGCAGCGTCTGTTCCTCAGTGAGGCGGCTGCAATGGCGTCTGACCCCAGTGGGGCGGCCATTAAGTGATGGTGTCACGTTAAAAACACTATTGAGGAAGGCAACGGGAAACCACCTCAATTATCATTCCCAAGAATATAATGATGGGCACTATAGATAATATGAGTCCTGGCAACTACGGGACTCGGCCCAAGAGGCCGTGTGTCGTACCCGGCAGCGGGAGAGGCAAGGCTTCCGCGGTCGTCATCCCACGAAACCCTTGCAGGGAAGAAATAACTTCAGCAGGACAGAAGACTCAGAAGAAGGCGAAAGTAGTTAGAATAGGAACCTGGAACGTCAGGACAATATTGAGGAGAGGGAAATTAGAAAATATTAAGCGAGAGATGGAAAGAGGTAACATAGATGTTTTAGGCCTCTGCGAGGTGAGAGGGAAGGATAGCGGGGATTACTGGAGTGACAATTATAGAGTAATATACTGCGGCGGGGACGAGAGCCAACGAGGGGTTGCCGTAATTTTAAATAAAGGGGTAGGAAGAAGCGTAGTCAACATAGAGGAAGCGACAGATAGAATTTTACTCGTAGAGATTAAAGCAGAGCCGACGAACTTGGTCATTATTCAGGTATACATGCCACTGAGCAACCACAAGGAAGAAGAAGTCGATAGGATGTATGATGAGTTAGAGGATATAATCGCGAGTGTTCCTGCAGGGAAACATTTGATAGTGATGGGGGATTGGAATGCGACGGTAGGCGAAGGAAGAGATGGGGGTGAGGTGGGGGACTATGGGTTAGGCACGAGGAATGAACGCGGGGAGAAAGCAATTGAATTCTGCAGGAGACAGGGGTTAGTCATCACTAACACATGGTTTAGACACCACAAAAGGCGTACGTATACATGGAAAATGCCAGGTGACTCAGAAAGGTATCAGTTAGATTATATTATGGTTAGGCACAGATTTAGGAACAGTGTGATAAATTCGCACAGTTTCCCAGGAGCGGATGCGGACTATGACCACAATTTAGTTGTTATGAAATGTAATGTTCGTTTCAAGAAGATAAGGCAAGGACGGCGGGTTAGGAAATGGAATTTAGAAGCAGTAAATGGATTAACGAGGAAGGAGTATCAGCAGGCTGTAGAGAAAATGATGGATGACGGTAAAGAACTGAGTACTATCGAAGAAAAATGGGAATGTATCAAGCAAGGGATATTGGAAGCCGCTAAAGACACTATAGGAACCGTTAACGGGAAAAGAATAAGGAAACCATGGGTAACGGATGAGATGATTGCAAAGAAGCTACAGAAGAAGGGTGAAATTGGTGCTCTATACAGCAAGGTTAAGTTATTATCGGGAAGTAAGAAGGCAAGATCTGTGCTAACAGTTAAAGATAAACGGGGTGAGATAATAGTTGAACCAGGAAAAATCCAAGAGAGATGGAAGGAATATATAGAAACACTGTATCGTAAAGAACTTAGGCCGACAAGGTTAGACATAGAAAAGGAACATGACGTAGAAGAAGATAGCTTAGGTCCAGGCATACTCGACGATGAAATAGAAAGGGCATTAAAGGAGATGAAAGCAAATAAGGCTGTGGGGGTGGACAATATTCCTGTAGAAATGTTGAAATGGTTAGGGAAAGGTGGGAAGAAGGCCATATATGGACTGATTCGTAGTATCTATGAGGAAGGAATCTGGCCGGAAGATTTTGTGAGATCGGTGTTAGTTCCTATTCCAAAAATGGCAAAGGCTATATCATGTGAGGATTACAGAACAATGAGTTTGATATCCCACGCAGCTAAAGTTATTCTCAGGATCATCAACAAAAGGATAGAGAGTAAGGCAAATGATTACTTAGGGGATGATCAGTTTGGGTTCAGGAAAGGAAGAGGTACGCGTGATGCCATTGCAGTAATGAGATCACTAGTCGAGAGGAATATAGAATACAATCAGGACGTTTTTGCCTGTTTTTTAGATTTCGAAAAAGCGTTTGATAGAGTGAATTGGGAAAAATTAATGCGTGTATTGCAGAAAATAGGAATGGATGGGAGGGACAGGAGACTGATCCGCAACCTGTACATGTCTCAGACTGCTCAGGTGCGAGTGGGGAACGGAGAGTCCGGATGGGCAGTGTTAGGAAGAGGTGTAAGGCAGGGTTGCCCATTGTCACCGGTACTGTTCAACGTATATGTAGAGGAAATGATTAAAGAGGCATGGGAAGAACTGGAGGTAGGAATGAAAGTCGGGGGGGAATTCGTAAAATCGGTTAGGTTTGCTGATGACCAAGCATTAGTTGCTCAGTCAGCCAAGGGGTTGCAAGCATTGTTGAGTGAATTGGAGGTTCAGTGCGATAAATATGGGATGAGAATAAATATTAATAAAACAAAGGTTATGCGATTCTCCAGAAAGAAAAAGGCTAAGCTAAATATTAAAATAGGCGGGGAAAAAATAGAGCAGGTAGAACAGTTTACATATCTCGGAAGTGTTTTGGACCAACACGGTCAAAGTGGTAGGGACGTAAGGAGAAGAATTGCGCTAGGCAAGGAGGCTTTCTCAAGGAGGAGGGAGTTGATGACGGGGACTTTGAGTAGGGATGTTAAGATAAGACTCGTAAAAACTCTGATATGGAGCGTAGCTATGTACGGCGCGGAAACGTGGTCGCTGAAGCAGGAGGATAGACGTCGATTGGAGGCTTTTGAAATGTGGGTGTGGAGAAGAATGGAGAGGGTGAAATGGACCGAAAGGAAAACAGATGAGGAAGTACTAGAAATCGTGGGGGAGGAGAGGTGTTTGTTGAGTGAAATCCTATGGAGGCAGGAAAAATGGATGAAAGGCGTATTGAGCGGTAGTGGAATGTTGAAGAGGGTAATAGAGGGGAGAATGTTGGGCAAGCGAGGTAAGGGTAGGAACAGGATAGGGATGTTGGACGGGATGAAGGGAGGAAAGAAGTACGCGGAGATGAAGAGGGACCTTATATAGATTAGTTTGCTAGGTGGGGAGTCACAAAATGTTTATTTGATAGTTGTGTCCATCCAAAAACCTACCTTAACCGGTAGATTACCAAATAATAATATGCGTACATTGCATGAATTTGAATAACTTACTGGACAATAGTTCCCTTATTTTAAACTATACTATTCCATAAATTACAATTTATAATTTCAAAAAGCAACACAACCATTAATCATGATTTATTAAGAAACATTCTAGATTCTTTCTAGTAATCATCATACGGGCTTGTCAGCTGGTGCACTTCTAAACTCAGCAGACAATCTTACCCAGATACATATATGATTATGAACTCAAGACATCATCTATCTAACATTATTCTCTAGCAATTGTTTCATCGTTGATCAATGTTTGAAATACTGCAGCCGACACAAGAAACAATAGTAAGGTGAAAAGGCTCCCCGCCGAAGGGTTTCGAACCACAGCCTTGGTAAGCCCTTCCACGACTTTTTTCATATTATTAGTCTGTTCTTCTCTGACAGCACATGCTTACTTTTGCATGTATCATGTCAGGAAAGAACAGACTACCGCAATAATATTACAATTAGTGGTAATGAATGTAATTATGGCAATCATACTGTACGTTGTTAGCTGTGGTGAACCATATTTTGCTCACCGTGTCTATCGGGAGGTAGGCTGATTCATTTATTTTCTCTCTGTGAAAGACCCTTGGTATGATGTCTACCAATCGCTTTTTCTCTGAAATAAAACTGCTGATATTTCGACGCACATATTTTGCATTAAAATTCAGTACAACTGCAAAAAAATAATATATCACTACTTTAGGTATATTATTGCATCGCGCATGTTAAATTTAATAAAATATTCTGTCGCGAATAATACGTCTTTGAACCTGGGAATATTTTCTTAGAAAAGTCTCCTTTATGCATATTGGTTTTCCCGGAAGATTTTTCTGAGAACCTGATCCCAGGTTTTCGCCGACAGCCAACGCGAGAAAATACAAAAAAATTGAAGGCTCTCAGGATACTTTTCTCTCGGCCCCAAACCTCTGTCTTTTCTTCCGTTATCTTTTTTCCCATTCCTGTCTTCTCACTTCTTTCGTCTTCATACATCCTGCTTCAAATATCCTGCGATCTTCAAAGCGGTTCTCTGCCACGATCCCGCTTTTCCATCCTTCATTTAGTGCCCTTCCTATTCACCCCTTATATGCCATTAAATCCCTCGATTTACCCTCTCTATACGCATAGTCTCTCCATATATCTACTCCCTGTTTGTATCTATCGGTGTTTATATTTTATGTAGAAGCTTTATACGTATCTAAATATATATTTAAAGGCCTGTTAACGACTACCACTTTTGCTGTTATTTGCATAGGTTAGGTTATCATAATGCTGGATATTTTTATTGCCTATCATTGCTTCTTTCTATCATAGTTGCTTATCATAGACGCTTCCAACCTCCATGTACAGTATTTATTTTATGTAGATTTTCTTCTATAAATTTCTAATTAGCAATCGGTATAAAATCGCATTGTAACCTGGTCTTTGTGTATATCCGTATATTTTGACTATAAGTTTATCATAAACTCGTCAGCTGGTGCTCTTTTTGATAATCCCTATATTTTATTGTACGTATTTATCTTTAGTTCTTAGATTTAATTAGGTTTTTAGAACGAAATATGTTACTTAATTTGTAATTATGCCTGTATGCAAACGGCACAAGTCACAAGTAGGGAGTAGTTTAATGATCAAATTTTTCCGCTAAAGAGGTCTATAAACTCTCGTGTCTATTTTCGACATTGCAATATAAGAAAACGTTGGTAGAAAATCTGTACCGGATATAATAGTTTTTTCTTTCCTGTTCAATTTTAAATGGCATACTTCATTGTGCATCATTCATTCCCACAATATCACTTCCGTTATTTTTTTAATTGGACTGAAATTGCAATATTTCAATTGCACCTTAGCCCCGTCCTCATTCAGCTGGTCCCATAAGCTTCACACTTGAGACCTCCCATTGGCGAAGCGCAGGGTAATGCGCTGATATATCTCCTGCCTATCCATCTTTTTCATTCCGTTTCGCTCCCTAGCGTCCAAGCCTTCCCCTCCGTAACCCCTGTCCCACCCCCCCGAGAGGACAACTTAATGGAAAGAATTCCTTTCCCTCTCCCCCTCTCTTTGACCCCCTTCAAGGCTCCCCAGTCCCTTCGTTCCGAGGCTCGATATATCCCCAAGAGCGATACGGTAGCTGATGTGAAGGGCGGGAGGGAGCGGGAGGTTTCACGGGAGGAACGAAGGGGGAGTTCGAGGAGATCCGGGGAGGGGTGGACAAAGGGGTAAGGAAAGGAGGGGGAGGGATGGTGAGGGAGCATGTGTGAGCAGGATAAAATATAAAAAGAGAAAGTCCACGCGATTCTCATATCCGGCGTCGCTCGGCTCCTGCGAGGGCGTGCGTGCCAGTAAAAACCGTTCCGAATCTTTGTGAGCCCGAAGCGAATGCCCTGAATGTACCGCACACGGATGCATGTGTGTGCGTGTGTGCGGGACGATACTTTTCGGAAAGATATCCGCGATACCCGTTTGATTTTTTTCTCCGTGTTCCAATTTGGTATCAATTTAAAAAAGGCACGAGAGAGAGAGAGGGAGGGATGAAAATGGTGGCGGGAGAGAGAGAGAGAGAGAAGAAAGAATGATTTGGGAGACAAAACCGTAATCATCGATTCCTTCGGCGTGTGAAAAAGGATTTTGTCCTCTTCTTTGAGTCCTCTTTTTTTGCTTCTATTTTTTTGTCGCCCGGGGCGATTCGGGACAACCCCTCCGCCTGTACGAAGCCATTCTTCCTTCCTCTCTCCTTTTCGTTTTACACAGAGGTTTTCTGGTAACTTGATTTTTATTTAATTTGTAGGGTTCCTCTGACGAGTTTTTCCGCAAACAAACGACAGTATTCTGTTGTAGTGGATTGATGATCTCGTTTTTCAGTGCTTAAAAAATAAAAAAATGAGCAAAGCAAAAAAAAAACAAAATGGAAAATGGTGAAAATCGGGACTTAAATACGGTGCCATTTAATTCATGGCGGAAAGGATAATCTTGGAAAAAACCCACAATACGTGAGGCGTGGGAATAGACTGTTTTTCCTTTTAAAAAGATCAAGCTTTAATTTCGTGTGTACTGGAGTGGCTGTCATCTTTGTATGAATCAGAACTGTGGCTGTGTTGAATTTAGCTTGAACTACAACTTTTTAGAAACCGCAACTGTGTTTTTCCAAATGTTTCCTGGGGATAGTAAATCAAACAATATATTTCTGTGAAGATAGCTGAAGAGTCTATTACCTTTGGTTCATTATCACTCTGTATCTATTATGCTCTCTGCTATCTATCTGTTCTATCTGGTACCCATAAATTACCTCCTCTTGCTTTAAAATTTTCAGTGTCCTTGACAAAAAAGTTGTTAACTGCTTTTGAACTCACTTCTTGTACGCAGGTTGTAGTGTTTTTTTAATTATAAAGGATAGTCTGATATTAAATTGATTTCAACGACTTTTTTCAAAGTATTTTAAATATTTACACTTAAAACTTGAATAGTTTAAATATTTACGGTTTTAAGATAAAAGCAGCGGTGAATTTTTCGTGGATGGGTAAATAGGGTATTAATTGATTATGAAACCGTGATATAACGAAGGAGATAATAATCTGTTAATGACGCAGCAACCAACCATGGCTAATATAATTATTAAAACTTCTTTGCCCCCAGAGAATCGTAATCTTATCATTAAAAAAATATTGATCCTTAAAAATGAATATAATTTTTATTCAAAAATTACCTTCTGTCAATGATCTAATCTTTAGCATTTGCATTGTGAAATATTTTTCATACTTTCAGGCTCAAATCGGTGGGACTCTTTAATTTAAAATACACATGTTTTTCAGTACTTCATACCTAGTGCCTCAAGTTTTAGTCAGCTTTGAGTACCACTGACCCTCATTGGAAAATAAGTTGTTGAGTCCACTTATCATGATTTTCTTGCATCCTTCTGCCTTAGATCACTCTTTATTTGTCTTGAGTAAATGTACCTTTGGTTTGAATCAGGAATATTCCCTGCTATTTCCTTCCTTGTAAATTCATTGTGTAGTAAGGTACCTCTTTTCCACCTGGTCCTTCTTTCCCTTATCTTGCTCCTTTAATCATGTCCTCTTAAAACCCTGTTTCTTTCTTTCCATTCCCTCCCAAGTAACCGCTGCAATCACTAATTTCTAAGGTAACCGTCTTTCTGGTCTACTTTTCGAGTGTTTCATGTCCTTGAGCCATTCTGACTGCCACAGTACACAAGAATGCTAATGCCGCTATCTTGTTTAACTTATTGTTCCTTGAGAGCGGTAACAGCCTCATTTTGGCAATTGATACCATACTTCATTTTGACTTCACTGCTTTGACTTCCGGTGAACTTCCTTCATCCTATGTTATGATACATTCGATTTAATGAAATATCCCGTTTGCTCTAAAATCAGTACACTTCCTATCCAAATTGTGGCTTCTTTCTTTTGCGAAAACTAACGATATATCAGATGTTTCATTTTTCTCAAGGATTGCTGCACTTCTTCTTGTTTCTCTACCATTGCTGCAGTTTTATATGCAAAACGGAGTACGCAAATTTATTCCACGTCCATCTTAATTTCCCTTGAGTCTAAACTCTTGGTACGTCGTGTATATGATTCTTCCTTGTGTAGGTTGAATAGTTTGATATGAAGTTGCATAATTGCTTAATTTCTTCGTATTGTTTCATTTTTATTTTCGGCTTATATGCACTCTGTAGCTACTTGGTTGTTATATCTTACACTAAAGGATTCGTTTTTCGATATCGAACACGAATATTAATCGATATTCCTGTTCTATTCGATCGATATTTGTGCTCTTATAAATCCTGCTAAGTTTTTTCGTTGATTTTGACGTGCTCTTTCACTCTCCGTTATAAAATGTCTTCTCCAATGCTAAATGATATTTGTTTTCACCCGGTTTCCCTAACCTCGTTCTTCTGCTTTAATTGAATCATTTTTGGTTTTCCGATAGATAATCTGCAATTATTCATATTTTATTCTGAATGTGTTTTGGTTGCATTTCGCGCTAGGTTCAATGACCTTTATTCCACATATCATTGACACAAATTTTCTTTGTTAGGGTGCAATTAGATGGTCCAACGAAATTCATTAATTTTTTAAATAGAACGGAAGTGTATCTATTTCCATGCCAGAGGCGACCCAAATTCCCATGTTTCTCCATGAAAGGGGGTTAAAAAGGGTAGGAGGCGATGGTGTTAATTGCGAGCCGTATTTTGAATTTATTGCCTTTTTTAGCGGGAGATAAAGCTATCAGTTTTATGATGCTTGCATAAGCGTGAATACCCGTGATAAACATGACGCTTTCGCGGCATATTCAATCTATGCCACTACTAAAAAATTGCCTCTCATCGTGAGAGCCATCCGTCCCTCCGTCCGTCTGTCCGCCATTCACTTAGGTTTTCTGTTCTTGCGATTCGTGCCACCTTCACATGCGGCTCATTCCCTTTCTTCCAAGGTTTTTAATAACAGGTTTATGACGATCAACATGGTTTGGTTTTAGTGCATTCACTGTTTAAAAACTGCCACATTTTTGAACCTTGTCTTACACGTCAATATATAAATACTCTAAGACTTCCGTGCCAATAAGTCATTTTTTAGTTCTAAATATGAACATCTTAGCTCTCATTCTCCCATTTAATGTGCCCATTATTTTCCTGTGTCTATCCCGTTTACCCAGACCCCGCCTAACCCGTTACGACATGCCCCCATTTTTTTGGTCTTCTTTGAATCCATCCAAAACAATCCTCTCTTTCTTCCAATGATACCTTTATATTTATTGTTTTTTTCTGCCAATTTTACTTAGTCCTTCTCTCCCACGCGCACATATCAAAATCCTCCAGTCTATGCTTATCCTCCAGCCTTAACAACCAAGTTTTCGAGCAGTGCAATACTGCTCTCAATATTAAATTTCATATAGCCTTCTTTACAGCTTAACTACAGGTCTATGTCATTAAATTCCTCCTCTTTGCAAAACTTCATTGCGTAACATAATTCTTTTTTAATACCTTTACTACTTTGCCTTTTTTTAAAATATCTCGGTACTTTATTTCTCCAAACTTTATATCTGCTCTAACGTTCCTTAACTTTTATGTACATCTTAGCCTTTCTATTTCTTAAGGATCTCATTACCACCATATATTTATCATGTATTCCCATCCCAAACCTACCACAATACTCTCCAAACTGTTACCTAGTAAGCTGACTGACTTACTAACTCGATCATTCGTAACTCTAAACGTTTTGATGAGTGCTTACCAGGTGGACTTTTTTTCATGACAAAAAGTGCTGTAACGCTCATGATTTATTAGACTTCAAGACTAAAATCTCCAACATTTCCGTGCAGAGCTACTCGCAAAAGATTAGTGAGAAGTAGACTGAATAGTGACATTTCTAAATAGAAAGAAGGATATTTCCTTATCGGTGATGAGATTGATTATGCTCAGTGTGGCAACTTCCCACATCGACAGCCTGGGTCCGACGTGGCGACGGTGGCTTTTTTCCAGTGGAACTCCTTTACATGGTAGGGTATGGCGTTGAAAGCACTTGAAGTTCACTGCTCTTCTCTTCAGATGGAGCGTGAAGTCGTAGACCCGTTGGTGCGATTTCGATATAATTAGGCTAATATGGATAATCGTCACTGGGCATCCTACCTCCGTTTCCTGAACGTCTTGCCAGTCTCCTAATTATCCACCCGTCCCTAATGACGCAAATTACCGCATCTGCTGGTCGTCTTTCCTAATAACTGCCGCTATTACCACGGCGTAACGATTTTACGTTCCTCATTAAATTACACGCACTGTAATTGCTTAGAAAATTAGAGGATCAGTGCGCGAGAACTGTGATGAAGATAAATAATCTAAGAAGTTAAGAAAATAAATCCCCTTGATATAAAGGAAAAAACAAGCTAAGCATAATGGCAGAGGAACAAAAAGTATTTCAAAAACAGTAATTCACTAATGGGAGAAGTACTCTTTGAACAAATGGTCCCATCAGTAAGGGAATTAAGAGAGGAATTACGTTTGGTTGATAATTATTTAGAAAAAGACGGTTGGAGATAGGTATTCTGTGGAAAGAAAATAAGAAGAGAGGAATGGCAACCGATTTGTAGTGCTTTATGGTCCCGAAACTTGATCTTTGAGAAATTTAACGGGCGTAGTTTGGAGACTTAAGAGATGTGGGTAGGTAAACGAATGGATGTAACCAAATCCGAGGAAAGGAAAACAATGGAAACGACTTAGTCATGGTGAGGAAATGGAAGCATATTGAGAGAATTCTGGAGGTTCAGTGCGATAAATATGGGATGAGAATCCATATTAATAAAACAAAGGTTATGCGATTTTCGAGAAAGAAAAAAGCTAAGCTAAATATTAAAATAGGCGGGGAAAAAATAGAGTAGATAGAACAGTTTACCTATCTCGGAAGTGTTTTGGACCAATAAGTGAACGCACTAATGGACCTAGACTGAAATTAATAAGAAGACAAAGAGTGTTCGATTGAGGACCTATTTATATTGATGAACCAATAGTTGCACTTTTCCACTAGATATTCATTTAAACCACAGCCGGTTTCCATGGGTATCGAAACCGGTCGTGATTTAGATAACTATCTACGAGGGTCATCCGGAAAGTAGTACCCGTTCGTGCCGCATGAAGTGCTGACGATGCGAGTAGCCGCTGGACGAGGTCAGATAGCTTCAGTGGCTTGTCTGCCTTCTCTGAGCCAAGTTGCGTGACGTTGCCTGTGCTGTTTGTTGCATTGCCTGTGTTGTTTCTGTGATTGTTTACAATGTTTAAAAAAATTGAGAACGCCGCCAGTTGTGAAGTGAGGGCAGTGATTAAATTCCTCAATGCAAGAAACGTTCGCCCATGTGATATTCATCGCCAATTAAAGGAGGTGTATGGAGACAATGTAATGGACGAGTCGTCTGTTCGGCGGTGGTGTCGCAACTTCAACATGGGGAGGGGGAACACACACGACGATGAGCGTTCGGGGAGACCGTCTGTCATTACAGACCAACTGGTGAGCTCAGTTGACGAATTCGTGAGGAACGATCGGCGCGTCACAATTGATGACATCTGTGAGCATTTTCCCAATGTTTCTCGAACAATTGTTCATGAAATTGTTAAACACCATCTGCATTATGCAAAAATGTGTGCAAGATGGGTCCCTCGCATGCTTACAGATGAGCACAAAACCAAGCGTATGGCTGCAGCACTGACGTTTTTGGGACGTTATTCTGATGAAGGAGACTCTTTCTTGACTCGCATAATTACTGGTGACGAAACATGGGTTTGTTATGCATCACCTGAGAGTAAACGACAGTCAATGGAGTGGCATCATGCTCATTCACCAAACAAACCAAAAAAATTCAAGACAGTTCTGTCCACCAGGAAACTCATGGCAACCATTTTCTGGGATCGACGAGGTGTATTGCTTATTGATTTTATGGCCCGTGGAGACACTATTAATGCCAATGCGTATTGTGAAACATTAAAGAAATTACGGCGGGCAATACAAAATCGGCGGCGAGGTCTATTGTCTACTGGTGTCATTCTCGTTCATGACAATGCCAGGCCTCATGCAGCTGGGATAACACAAAAACTTTTGCAGCAATTCAAATGGGAAACTTTCGACCATCCACCGTATAGCCCGGACTTGGCCCCTTCAGATTTTCATCTCTTTACAAAGCTTAAAGACTTTTTGGCAGGAAAAAGATTTGACAGCGATGAAGAACTTAAAGAAGGAGTGACCCTGTATCCCAATGAGCTGGCGGCGAAGGACTATGCAGCAGGAATACAGAAACTTGTCACATGTTATGACAAATGCCTTAATTTGCTTGGAGATTATGTTGAGAAGTAGTTTAAAGTATCCTCTTTCAAATAAAATTTTTTATGTTTGTTAATATTTACTTTTGTGTCTTTATTTCACGAACGGGTACTACTTACCGGATGACCCTCGTATTAGACAAGTGCCACTATTTGTTCATTATTATATTCAAATTCCACACATAATGCCTAAATGCCATATTATTTTTTGTTTCTATAATTTTAATCGTGTTTTTGTTTCATTACGAAGGTATAAAGAATTATGAAGAAGTAGAAAGGCGAAGTTAAATATTAAAATAGAAGTAAATAAAATGAAGCAAGCGGAGAAGTATTGTGATCACTAGGGCAAGAATTACGTTAGAGAATGAAACATTTACAAGAGGGGAATTAATGACGGTTAAACTAAATAAGGATATTAAAAAGATTATTAAATACTTTGATATGGAACGATATGTCGCATGGCCGTGGGATCTAGTCTTTGAGGGAAAGGTTTTGAAGGCTTTTGACATGTGGGTGAGGCGAATAATAGGAGAAAATATGGTGGACAGAGAGAAAGACAAACACTGAATTTTTTAACCGCACGGACGAAGAGGGAAAGTCAGAAAAAAGAGGATAAAGTGAATGGAGGAAACATTGAAAGGTTGTGGGTTGTTAATAAAAGGGAGAATGTTGGGCAAGTGGTGTGGAGGACAAAAGAGAAGAGGCTATTTAGAGAGCATTAAAACAGGCAAAAGTAACGAAGTAATAGAAAAAGAAATAACTTAGAGACATAAGAGGAATGTGATACACATATATCAGTCAGTCTTTAGTGGCCATTAAAAACTTTACCAACCGTTTTAGGTAGAATGCCTTGAATAAAATAATTTCTAGAGTCGAGAACTCTCATTTCAGTATTACGAAGGAAAAAGAAGAAGATTTGAAAGTAAATTAAAAAATGGATAAAGTAGCATATATGGCTGTAAATAGACAACTGCTGTTGTGCTTGTTTAAGTATTCTACTATCACATTTATCGAAGATGCATATGCGATGCGATGTTGGATTAGTTAGCATTACTTTTAGAATTTACTCTTGAATATGAGCAAAGAAAACAAGTTCTCGCGGATCTGCTTCGTTTCGAATTAATCGCAATTAACTTCTATAATATAAAAAAAATAATTGATTTAAAATTTTGAGTGAATCACTACATTTGAAATTTTATCTGCGCTGTGGTTTTTACGAATCCAGTCCGAACTAGCTTTTCATTTGACCTTTTACCAACTGAAATGACATCGTTGAGTTAATGTAACCGAGCCAAGGTTTTTTTTTAAAAAAAAGGTAAACACTTTTGGAAGGGAAATGCAAACTTAAGGATCTTCATATCAAGCTGGACAGATACTAAAACCTTTATACAAATTTACACAAATTATACAAATGTACACATGACGGCCTTTGAAAATTCTCGGAGAGTGCGAGTGTGGTTCGATGAAGGAAGAGGCGAAAAATCTCTCCATTACTCTCAGTTGAACAGAATCACTGGACGAGGGATATCAAGCCCTTAAAGGCGCTCTTTTAAATATTCGGAAGAGTTTGAATTCACTGCAGGATACACTGCAGGTTACGTGGCTGCCAAATTGCAGCTGTTAACGTGACGATCATAAAAAATTTAAATCTTCTGGCCTTCGAACCTCAAATGAGTGGCAGGTATCCTCAGAGCTCGTTTAACGCAAACATTGGTTTTCAGCGAGGGGAAAGGAAGGAAATGAATTATCGCGCATATCCTAAAAAGTGAGTTTTTTTTTCAAGCTATAAAGACATTTACCTAAAGCACCACTTAATCGCTTCGCATAAATCATATTTAAAATTTTGGATTACACAAATATTTAAAAAAATGTTTACCTCCAGTAATAGTGTACTAGCACATTGTAACACTGTAATGGTGACAGCATTTTAGGCATTATATTAACTCACGAGCAAAATTTAATTAGTTGATTTATGCATTATGACAATATGCTTATCAGTATATTACTTTAGTCGTGCTGTACTGTATTACGGTCAAGCACAACATGAGTGGTTGAGAGATTTTTGGTTTCATTTGAAGCCAGACGACGTAAAAAAAGTAAAACATGTTTTTATCAATATGCTAATTTGAATGATTCTCAGTGCTTGAATACAATGGCATATGCATAAGCATTGAAAATGGAAAATTGAACATTATTTCTCAACTCATATAAAATATCAGTCACTTCATCTAGGTAGTTAATACAATATTTGTTCATGTTTGAACTAGCAAAATACTATTTGTCTCACTCTATGAGCAAATAGGTTCGAATGTAATAACACGCTTTGGCTTTCATGTAATGTAGATTCCATGAAAGCTAAAGTGTGTATATTAGCGTGTATTCCATGAAAGAAAAGCGTTCCATGTATTTTACATCCAGGTATATAATTATACATTAGAACATGTCACAACTTCTTTTGAGGTAAAGACTTTTGCAGTGTAAGTTTTTTTTACCCTCATTTGCAGTAACAAAATAATTTTAGTTTTTAGTATGCGTTGATATATTAGAAGAATAACCTGCGGAAAAATCCTTAAAATACCATAAACAGGTAGCTTAAGAGGTGCATTATGCATGTATTTATGCAACATAAGATAACATAAGGTAAATCAACTTAATATGCTGCAACTTTGGAATATTTAAAGAAATCCAAATGATGAGACGATAAAAATATATGGAAAAATGTGATTTTTGAAATAATTAACATTTATGCATATTTTCATATTAGTTATATGATTTAATCATCAAATACACAGTTTTTATGCAGCGTTTGAATGATATAATAGAGGTTCGCTTCACCAAGGTCTGTCCCAAAAGTAGTAGGACTGAGTTGATTAAAAAAAATTATTGCCTGAATTAATACATTCCCTCAAAAGTCTTCGAAGTAGCACCCTGGTACGTTCACTCACCGCTGCCAGCGGGTTTTCCACGCCTCGTACATCTTCTGCAAGGCGGTGCCCGGATTGTTGCTAAGCTCCCTCGCCACGTCCTGTTGTCACGCTTCCACCGAGCTGTGGTGACGTCTTTACAGCACGAATTAGAAGCGAGGAAAGAGGAAGAAGTCTGGTGGGGTTATAATTTGGATCCTCACTCAAATGGGCTAGATGCTCTTGGCAGATCCTCGTGTGAGTTTACCTTCATTTGCCCTTGAGCACTCGCGGCACCAACTTCGCACAAAACTTTCTCATGCCCATGTTTTCGGTCACATGTCGACGTACGTCACTTTAAGGGATACCAAGTCCATCGAAAACCTTACGATAACTTAATCTGCGATCCCTGTCCAACAAAATCTTCACTCTTGCAATTTTTGCGTAACTTTTTGAGGGGGAAGGGATTCCTGAACATTCGGTGTCTTCAACTTCTTTTCTACCCTCCCGAAACAACTTGTGCCACTCAAAAACATCCAACTGGTCTACCCAGGGCGTTATCACCATAAGCTACCTTGAGCAGGTCATGAGACTCTCTCGGTTTTACCCATTGTCATGCACAATGTTATGACGTAGCGCTGTTCCAATAACCGGCTCGGTTACCTAACTAAAACCTTAGAGAGGTTTTGCAAACGAAGGGCACGTACTCCTCAAAGGCTGGGAGTCAACTACCACCGGCCTCTAGTCTTTCCTGAGACTCCCCTCCCTCCAACCCAGCCAGTAAAACCGCCGTCGATGCGTCCGTCTATCCGGGAAAAAATAAGGCATACTACTTTTGGGACAGGCCTTGTATATTGTCGTTGGAGTTCCAAAAAGAGATAAATAATCGAAAAACGATTTTGGTGGCAACATGCCCTATGATCTGGAACATTTAGTAGGTTCTTTGGAGTCGTTGATAATCTACTAGGAACGTCTGTTGAATCTAGAAACACTTGGAAACTGCATCTGAAGGGTATTGGTTTCCAAATAAAATGAGCAAGAGCGCCTAAAATTTACATCCTTACTTATGCTTTCAGAACATTTTAAGTGCTAATTGTAGACTAATATGATAATCTCATTTTCGATCTAATAGTTTTTCCCGTGTAAATTCAGTTTCCACAGTAAAGAATCCAGAACCTCTTGGTGAATCAACGTTGGTGACTGGATTTATTCGTTGGTTGTGGAGGGGTAGGTGTAGAGGGAGGCGGGAAGAAGGGCGGTGAGACGTCGGTAAAAAGGGAAAGATCGGCCGTGGCCCAAAGAGTATGCTTCGTTAATGGCGACTTGTGAAGACGGTTGACTCCCAATCGAATATGCTCCGCGTCCTCGTATGGATCGGTGCCTGCGTTTCCCGTTCCTCCTTGATGTTTTTGCCTGGACGAGTAGGCGATCTTCCGCAGCGTGATGGAGAATCGGCCGCAACCTCGCTTCCCTTTGACGTTTGACCCGACTCCATTCCACTTCTCACCCCCAACCTCCATTTCAATCTCGTCTCGACTCTTGTGAATGTTTATAACGACATGATAAGCTTTCACGCACTCCCAACCCCACTGGACCTATTGCCCAAATATTCATTTTTTCGTGGAATATTTTTCTTGGAAATATTCAAGTTCCCGAAGTATAAATTAAAAATGTATAACCTTTAACGAATTTATTGGCCCTTGTCATATATGGAATTAAATCAAGTCTGGTTTTATTTTTCTCAAACAATGGCTATTAGTGTACAAATCAAAGCAGCATCAACGATTATATGAGGCTTTATTTTATTGGTAATTTGCAATGAGCACGATACGTTATCTATTGAAGTTTGAGGGTCCTTTCCAGCGAGAGATATCAGGTTTCTTGTTCAAACTATCTTTCAAATTGCTAATTAAAATGTTTGCACTGACTTTTCATACGGTATCCGAATAATTTTGATTTCCCAATATTTGCGTCTCATAAACAAACAATCTCACGTCCACAGTTTTTCATTTATTTTGCTTGACAATGTTTAATAGAGAGGAAGGTATTATTTTATCCAGAGTTGTATGAATATATTTTACAGGATTAAATGGATATTTTAAGATTTTTATTTTCCAATGGAAACAGTTACTGTTCCAAGTTCGGGAGTTGCTCGGTTCAGATTAATGATGCGTTATCACACCATCCTCCTTTCATCGATCATTAGCTAATTTACCAGCAAAAATATAATTGCAAAGAAAAAATAGTATTATATTAATCATGAAAGGAAAAAGAAATAACTATTGATCTCCACCAGCATTTGTTTTATTTTTAACATTTTGAAATACATTTTCATTCCATTAATTCGATAATGAACTTGATTTTCATTTTCCTCATTTATTATTAGCAAAAAAGTTAAATATTATATGCGATATTTAATTATGACTGTTGCTTTATGATACAAGATTACATCGTAGTCATTTGATTTTAATCCTCAGTTTATTTCATTAGCGGAGTTAACTACTCGTTAATATCGTTATTAAACGATAGCATAAAATAGTTCTACTTTCACCTTTCTTTATCCTTTCCAAAAATGAGAGACTATTTCGTGTGCGTGGTTGATTCTGAATGTAATTGAATATAATTGTTTTTCCGTATCTTTGAACTATGAAATGTATCCAGGTGGGATATGCTAAATATCTATTTTAATGTTATTATTAATAGTGCATGGCATATATGTGCTGATACTTATTCTGATTTTTATTCTTAATTTTAGTCAAGTTTGAAACATATTGTTTGTAGGAGAAGTTGCAGACAACTAAGGTTATTGTCGCCATTAGGGACGGATAGGAATGGAGGTAGGGTGGAGGGAAACCCGGCGTCGGCACTAGCCTACATTTATCGAAAGGCGCCAAGGGGTCCGCAGTTTGACATCTCATCTGACGGAAGGCGTACTCATCAAAGTGCTCTCGACAAAGCACCTGAAATAGGGATCGGTATACCACTGAAAAATATCTACCATCTCCAAGATTCGAATCCGGTCCCTCTCAGTGGGAAGCCAGTACGTTAGCCAGTGAACCATCCTATTTGATAAATGTATACATATTTAGATTAGACTCCCCACATCACCGGGATACATTAACAATTTAGGGTACCAAATACAGTCGTTGGGAAAAAATATTTGACTTCAGATAAGTGGTTATGTTTCCTTGTCTTCGTTCTAGGCATTTGATATAGATTTAGTTGATGAGTTGAATATATAATGGACGTTTTACACCGTCTAACCTATAACATCCTTGTTATGATTAGCGAAGTACAAATGCAAGTATTTACGGCGATTTTCTCTAAAACCTTAATTTATTCTCTAGTTATTTCCCTAATATGGCTAGGAAAATACAATGCATAGCGCGGTAAGATTTAATGGAAAGATATCAAGAAGCAACGTCCAAATTGGGAACCAGAACTCTATGGCCGATATATCAACCCTGCTCATTAGGCTTTCAGTATTATTAGGAGTTAAATATTTGTGATAGTTTTCTCAAATATGTTTTCATAAGGCTAAGGTATCATTCTAGATTTGATGCAGGTAGATTATAATGCTTTACGGTAAGGGCGGAAGGATTTAATTTCTCAATTGAAGGAACCACGCTCTGAAGGTGCAAGTTTAGTTATTTACAAAAATGTACCTCAAGTCAATATGGGAAAGGTTAGTTTTGGAGATAACGGAGGCACGAATATTACAAATACTACGTAAGTGTCATATTTTATGCAACCCCTAAATAATACGCAGTTATAAAACTGACGCAGGAAAAATTATTCTGGTACGTCATTATACTAGTTTATGAGGCCACAAAGAGAATTGGGAGAAAATTGATTATTGAATTGAGCGAACCCTGTTTCTCTCTTATAGTTTGTTATCACAATTTCAATCATCGTTAATTAATTTGCAATACCGGAAAATAAAACGATTTCGAATACTAATTAGCAACAATTACACTTATGGACGGTGGTCTAATATCTCTTGCTGCATGGCCTCGCGGTGGATTGCAGGGTAAGTTGTGCGTGGAAGTGGTGTCCACCCTCAAGCTACCGCGGGGCGCCTTTTCGCTCCCTAAAGCGCTACAAGTAAAATGATATGCTGAGCTGCAATGCAGAAGGGTTAAAAATACTCCAAATGCAGCAAAACCGAAAGCGTCAGTGCTAAAGGAACGCTGTGGAATTTAGCCAATGCTTTTCATATCTTTGCTCTATATTTCGTAATCGAAACTGTTTTCACTCGTCGATTAATTTTATTTTATGGGAAAATTCAAAAGTTGGGAAATCGTTTCATCATCATCGGTTTCTGTTATCAACGTGAATATTGCTTTTCTACAGCTCTCCAAACCGTTTTTTGTTCGTCTGGACGTCACAAATTGTATAAAGGAAAACAGCATGAAGTCTATTTAAAACTATACAAATTTCAAACCGATTGGATTAAGCTAAAATTTTAATGCGCTTTAGAAGCGTTGCCAATAATGAGTAGTAAAATTTTTAGATGTTTTATGTATTAAATCTCCCTCTTCTTTTGTCCTCGCCTTTATTTTTCGAAATGATTTTCTAGCAGTACCGAGGGAACTATATATAAGGGTGTTCTGAAAGTTTTCATCGGACAAATGTCATGCATATTAAGTCCCTATTAAGTTTGAACTATCAGAATCAAGGCTAATATCGACAAAACGTGTATCAGTGATCCTGACATGGTGTGAATTTTATATACCTTGCAAGCATATCTCTTAACTGAATGATAGCCTCCATATATGATAGCATTTTACACTGACTTGCGTTCATAACACAGATCGGCGTAGTGGCGCAAACCCATCCCGGGATATGGACCCAAGGATGACGGGTCGATATTTCAGTGATCCCTGTGACTGACTCCTTGATAAACATAAGCTGTACGGATTTCTTGGGCAAATCAAAGGAGACCAGTGGAGAGGAATTTATTCCAGACGTGGATATGTGAATCTCAGACCCCATAGCGCTTATTGGGATCTCATAACGTTCCCCCGTCTAATATACCGAGCATTGGAATGAAAATATTTGAAATTACAGTGTATACAATATTTGTAACGTGTTATTTCAACTCCATCGTTAATTCATTTACCCACGCATGCATTTTTTCCTCGTCGCTTTCATAGAATTTTTAAAATTAGCATAACAAATTTAATTTTCACGTTGTTGAATTGAAATCACAATGGCGGCATTGCGTTTAATTATTGGGAATTCATAATTTAGCGCTCTTCAATGAATAATTTATTCCTGATTGGCAATTATATGATAGTTTGCACGGTTAACAGAGTGTTTTCAATAACAAATGTCTTTATCGAAATCTGCCTCTTTTGCAGTAGCTACACGTGCTGCAGTTAGTTTTAACCGCATTAATGCATCTCTGCATGCTCCTTGGTTTGTATGCGATCATTAACGCTATGGTTTCAGTGATTCTTAATCATTCATCATTCAGCTAATGAAATTACTATTCCCACCATACCCTTCGCCTTCTTCGTAGTCTCCCCCCCCCCCCAAAGGAGTAGGAGAGAAACTTATTAAAGTCCAACACTAACTTTGTAATTGATTATTCATAAGGCACAGTTCTAACGTGGACGACGAGATATTAAAATGATTCTGAAATATCTGTAGACACGATGAACATCCATGCGCCTTTGACACTTTGGTTTTAAATTTGTTTTCGCACCTAACCGAAGTATTCAAAATTGTTTGGCCATTAGAGCAGAACATGAATGTTTAGTATTTTACTGAAATTAACTTCAAATTCCTATCGTGTGCCCGGATTTTGTTCCACGTCCGTCCGCGTATTTGCTTTAACAGTGAATTTGATTACAGACTAAATAATATATATAAAATAATAAATATGGTGGAAAATAACATTATAATGTGATTGCTATCGGTTTTTTAATGGCCTTTCCAGCTAGTTTTTCGGATTTCACTCATATTGAAGAGCAGAACGTTCGCTGATGGTTCTCGAAACGTTTTTTTCTTTGCCTTTCCAGCAATGATAGTTGGAGAAACCTTTGGCATTTAACGTGAAGGCAGTGGGAGGATACATTTGGATGGAGTGTGACGGGTAATGAAACCATTTTGGAATCCCAACATGGAATCAATCCCCAAATTTTCTGTGCGCTCTTTCATTTCCTCCTCCTCCTCATCTGAAAAATATATAACCTTATTAGAGAAAAAAAATATGTAATGAAGGCGAAATGAGTTTTCTGAGGCTCAATATTGGGTTGCCGTGGAGGAACATTACATTTTCTGCCGCAAGCCTAGCCACTGAATGCGGCGACGTCGTTCCTTGTCCAGGTATCTTTTCAATATTTCAATATTACCGGATCGTTTTAAAAAAAAGGTTATCATTTGTACATTTCCCTTTAGCATTTTCCTCTCTTTCGCCAAATTAGCTTCATATTCGTTGCGGCTTCTACTCTCACGCATAATAACCTCCCCTCTCTCTATGGAATGAAACGGACCGAATAGGAATCTATTAATGTTACGCTTAGTTAAGTAGATATGTGATAGACTCGGGTGAATTTGAGGGCACTTGGCCGCGTCGTAATTCAGTTTCATGGATTTTCCAGTGTTATTGTCCATTCTTTAGCTATTTTTGACGTGATGAGTGACATAATCTCTTTCACAGATTAGATAACAATTCAATTTCTCTCTTTGCTTCTTTAATTCATCATTCGGGATTAAAGTTCTGGCGCTATTGTAACGAAAAATGTTGATTTTCGTTTGAAACTTTTGGCAGAAAACGGCTGTCATAATGATGCATGAATTTATCATTTTTGTATCGTTTTAATATTAAAGATAATTAATAGGAACATAATATTCACGCTTTTGCTAATTTTTTATGAAAATATAAGACTAAAAGACTGGGACTTGAAAATTGTTACAGAAAAGAAAATAGAGGATGAAACGTTATTCATTACGTTTGCCTCTATAATTTGGACAAAGATATGTACCTAATGCTTTTGGGGAAACTTATCATTATGAGATTAAATAGATGAAAAAATCCATCAAGCTACTTGTTGGTCGCTATGATTTTTAATTAAAATATTTACCGTAGAAAAGACTTAACTAATATTTTTATACGCCTGCATAAAAGTAAAACAATGTCTAAATTAGGGTGTTATTTAATAAATTCATGTCTCATCAAATACTCCAGCAATTAACACTCTTTGTTAATCACTGAAATAATGAGCTAACTATGAAATTTTATGGTTTTTTTCTCTTCATTCCATCCAAAATTGTAACCTTTTTCGGTGTATGCGTTCGCTTAGCTAAATTTGACCCTCCGATACATGGAAATTAATAAGTTTGAACATGGGCGGATCCTTGACCAGACCATAGGACCTACAACGCCCTCCTTTTGGAAGATATTAACAAAAGAATTCCTTTTAATGTCGAGACCACACGACCTCTTTCAGATTTAAACTTTCCAGGAGAGTAATGCTTGATTGACCACACCGAATTAATTCCCCAAGAGTAGAAATAGGGGCTGTGAATTAACATATTTTTGAACCTATACTCTCACTCCCCTAAGGTCAAGTTTCTGAATCCGCTTTTGGCTGTGAAATTTATTGCGAAATTCAGTTATCTCGGCAATTTTCCGGCAATGCCTCTTCATGCTCAAGTAACGTTTCTGATTTGTCAGTTCAATTTTAACAGCTTTGCTTCTCCGCTGGAATCATTTTATTGAGGACGTCAACAGTGTTCATGGAAAATGCCGGAGTGTTCAGCTTTAATCCACGAACATCATTTGACACCACGAAGAATCAATCCAACGTTGTTTTTCACAATGAACACGACCGTAAATCTGTAATCGAATTCTCAGTAAGAACAACACGAATGGATATTGTCCTAAAAGCTATAGCTGTTGAATACTTCAGTGCCATAACCATTAGCTTTATAAAATCAAATCAATATTTATTTTCATTATTGAGAAATTATTATATGCAATTCATGTGGTATTCACTCTTTGGTGTACACTATCCTCGATTTTGAATACCCAATATTACATTTGTCCTTGAACAATATCATTTCATTTTATCTTTTACACTATTCGGTAATTTATCGGAAGCCTCCATTTCAAAAGATTCTTGGAGTTTTTGAGAAGGCACTAGTTTCTTATGTAGGCACCCATGATGGTTTTAATTTATATTGTTAATTTCTTATATTTCCATGCTTCTACAGGATTTTATGTTGCATGTTATTTTATGTTAATATTCTATAGCTCGCACTTTTATTTAGAGTATACAATTTGGATGTCTCAGAAATGAATTTTCACGTCTAACCAGTGACTCAATAAATTTCAAACGTACGGAATGTCTCCATATTTGGTATCGTTTTCCACATAGTAAATCTCTTGCTAAAAATATAACCGTTAAGACTTTATAGTGAAACTAAAATATTACTCTTTATTTCCATTTGGTCACACGTTTCCCTGCGTTCCTCGCTCAAAAATGGATGCGGTCGAATTAGAATTAATACGTTCATTTTTTTTAATGCTGCCTTTTCCCTCCAATCGAAGATCTTGTCATCTGACCGTCAACTCTTAATATTTTTCTTCCATCTCTCTCTCTCTCTGCCTCTCTGTCTTATCCAGCGTAACAGAATTACACCCGTGCGCATTCATCGAGCCAACACGCTAAATGGAATGACGGACTAACATGTTCTTTTAAAGAATTCAAGTAAAGGTTTATGTAAAAAAAGGACGGGCACAATGCTGTTGAAATATTTTGCGTTCTGATTTACAATTCACAAATATTGAATATCTGCATTAAAAACGGAATGTTTCTTTTCCCAGGAAAATTTTGTTGCATATCCCTTTCCCATGTGTATATTTTTATGTATTTATAAAGACGCACGCTGCCCGTTATTCTTCTAAGCACCTTGCCTTCACTCCGGTATTCTCTCTCTCCCCCTCTGCCATACACACACACACACACTCTTAATCCTCGCCCTCCTCCCGCGGCCCTTCATTCTTTCTTTCACCTGTGGGTCCCTTTATCTACACAACTATAGCAGTTGACTGCCTCTCTCCACTCCCATCTCGATAAACTGTGTTGTTCGCGCGTCGCCTTGTCACTCTTTCCTGTTTTATTTTCCTTCCAATCTCCGCACACATGAAACATAAATGTGATATGCTGGTTGTATCCCTTCCTCTTCTGTCTGTTTAACATATGCGCTTAGTATTTATCATTATAAAAAGGAATATGGTTTATTTTTTTACTTAGCAGCTTTGGTTTTGAAATACAGATATTTTCCACCATCTTTCCCTGCTTGTCAGTGAAAACTCCCGATTTGTGTCCGTACGATAATTTTACAGTTTTTACATTTATTTTTTCAATTTCATTTTTATTTATATTGTACTGGTATGAGTTTTGGCGATCAAATGCTACCACAATCAGTTTTTAATGAATTAAAATGGGCCATTTGTTAAGATAGTAGTTTACATTTAATGTTTCAATGTGGATAAGATATCTTTGGTTTTGATACTGTTTAGTCATTGCCTAGCTTTGGTTATAGTACTAGTTGGATATTACTTGCATTAATAAATATTTTACGCTCAATAGCTCGTTGTTTTTAGCAATCTGAATAGAATATGATTCGTGCTAACAAATTTGATTTTCACAAATATCCACAATAATAGAAACTAAAGAATTCTGAAAAACAGTGTAACGTGCAAGCAAAGAAGGAAATTCAACGAAAAAAACTGTTTACTCGGCAGCTTAAATTTATGAAGAGGGAATGAAGAAAATTTCTCGAAATTCGGTTTCGTATATTCCAATAATTCTTCTCAGCCTCAGTGTATATAAATTTAGGTTAGAATTTTCATTACTTTTAAATTCTACAATTTAGTAATCTAACGCTCGGTTATTCCATGAGACCATTCATAACAGTATTGAGGTGAAGAAACATATAGCCAGGTCAAATTTAAAGTCACGATATTTAAACCAAAAGCTGAAAAGCCACGCAGATATAAATTAAAAGGGAAATTGTTGGTAAAAAAGTGTAGAAATAACGCTAGTTTTGAATTGTATTTTAATTTTGAATTTAAAAGGTTTTAGATTGATGGATCTGTAGACGCTATACAATAAAGTTACTTTAAACTTCAGCACTGTCCTTTAATGTATTGTAAATAAGGTTCCTCGGACAACTGCAAAATAGGCTGATGCAAAGAATATTATCCAGGCTTAAAAATATTTTAAATTGCACTCGTCAAAACAATGCATTCTCAATAAATTATAAGTTGAATGAAGACTTATTAGATTAGATACAGCTCACTATTTTATTCTTGAAATGGCTTATTAGGAATACGGGGGTAAGTGAAGTTCACATTTGTAGAAAGAGATAACATACAAGTTTAATTCATGCTTCGCGAAATGATGTAACTCTCTCTATCAACTCGAAAAAAATGTCGGCATTAAATAAGGAAATTTTATTTCTCACAATTCGAACACTTAATGGTAACCAGAATCGTAACCCCAAAGTAATAGATTACGGTTCCAATGAGGAAGTTTTTGGTAGTAAAAATCCCATGCTAACGTTGATGTTCACTACTTCTATCCTAGTGGTGAGCGTCTGGTTTTGATAAATGGGTACGCGCAGACCATGGAATTGCGTATAAAATCACTGTCATTGGTGTGATGACCCCGAACGCAAATGCTAATGTTTCTTCTATTGGGTATGAGGCTTGGGGGAAATTTGATTTTATTAATGGCTGATTACGTTCAAATAAAACTAAATTGGATATTCTCAGTCATGCCTAGAAATAATATAGGGTTCGCGGTTACAAGAGAGACCTGTTATTTTCAGAAAATTGAATCGCGAAAAAATTGGTTAAGGTCTTTTCCATTATCCTACTAAAATTATCCGATTTTAGCAGGCATAGCATGAATGAATTTTTCGTAAGTAATTAACGGTTAATTGATGCTCTTAAAATATCAAACCGTTGATTTTGCTTACCGCAGGTTTATAAGTAAAATTATGCAAATTAGATTGTCCGTTCCAATCGGGCATAGGAAATAAATGAGATATATTCAAACATGACGTGACAAATGTCTTAATTGAAAGAAAATAATTAATTTAATTTCACGTTAAAACACTGTGTAGCATTATTACTTTCGCTTTGCTTTCAAAACAAATAATATTTAGAAAATCACGGCGTTTGTCATCGGTGATTTTCATGGATTATTCCTGCGGGACTCATTCGCGGTTCGGTCGACGGCGGCCTTTGATTGAAAGCTTTAAAACGGAAAAAAAACACCAGAGGGAAAAGCTTGTGGGATGTGTTTAGCAAGCACCCATTGGATAAATGTTTGAGGTAACCGAGAGCGATAAGAGTACATAAAGGTGTCATCAGCGTGTATAGGAATCGAGTTTAAATAGTGACTGATGATGTGAGAAAATAATTATTTAAGGCGGAGAAAGAGAATTGTCGCCATTGGGAAATTTAAAGCATCTGACTATATTTTTTTATTTATTAGCACTTAATTTTCAGGTAAGCGTTTCAAAACAATGTAATGATTTTAACCTGTCTCTGCGGAGGAGTGATTTTAATGCGTCTTCAACAATCCTCCTGACATTCGAGATACGTGTGGTGTCCCTCTCACCACGTTTTATGGAAAATAGTTATCTATTTTATGTTAAAATAAACTTTTGCGTTAAAATTTTTTCAAGTATTGAGTATTCTTTACAGCACATTTGATTCAATTTCAAAATATCCTCGGCCAATACCAGGAAAGCGACATTCCTTGGTGAGAAACTCACCCTTCACTTAGTATCGATCCACGTCGACGCTATTTAAAATGATTTAAGCAACCTTTGAACAAAAATCTGATTAAGGGCAAGGTCCGCCATTTTGTTCAAGCTCAGGTCGAGAAAATAATGTCATAAACATTCCTTCTTCTTCACATAATTTGATCAACGGATTCAATCAGTGTCACCTAGAAGATATTCAGAGAAAATTGAAGAAGGGGATTTTTTGCATAATTTCTGAAACCTTAAACCTCGTACATTTTTAACGCGTGGTAATTAGGAATAATGAAAACCAAAATATGAACCAGTCAACTAGGAGAAAATGGGTCTTGTTGTAGGAATATGTAATCAAAACCACATTTCCAGCTTGTTTGCAGATTACAGCTCAAAACGCAGCCTTTTGCCAAATCATCGATTACGGTTAACATTTTTGCTGTAACATTCGTGAGCGTCGGTAGAACATGGGCAGCATTAGAACGACTCAAGATGTCCAATTAATTCCTTTGTTACTATTCACCCAAAATTAGAGGTATTTCTTATAGCTGTACTGCAGAACAGACCCTTCGCTGTCTCAATGCATTTACTCTTCGAGATTAATCGTTAACTCGCACCGATTCATAGCACCACCAGCTTTTTAGAAGCAACCTGCAAGGCACGAAGCGTGAGTTTACATATTCCTAACGATTAGAAGCCTTAACTGTGTAGGCCACCGATTGTGCCGCATCTTTGATGTTTTCGCAACGTAATTGGTGTGGAAGGTTCTGATAAATACCCTCTAGCGTAAACTAGCCGTTGTTCCCTGTGTTTGGAAGAGAAATGAAAAGAACACCTGTTTCCCTATCCAACTTGCTTCGTAGGCAAGCGATCAACAGCTAGCGATTCACCACCGATGTTACACACGTAGTGGAATCCCAGGAGCTTGATTTTCCAGCATGGGAGTGAGCCTATCGCGTAGGGTTTACCATCCCACTGCGAATCATCTCCTCGCATAGAGGTGGTCTGGCTAATTCCCTTTCGGTGAGAGAAACAGGTGAGCTAAGGGTAGGGAGGAGTTATGTTGAGGAAAGGGAGAGGATTGGTAAGGAGGAAAGCTTTCGAGCGACACAAAATTTGTTGAGGGGAGGTAAGAACGTCTTTGAGGAAGGAGCGTTTCCAAAGGGAAACAGAGGTACGGAAATTGGTTGCAAATCAAGAGGTTGGTAGGTTTGCGCTTTGGAAGGAGTTTACCCTTAATCCGGGAATTGATGCGAGGACATCCCTTAACGTGAGACATAAGGGGGAAGTAATGAAAATAGCTGGGAAATCAACTGAAAAATACATATTGTTTAGTAGACACTACACTCAAACCTATTTATTAGAAAATGGAAGCAATAAAAAATACTGTCAAGGTGATAAATGTACGAATGTGTGTGTACTTATCAAAATACTTGATACTTATTTCAGGAAACGCGTCGCTAACGTTTAATTTTCATTTGCTACAACGCAAGCTTTTGAGATTTGAAAATTCATGATGATGAATGATAGCGTTCATGAAATTTATTGGTTTAGGAATGCTGATGTGTGTGTAATACTATCTAGGTAACAGTGCAACGGTTGACAACTCTACTAAGTACGGAACAGTTATTCTAAGAGGATTGCGAAAATAGATATAGCTAAAATTAATGAGTGCGAAGAGAAGCATAGATACGCATGCTTAGTGTGTCATATCCGCAAAAGGGGGTTCCAGCTGTTAGGAGAAATGGCATTTAGTTATGGTTGCTTGAATATAGGCGATTCACTGCGGATAAGGCAAAGGGCAGCCGCATGATTGGCCGTGGCGGCCGCAGTTACTGTTGATATGTCTACATCTATTCAACAATGTAGTATGATTTTAAATAAATAAAGCTGAAAAACTGCTGGAAGGGTTTAGAGGGATACTGCACACAACCATGAGTTTTACGTAACATAGCATTACTTCAATGTCTTACCTCAAAATACAGTTCAACTTGATCAACCTTGAAGTAGTTAAATATATCGTAATAAATTTGAGAAAATATGTACCCATTATAGTCACAATGTTGCTCTTTGTGCCCTTATGTAGAGGCTCATGAAGAGTTTTCCAAGATTATTCGGGTCTCCCACCTGGTCCAAGTTCGTAGGTTTGCCGACGTTTCGATAGACGACTCGGTCATCGAAACGTCGGCAAACCTACGAACGTGGACCCGGTGGGAGACCCGAATAATCTTGGAAAACATTATTCGCCGGGAAGTACCAGATCATTCTTCTCATGGAGAGTTTTTGCGTCATTCTTTCAGTCCTTGAATTGGTACTTGAAATTACGATATAATTTCTTAAACATTTCGCTGTGTATACATATCTGTATATTTTCTAGACTGGAATTATTAATAATAAATTTACACCCCAAAATTAATTGGTTTCAAATAATTTAAAGTCTCTTTTCCCCTTTCTTGTTTTCCGTTGCTAATATGGCGAAATTGGGAACAGTACAGTAAACCTCCCCTCTCTTTTGATCCATCTATTATAATTTCAATTTTACCTGTCCAAAAATGAGATACGAGAGTAATAGATATCATTCGATGTTATTATAAAGTCGATACCAAGTTGCTTATCGGGTGTTGACTCCGTCCTGATCGATAGCCCGGGTTGCCCGGGTTGGGCTTGCGAGTAAAGCAGTGTCTCCTTGTTGACACGAAGTTCGTTGTTTCGAGTTAAGCTTCTGGCTTGGGTGTTGCGAAACTCTAGCCAAGGAGAAAACCGATGACAAACCAAAATTGGACTATCGGAATCCTAGTAGGAAAGTGAAATAGGTAAAGAAAAAAATGTACGCTACATGATGCAATAATGACCACTTTTTTTAATATTTTTCCTTTTGGTAATCAGCGAAAAGTTTATAAGAAATTGCCTTAGTTACTCATTATCTTAGTTACCTCTATTTAACCTCCCATTTACACCCAGGTATGACCTTTACATATATTTAATGAAGGCAAAACACACATTTATGATAGAATTTAATTTTATCGTCTCCCGAACAGATCCTTACTTCTTATTCTGCAACTACACGGTATTCTATAGTAAAACTCTCACCTAGTTATTGTGTGCCCTGATTAAGTATTTTAATATCCTCTGGACTTCTCTCTCTCGTGAGTACCACCAAAACTGGACTATAAACAAATATATTCAATCATGTGCCAACTGTACGTGGCTTGATGAACAGCTTGAGGCGTGTATATAGCTATTATCTGTTTGGCTTTGGCACTTGCAGTGCCCATTAGGTTTAGGAAAAGGGATAGGAACATATGTAAAGGACGAACACAGGAGAGGTGGGGAAGGCGGAATCAGGCAAAATCACAAGCGTAAAAATATTGCCGACCGGGATTTGAACACCGGATCTTCCACTTGCCGGGCGGATGCTCTAACCGTTTGAGCTGTCGAGGAAATTCAATTTGTGCTGATATATATATGTATATATATATATATATATATATATATATATATATATATATATATATATATATATATATATATATATATATATATATATATACATATATATATCAGCACAAATTGAATTATATATATATATATATATATATATATATATATATATATCGAGTTTGAATATATATATATATATATTCAAACTCGAAAATCTCGCCATACGGCGAACAAATATTATTTTCGCACATAGAAATAGACATATAAGGAAAGGGGATAGGAAAACACATAAAAGACGAACACAGGAAAGGTGGGGAAGGCTGTTTTGGCAAATCACAAATGTAAAAATATTTCCTTATCCGGGATTTGGACCACAGACCTTCCACTTTCAGGGCGGATGCTCTACCAATTGAGCTAATAAGGAAACCTGATTTACAGTAAGATCTGCGATCTTATAAAGCGCCAAAGTGCTCCGATAGATGTTGCCCGAGAGATGGCGTTATGGAGCTGTTTAGCCCACCAAAGGTCAATGTCTATTTCAATGTGCGAAAATAATATTTGTTCGCCGTATGGCGGGATTTTCGAGTTTGAATATTTGTTTGGCCAACGTGGCTCGTCTCTTCTTCTGGCTATGCGTGCCATGAAACGCACCGTTCCTATTCTTTATAATATCGTATGAATGCTTTTCTACTATCCTTTCCCCTTCTTGTGTGCAGTCTATTTCTCCTTTGGTGGGTGAAACAGCTCCCTAACGCCATCTCTTGGGCAACAACTATCGGAGCACATTGGCGCTTTATAAGATCGCAGATCTCAGTGAAAATCGGGTTTCCTCATTAGCTTAGTTGGTTGAGCATCCGCCCGGCAAGTGGAAGGCTCCTGGTTCAAATCCCGGACAAGGAAATATTTTTACATTTGTGATCTGCTCAAAACCGCCTTACCCACCTTTCCTGTGTTGGTCTTTTATGTGTTTTCCCATCCTCTTTCCTTATATGTCTATTTCTATGTATAAATAAATATAAAATATATATAAATATATATAAATGTATATAGGCAGGAAATGGATGAAGGGCGTATTGATCGGCAGTGGGATGTTGAAAACTATAATACATGTAGAGGGGAATGTTAGACACGCGAGGAAAGAGTAGGAACAGGATAGGGATGTTGGAAGGTTGTTATATATATATATATATATATATATATATATATATATATATATATATATATATATATATATATATAGTGAGAGAGAGAGCAGTGTTTTTATGGTTTTGTCTTGTATATGAATCCCATTTTTAAGTGGCATTATAAAATTACGCATTGTGAATCAAATTGCTTTCATATTAACATACTTTTGTATGCCAAGCCATGAAATAATATACGCCAAATATTCACAGTGATTGTGGATAGGACAAACTAGATGCGTCGCAAACCTTTTAGTCTACTATTTCATCTAGCTCCAGCTGTGCGGCATGTTTGTGGTTCATATTTCTCGTTTTTTTATCCAAATAATTATGGTCATTTCCTTTTCGAAAATGATTTATGGCAGGAAATCGGAACGCAGGCATTTTCCCAGGAGATCACTATAAATTTACTATTAATATTTCGGGGATCTGTTCTCTCAGCTGGAAAGGGTTCGTGCTTAAAGTTTAAATGCTCCTAAACAATATGGTGCACCTGTCATTTCCCCAAAAAACACCATATGGTTCCGGGTGGGTCCTATGGCGGAAGGAAATCTGGTGAAAAATAGTGGCAGTGGTTAGATTTTTCAAGACCCGTGATAAGCAATTTTCAACACCGTAGAAATTCACTCGCATATATGAGCATCAGTCATTTGTAAAAAACGATAAGACATTTTGGCTTCCCAAAAAAGAAATGATGTGACTGCTTGTTTGCTGAATGTACAACCCCCATGATCAGTTGCGTTTCCTGCGTAACATTTTTTACTTTTTTGGCTGAATATGTATATGTATCACATCACTTGGGTTCAATCAATGCCTTCAAACAAGTGTGATATGAAATGCGAGAAATTAATAAGGACGTTTTTGAGAAGGTTTATTGTTTACTCTCGTCCTTTACCTGATTCCAGAACCTGTACACGTTCATTTGCCCATGTTTCCCGTAATGTAAATGTTTCACCCCATTCTATCATTGTTATTGATTTTATAATTATTTATTGTCTTTAACTCGTTGCTATCTTTGTTAATAATATAATTTAAAGGCCAATATGACTGATTTTAGGTTAATTGTTAAATCAATAAGTTCTAAGCTTAGATGTGGACGGTGGTAGATATTTAAATTGCGTTTCAGTCCGATAATTTTAGTTTTGTGGAAAACATAACATATCAGTGGACCTGTGCGTCTGAAGCATCTTGTTACAGTGGAAACTTTGCTGCTCTTAATATATTATGGGGAAACTGTTTTTCTTTCCACACTTTTCAGCCTTTTTCGAGTTGCCATAATTCTCGTTATCCATAAGAAAGCACGAATGAATTCAAGTGCGTCACCAAAATTTTATCCTCCTTTTGAGCGTAAACAAATGCAAACCCCTTGGAAATTTCTTCGACAAATTTAATATTTTAAGTACAAGCAGTACGTCTTTGCCTATTTTCTACCCATTTTTGGTGTTTTACTGACAACCAGAGCTTTTTTGTCGCCTGTGATGATCTTTCAACAAAACCAAAGACGCGCAAAATATGATTTATTAACTGAGGCATGGTCATTTCTAAATAACCTTCCATGCTCTAAATAAATATTTGTAATGTATCGCCCTCATCAGGTGATGCTCTCGTTTCCCGCATAAAGTTCTTTTATTGTATTTAAAAGTTTATTTTGATGCAGATTTGATTACAAGAAGGATTGAAAAAAAAGCCAAAATCCAGATAAGTTTCTTTAACTATCTAATGTAACAATCGGTGGCCCTTTTTAGCTGTAGGAGATAAATGGATCCCACTGATCTAAAAATTGGTTCTTTGAAGTTGCACCTTATTCATAGAATAATACCTGCAGTAAAGTTTGACGATTTGTCTGTAAATTCAATAGTGTAAATACGTAGATACTTGGGTAATATATGAAAATGAGATATCCAAACTCGTTAAGCTTTAATGCTTAAGGGTCATGTATATGCCGAATGCTATGCTCGCCCACATATGATGCGGCTCCCTCTTTCTTCCTAAGTTTCACGTTACTTGCTTGCGCTCTATGCTTGTTCCATGCGTCATTGTGTGCTCAACGATGACTGACGACCTCTGAATGACTTTCATAGGTCGTGGACTGTGTGTTTTCACGAGTACATTGATTGTCTGGGAACTATGGCAGCATTGGTTGCAGCCCTTTCGAGCACACGTTGAATGGTCGAACGGGGCCATTCAGTTGGTAGTGTCTCCACTCCCGGCGATAAATTGGGCTGTCATTGAGAAGGGAAAGGACTGGTAGCAGCCTGAGATCCTGCGGTGGTCGTATTTGACTGGGTGGTGTACATATGGAATGGTGTTCATTTAACATGGTGACGCACCAATTAGTGGATCTATTTGCATGTTAACTTAACATCTCATTAATATTTCTCTTAAAATTATTGTCTACATTATATCACAATAAGCCATAAACACAGTAATCAACCAGAAGGTCGGTTTAGTAGGTGATGGTAGAGCTCACCCACAATACATTATCAAAATATTTTTTGGCAAGAAATGTCTTTGACAGATGAGTCGACGATTCTTCTCTAATTCCTATAAAGCGGAGTTGCCTCTAGTCGCCTGTTACTATTTTATATGAAAACCAAGAAATGTGATTTGCTCATTATTTTTTTAGAGAATAACCATTTTACCACTATATCAGAATGGAGAATAATTAAATTGATAGAATTGTTTTAGTTCATTAATTGAGGATTAGAATATTTCAACGTAAAGTGTCCACTTGAAGTAGTTCATAATTTTTAGGATATTAATCTTTATATTCCACTTCATTTCAATAAATTCAAGTTTTCTTTAACTGAAATGCACAATCATTCCGTTAAAATAATGGGCTAAAACGAAAATTTCTAATTATCCCTTACTTGATAAGATTCATTGATAGTAAGCGTCGTATCCTCAAAGCATATACAAAGAAACATCAATAAAACGACTATTCAGAACCCGGTGGTGATAACTCTCACTCAAATAACCTCAAGCTGCCGTCGAATAAATTGATTATGTGCGTCGACTGCAGCTTAGTGGTGGCTCCTTGATGTAGTGCCTGTAATTGGAAAATATAATCTTCTTGTCCGTACTGATTTTCTAGTGTTAGCTCTCCCTCCTTAATTTAACATCAAGCGTGAAGGCATGTATAAGTAGGATAGTTAAAGATCGTAATAATTTTAGTTTTTCACACTTCCATAATTCTTTTCTAAAGTACGATGGCAGATAAAAGAACTTTTCAAAGCGCTACCACAGCAAAGAATTTAATGTTTTCGACTTGCGATGGTCATAATACGGATTTCACGCCGCAAGTTATGTGCTAGGAGAGAAAGGGGACACGGATGGACATCCGCGAACAATTGGCAATTCTGACCAGGGTACGGAGAAAGGAAACCATCACATACGCAAGCGTTTTTTCTTTCCCCTCCACTTTGGATATATATTTCCAAAGTAAGAAGGGGAGATCTGTGCTAGCTGTTAAAGAAAAATGAGGTAAGTTAATATTTGACACAGAAAAGATCCAAGAGAGATGGAAGGAATATGTAGAAGCACTGTTTGGTAAAACATTTACGCCAACAAGGTTAGACATAGAAAAGGAACATGATGTAGAGGAAGATAGCTTAGGCCTCGGCATACTCGACGATGAAATAGAAATGACATTAAGTGAGATGAAGCCAAATAAGGCCGTGAGGGTAGACCGCATTCCTGTATAACTATTGAAATGTTTAGGAAAATATAGGAGGAAGACTCTATATGGACTGATTCGTAGTATCTATGAGGAAGGAATCTGGCCGGAAAACTTTGTGAGGTCCGTGTTAGTTCCTATTCCGAAAAAGGTAACGGTTACATCATGTGAGGACTACGGAAGAATAAGTTTGATATCCCACGCAGCTAAAGTTATTCTCACGATCATCATCCAAAGGATTGAGAGTAGGGCAAATGGTTATTTAGGGGATGATTGGTTTAGATTTAGGAAGGTGAGAGGTACGCGTGATGCCATTGCAGTAATGAGATCATTAATTGAGAGGAATATAGAATACAATCAAGACGTGTTTGCCTGTTTCGTAGATTTCGAAAAGGCGTTTGATAGATTGAATTGGGAAAAATTAACGAGTATATTGCAGAATATAGGAAACGGATCCGTTTCCTATTGGTCCCTTACGTCTCCTCCCCTCACCCTTCCCCTGCACATTTCCTCTCCGCTCTTCCTCAAGGAAGCCATTATGATGACGACAGTCGTGCCGTCGAAACGTAAACTACATACTGACTGTTCACTACATACATACTGAGTGTTCTTTCTTTGTGTCTGTGTGTTTTGAATATTCTGTATCTGTGTGTTTGTGCGTCGCCGGAGAGCGTTCCATTTCTGATATATTATATATATATAGTTCTATATATTATATATATGTATATATTAGTTCTGATCCTAATTCCTCTTGAGAAAGGTGGTTGGACCACCGAAAATTCGAGAACCAGTGAGCTTTCCCTCTTTTGTGTGTTTTGGTTTCTGTGTTTGTTATGACTATCAGTGAATTTATATATATATATATATATATATATATATATATATATATATATATATATACATATATTTTTAGTAAACTTTTTTGTAATCAGCCCAGATGATGCTACAGTGTAGTACTACACTAGTCGACAGCGAAAAATTCTTTCCTTTGGAAACGCAAAATCCTTGGTTCTTTCTTCGTGCCTTACTAATAAATTTCCACAAACTATCGGCAACACTCATCTCTCAAATATATGTTTTCTCGTGAATTGCATGCAATAATACGCCAGATAATTCTCTCACTAAGGTGTTATTCATCACATACGTTTCATTTTGAAGGTCAAGTACACACATGTGAAAATTATTCCTCTATTACATAGCCATATTTTTTATACACACGCAATTAAATTAAGTAAGGCAAGTATTTTTTTAATTGTAGCCGTACTCATATCCTTCATTGTACATTCATGACAATTTTGGTTCATGCATTCTGAAAACGAAGCAAATCATGCAGTCCCAAGGGAGGATTTTCCTTATTCTCCGCAACACGCGCTCGTCCCTAAGCCACTTGACATCTGGGAATATCCTTCCCGGCTACTTCAAGCCTCGGGCCGCACAAGGAGCTCCAAGTCAAGCGAGAAAGCTCTCTGTTTACGGGCACCGCATTGGGCGTAAGGGGTAGAGACGAGTCGAACGAGGGACAGCCTGAGGGATCGGTTAGGTGGAAGTTGGGGTACTGAAAGGGGCGACTCGAAGGTGATGCATCGACGAATTTGGAATGATAGCTTCGAATGAGATGTGTAGGGAAAGGCTAGAGGGAGTGTGTGAAGGAGAGTCGAAGGAATATATTTACCCTTCACAGGGAAATGGTTGTCTGGAAATAAACAAATCTTTGGAAGTGTAGGAGGAAGCGATGATTCTTAGTCACAGTGATTTTCAACGGCAGAGACAGTGAAAGTGAACGGAAAAAAGACAATTTTTCATTAACAATGGTATCGCGAGAGAAGAATAAAGTTTTCTTTTTAGAATGAAAATTAAGAGATTTCCGTCCTTGTGCTTCAGAGGAAAATTCTTTCCTCCCTTCAAGCGTGCGCATTAACTCACAGCTTCCATTAGCATAACGCTCGGAGGTCATTCATAAAGGTAGGATATTTGGAAATAATATAAAAAATATAAATGCGGGGAACGTTTTAAGTTTTTACGTAAAATTCAATGTCGTGCATATGAAACTTTCGAACATAATCAATAACACTCGAGATTTATCAAAATATAAGATGCTGAAATTGCAAAGCTATTTTAATCGAGAAATGTTTTAAGAGACTTAGGAAACATTAAAGTTATATTAAGGTTTTATGTAAATATGAGTTATCGCTTCCCGAATGAGTCATCCCATTCACTTCCTTTAAACTGTTTTCAATGGTGTATGCATTCATGGTGAAAATTAATACCTATTATTTTTGTTAAATTTCACAGTAAATAATTTTTCAACGCTGTGAACTAATTTATTAGTTATATTAATAGATTTTGCCTGAAATATTTTAATTAGATTTCATAGAGCATCAAAAAAGAAATAAATTCGAAATGCATAAGTGAAAAATGAGCAAAGGTTACATGATAAAATAATAGATTTGAATTTAGTGATCGAGGTTATTCATTGTTCTCCTTGTGTAAAAAAAGTACGTAGGACGAGGTTTTGCCGAAAAAATTTGCAATGTGACTAGCAATATTCCATAAAAATCAATAAATGATGAACGTCAACCCAATTGGATGAGATCTAAGCAAATAGTCCTCTCATGGAATCGTGCTATTAATTAGAGAAATCTATGTAAAAATCTACTCTGTTTCTGGTGTTTAGTAGTTTTTTTTGTCTAAAGTGATCTCTGGCCGTATTTTATTGTTTCATCGCCGCCTTTTTAGCGTTCAACTAACGCAGGATAGCCCTATTTTTCATTTCTTGCCCAACTAACGCCTCAGATGCCTCTGCATGAATTCCTAAACTCACCAAAATCTTGACACTTAATAGTTTAATAAAATATTGATTGGAAAGCGTGAGTATCCAGGGCCGACATCTGTTCGCACTGGTCAGCGAGGCTTGCATTACATTTTAAAACGGGGCAGGAGCCGTAATTATGGACACCCACTCTTGTTAGAGGCACAAAGGTAGACCAGAGGTTGCTAGTTCGACTATGAAGCTGTAGGTTGAAAGTTTGATCCCCAGAGGTGCCAAAGTTTCATTTATCATTTTCCCGGGACAAGAATAGTATCACCTATATCTACTCAACATAATTGGGGGAAGGTAGTAGTTTCACCAAAAGGCTCTAATGGCACCGATAAAGGGCGAGAGTGAAATTCACGGAATCCGCAGGCAGGAGCTGAGTCCGCAGTACTGCGATGCGGAAGGCAACGGGAAACCACAACAATAAACTTTCCTCAAAGATGCAGCCTTTTATGGCATATGGCACAATTGCATTCCTCCCGGTAATATATTCCGGAGGTAAAATAATCCACCGATCGGACCTCCGGATGAGGGCTACTGGGAGAGTAATATCAGACAAGGTGGGAAAGTTGAAGATCGAATCACACTCAAGAAAAAAGAATAAGAAGAATCAGATTGTGCCAGCGATGCAATAAGGAGATTTTGATAATATATAAGAGGAGGAGCGTAAGGAAATATTGGTTGTGGAAGTGTTTACAGAAGAAATCTTAATAAAAGGTGAATGGTGCCCCAAAATACTAAATAGAGAACTTCACAGGGCCGTGAAAAATCTTAGGAACAACAAGGTACCAGCAGTTAGCAATATAAACGGAGAAATAAGGTACTCGGCGTCAAAGCGAATTTCCTTCCCAATTATCAAAGATATATAAATTATCAAAGAGGTATAACAGCGGAAAAATAATCTAATAACTTCTCACTTATCGACTCAATAGTTTTATAAATAGAGAAGGGAGGGATAGGGAATTCTGGGGAAGTCTGACGCAATGTGGATCTCACGAAATTGACCCTTTTATAAGTTATAATAATGTCAAAAGTTTCGATACTTGAATGAGTTTTATCCGCGATAACGTAAAAGCTATCATGTTTTCAATTTGCATTATTAGCGTAAACAGTTTATATATAATTGGATGTATAATTGGATGCATTTTAAAACTGTACTTTTGAAAATTGAATTTCAATAATTAAGTTAAAAATGGAGATCAATACTGGGAAATTAAAACGTGAAATATTCTTTCCGACAATTTTATACACTGAAAAACTGATGTTATAATTTGTAATCGACCGTTTTCTGTTATTTAACGGTTGGCTCACACCTTTCTATCATTCGTATGTTCATATTGCGAGTTCTTTATCGCTATTAATGCCTCTATTTTGATCTATAGGAACTCACGGTCTTTCTATGAATGTCGAACCAGCGTATACCATCCTTTAGGGATGGTACCAATTAAGAACGCAAAGTACGTAAAAATGTTCGCACCCTCTATCATTTTCACGAGGAAGCTGATACTTGGTTGGATGGATCAAGTGACCTAGAATTGATGAGGAAGGGGACACTTGAGGGAACTCTCGAATATTAGAAGATTCTTCCCGAAGGTTTCTTTCACATAGACCCGCGAGAATATTTTCGATTTACTAGAAATTATAATCATCATTTGATTAGGTATTTCTATTTGAGCATATTGCAGAAAAAATTGATGTCTTAATTTACTGCATTTTCGGATGTCCTACTCTATGTACCCGTATGCGCTATCATCTTTGGACAATCAGAAGTAATGCTGTAGTGGCTAGGTTTCTGCCATGAAAAAGGTAGTTTTATAAAGATATTTGGGAATCTGGCAGCTCTACATTTAGTCCAAATGTATTAAGGATTAAAGTAATAGAAGCAGTCGCAATTTTATTTTAACTAAATTGCGATTGCATTTTTTACAAAATTTTCTACAGTGATGCATTTCATTAATTAATTCGCTACACAGATACACACGTATATTTTACGGAAGTCTCGCGGATGTGAATAATAAATTGAGCGAAGGAGCGGGATGACGTTCACTAGTACAAATGTAGAAAGACACATAAAAAAGGACATTCACATGTATTCTGAAATTTTCTGTGGCATGAATACCTTCTTCTCTATCACAAGAGTTTTTGAGGACACCACGAGATTAAATAGGAATAATTTTTTATGGAAATTGCATTGGATTGCTGGTGTCTCTATCTTCAAGTGAGATAGTAAGTTTATTTATTTAACAAAGCAGCCAAAAACAGCACAAACGCTTTTACATTGGCTGACATATAATATACACTAAGAAAAAGAACGAGTAAAATCAACAAACAACAATAAAAAGTTAATAAATAATGTCAAGAATAGGTATAAGAGGGCAGGAGAACAGCACATATGCAACCAGAGAAAGCTAAGTTACTATCTGGCGTTTAAGGAAAGAGGTGAAAGCGTTGAGGGAGGAAGAGAGGTCCAGGGAAGAATACTGAATGCTTAGGGAATTATATGTAGCGGGAAGTCAATGGAATAGGGAACGTTGAGTGACCTAGAGACAGAAATTTGTAATCTGCAACAGACTCAAGTTACGTGTTGGTCGAGGGGGAACACGAATTGAGAATAGAGGAAGAATGTCGTTAGTACGGAGAGTTCCATTGAAGGTGCTATGTAGGAATTTCATATCACATAGAAATCGACGGCGGTGGAGAGGGGAAATACCAAGGGATGAGAGAGTAAAGTCCTGGGTTGTGTTTTTGAGGGAAGGGATGCGATAACGGGAAATGACAATAAATAAATTAAGATGTCTGTTGGGTAACTCTTAAGTAGTTGGGGAGGTGGTCGACCAGATTGGTGAACAGTATTCTAACATTGGGAGGACACAACCAAAAAACACCGTCCTAAGGGCAAGGGGATCGTGATGGACGTCAGTGTGGCGGTAAAGTAGGCCGACTATTGCCATCGCTCTCCCGACAATCCTTTGAACGTGCTTGCGAAAGGTGAGCTACGCGTCAAAAAATAGATCTAAGTCGCAGTAAGAACTGACAGATGGGATAGCGCTTTTCGAAAGAGTGTATGGAGGTGAAAGTGGTTAGTGCTTCAACGAGAAGGTCATAATAGCTGATTTGCAGGGATTAATGCTTAACTGTCAATCGGAGCACCAAGCAGTGACGGAATAGAGAGCAGATTGTAGTGAAACGGCATCAGATGTGCAATCAATCTGCTTGAAAATTTTGCAATCGTCTGCGTAAAGCAAAATATTGCATCCAAGGAGGACAACATTGTCAATTATGTTGTCTAAGTAAAGTGAAAAGAGGAGAGGACCAAGGACACTGTCCTGTGGTACCCCGGACGGTACAGAAAGAGAATAATGCAAATAAAAATTAAAGCACTGAAATTATCGGCTCCAGAGTATATTTCAATTTCTTGATAATTTCCCAACTTTTCAATGAAGAACACTGAAGAATACTGTCCTAGCACTAATACTAGTCGGACGAGCTAATTAGGTAGCCATGTAAATGGTATGAAAGGGTATTTGCGGCATGAAAAATTGAAACTATTTTCAAATGCCGGCAGTATTTCATATTTCAACTGAAATATGACCGCCGGAGTTTGACCTTTGGGTCTGAGGGTAACTGAGACTCTATATGGACTGATTCGTAGTATCTATGAGGAAGGAATCTGGCCGGAAGACTTTGTGAGGTCCGTGTTAGTTCCTATTCCGAAAAAGGTAAAGGTTTCATCATGTGAGGACTACGGTACAATAAGTTTGATATCCCACGCAGCAAAAGTTATTCTCAGGATCATCAACAAAAGGATAGAGAGCCAACAAAAGGAGAGATTAGGGAATGATCAGTTCGGGTTTAGGAAGGGGAGAGGTACCCGTGATGCCACTGCAGTAATGAGATCACTAATCGAGAGGAATATACGAAAATACAAGTACTCGTAAAATACAATCAGGATGTTTTTGCCTGTTTTGTAGATTTCGAAAAAGCGTTTGATAGAGTGGAAAAATTAATGGGTGTATTGCAGAAAATAGGAATAGATAGGAGTGACAGGAGACTGATCCGCAACCTGTACATGTCTTATACTGCTCAGGTGCGAGTGGAGAACAGGAGAGATCGGATGGGCAGTGTTAGGAAGAGGTGTAAGGTGGGGCTGCCCATTATCATCGGTGCTGTTCAATGTATATGCGGAGGAAATGATTAAAGAGGCATGGGAAGAACTGGAGGTAGGAATGAAAGTCGGAGGGGAATTCGTAAAATCGGTTAGGTTTGCTAATGACCAAATATTGGTTGCTCAATTAGCCAAGGAGTTGCAGGTATTGCTGAGTGAATTAGAGGCTCAGCGCGAAAGATATGGGATGAGAATGAATATTAATAAAACAAAGGTTATGCGATTTTCCAGGAAGAAGAAGGCTAAGCTAAACATTAAAATAGGAGGGGAAAAAATAGAGCAGATAGAACAGTTTACGCATCTCGGAAATGTTTTGGACCAACACGGTCGAAGTGGTAGGGACGTAAGGAGAAGAATTGCGCTAGGCAAGGAGGCTTTCTCAAGGAGGAGGGAGTTGATGACGTGGACGTTGAGTAGGGAGGTTAAGACAAGATTCGTAAAAACTCTGATATGGAGCGTAGTGCGGCAAGGAAACGTGGTCGCTGAAGCAGGAGGATAGACGTAGATTGGAGGCTTTTAAAATGTGGGTGTGGAGAAGAATGGAGAAGGTGAAATGGACCGAAAGGAAAACAAATGAGGAAGTACTAGAAATGGTGGGGGAGGAGAGAGGCTTGTTGGGAGATATCCTATGGAGGCAGTAAAAATGGATGAAAGGCGTATTGAGGATGAGGCGCAATGGGATGTTAAAGAAGGTAATAGAAGGGAGAATGTTGGGCAAACGAGGAAAGGGCAGGAACAGGACAGGGATGTTGGACGGGATGAAGGGAGGAAAGAAGTTCACAGAGATGAAGAGGGACCTGATGTAGAGTAGGTTGCTGGATTGGGTTTTGTTTGGAGATATAAAATATTCATTTGATAATTGTGTCCATCCAAAAAAAACTTACCTTAACTAGTAGGTTATCTAATAATATATTTCTGTAGTGATGATTACCGATTCTGAATTAGTGTAAGTTTCCTTTAATATACTATCTCTATTTTTCGCGTGCAACGCCGAAAATTTGAGTCTGTTTTAATTTTATTAATAATGGCATTCATGTATTCCATCCTAAATAATGTGCACATAATCACAACTCTTAAATATGCATAGTTAGACGGCAAATATGAAATGTAGGTAACCCACAGGAAAGCCTTTTTGTGCCACCATATGTGTTATTCATTTTAGGGACAGGTGTCGGATCCAGTTTCATTTACACTAAAGCGTACTGTTTCCATACAAATTAGCAGAATTCATGCACAGAGGTTTTGAATAACACGCTGAAATATGCATATTTAAATCGTTTATTGACTTCTGAGTCTTGAATTATTGCAAAATTTATAGTTTTAAATATCAGCTCAAGTTAATGTTTCATGGACAAGAAGAGAAGACGAATATCACTGTGGGCATTTTTTTAAGGGGAAGCCAGCGTTATGTTCAGAAATAAGTAAAACTTTAATCTTCTGCAAAATTTTACTACTCAAAATTATTTTGCTGTAGACTTTTTTACAAGTCATTTGATGGATTATGTTCTTAAAGGTTATCCCTTTATATTGTAACTGTTTCCGTTCTTAAATGTTTCTAGCCCTGTGAAAGTAATGTTCTTCATAAGTGTTAAATTATTTTTTGGATAATAATTTAAGAGGAGAAATGGAATATTTTAAGTCGTATCGGAAACTATTATTGAAATGCCAAATCGGAATCAATCAAATTATTATTCGGATGCCAAATCTTTGTAAAACTTCGAAAGGTAATTTTAAAAAATATTAATTATACTTTTTTAAATATAAAACATTTACCTATTCTCAAAATAATTAGTCCCCATTGCAGGCAATGCACTCTTCATGACTTTTTTTCAGTCTTCGAAAACATCCTCGGGCAATTTTGTTTAAATTTCCTTGAAATATGTCTTAGCTGCCTTCACCACTCCTTCTGATGATGAAACACACTTTTCACGAAGACGTTATTTACACATCTACTCAATACCCCACAAGCCGCCGCAAGGGCGTGTGGCGGGGGTTGTTAGGGCACCACCCGTAATTTAGAAAAAAAAAACCGCATGCAGAAGCCACAAATTTATAGCCTACAAACCAAACATGGTAAACATTCATGCAAGAACCCTTTCGCCCCAACCCTTTCACACACATGCAAACCCACAAACTACCAACAAAAATACACATGCACAATCTTTTAATTTTGTTCCGACTTGTAACTTAAATGTTTTTATTATTTCTAAATGGACTTCGGATTCTTACTATTATGATTTCTGATTGTTCTGGGGAAGGAGGAGTATTTGAATTTATCTGTATTGGAATCTATACTATCTATCTTGAATCTGTCTGTATTGGAATCTATCTATATTTACATTGTGAAGAGGAAGAAGTCACGGTGGCCTTGGTCTGAACTATGGCGAGGATGAGGGTTCCACTTCTCATTGGTTTTCGCGAGATATTCATCAAAAACATGAACGATTTGCGGCTACGCATATCTTAATGCTGCATCCAACCTATTGCTTTTAAATGTCCCCTTTTGCGAGTGATATGCTTTTGAGAATGTTTAACACAATATTATCGTGCTCCATGTACATCTGTTTGTGATGGTATGAATTGCTGATATACATTTTTTCTAAATATCGGAAAACAATATTTTCATAACTTTTCAAGCAGAAGCCACCACTCTGGCTATTTTGGTGCTGGTGACGCCGGAGATCTCCGTACAGAGCCTTGCTGTTTGCTCTCAGGGTAAAAATGCCGTAGCCAAGTTTCATCTACAGTGACAACCTTTCAAAGAAGCTCGTCATCTTCCTTTAACATCAACTTAAACTGTTTCAGGACCTATAAACAATTGCGGGACCTATCGCACACAAAGAAGTCCCATGTGAAATATTTCTGTTACAAACGTTTGGCTGGCACTCAATGAAATTTTCAATATTTCTAATGGTGCTCTTTACGTTATTTTGTCTGCCCTCTTCTCCCACAATGGCAGCAGCAGTGTTAAATCATTCTTCCGAAAGAGCTGTGACTTGGTGCTTAGGATCCACTTTTTTTTAAATTGATTGTCTTCCCTCCTTAAACATTTAAAACCAAATTCCAGCTGCACGGGAAGGCGGAAGGGGTTCTTTACTAGTCACAGCCTCCATAGATCTCAGCTGGCGACTTTTTCAGGCAAAAGGAAAATTTCAGTTATCTGGATTGGTCGTGGCGTGTTACCGCTATCGATGTCGTAGGTGAACTGAACAAGTTTCAATTTTTAACGGTTGCCACTGACTCACTACTAAGGGGAGGCGACCGACAGCTAAGGTAATTTGCTCCATTAGGGATGGATAGGAAAGGATGAAGGGTGGATAGAAACCCGGCGTCGGCATTAGCCTACTCTTAACAAAAGGCACCAAGGGGTCCGCAATGTAACGTCTCATCCAACGTGACGGACCGCGTACTCACTCAAAGTGACCTCTGGGTGGGAAGCCAGTACGTTAGCCACCGCACCATCCCGATCCCAATGTCAAGTCAATAAAAAATAAACCACATATGCATGTCATTACATAATAAACTAATAATATAAAATTAAATTAATGTTTTCATAGTAGATGATGCTAATTAATAATCAACTCTTTAATGAGCAGCTCTCATAGATTATATATAATATTATATTATTATTGATTATATTAATCTTTGTTAAATGTTGAAGATATTCCATTTCCAATCGAGTTGAAAGTTGTGTTATAACGCACTCCGTCGGAAAACTCTTTGGAAAGACTACGGTGAGTGAAGAGTTAACTATTTAACTCGTGTGCTGATTTTTTCTAGCCCTAAGTGCATCGAATGCTTTCACTTAGTTTTTATTACAAGTAGTTATACATGTTTTTCTAAGTACAGCCTCGCAAGGAAAACCTCCCAGCTTAGAGAATTCACACGTAACACCGTGCCTTTTCATCCTTCCTAACATATCGGATTGGTGATCTCATCGAGAGGCGGCGAACGCCAGTTCGCCCCAGGACAACAAGTTGCTCCCGTCACCTGATAATGAAAAGCATACATGGTCATGGTCCCTACCAGCAACATCCCACTCCTACATCTCAGTAAAAGCATCACAAAGCGTTTCGCTAAGCTAACGCGGCCAACGCATGTTTTATATTCCCCGTAATCCCTCTGTAGTCCGACGGAATCGGTATGAATAAACCAATTTCGTAATTCTGTCACTTCCCCGAAGCCCTGTGCAGAAAATTCCCTTGGATAATTTTGCTTCACTAAAGAGCATGCTAGCATCTTCTCAGAACCTTTTTCAGAGAAATATTTGCGTAAAAAGGAGACTTAGCTGAATGGACCTTATCTAAGACGAGCGTGAAAACCAGACCCTCTTGAAGCTCCTCATATACCTTCATTTTAATTTAATTTATCCATCACTCTACCACCAGAGACGCTATGCGCCTTAATTTTATATTTAATGTTAAAGTGTTTGTTGACCTAAGCAGGATAAAGTTCGGTATAAAGTATTCAATTCTTCGGAATACTTTCAACATTATCTCCCACGAAGTACGTTCTACCGGACAGTTTAAGTGGAGACATTGAAAACTGGCCTCTTCCACTGAGATGCATATGATGGGTAATAAGGCTAGATGTGAAGTATTCGATTAATTTATTAGTATTTGTAGTCAGCGGAACTCTAGTAACTTGTTAATTTGTTACTAAAAGAGGAAGGAAAGGAGAAAAAGGAGTATTACTAATTTCTATAAAAAGGAGTACTACTTACCTAATTTCTATACACGTTTTTTCTTATATCTTCTTTTTTACCTATCTCATCTTTGTGCATTTAGTCTTTTTAAAACGATTTTCTTATTGCCTCTCTCAGTAGCGTCCAGAGCGCGGTTTGTGTAGGCATTAATTCCTTTCTTACAGATTTACCAGGTTTTCCGGTGAATTTCGATATCAATTTGACCTGCAAAAAGAAGACCGCAGCTCACATAATGAATTATCGATAACTTATGAATTTTTTTGGTCGATTACAGAGATACAATTGAGAATCACGATAAAAGTGTACGCGGTACGCGTTGTCGGCGATTTTGTCGTAAATTCCATTAAATGCCGGCCTCTTTTCATTGGACCTCGTGACCTTAGGTAAATCGTTCTTGTCGAAATTACTATTGCAGATTACTCCAAATTGTATGGGATTCTACGCATTAAGGTTTAATTTGCACTTTCTCTTGGTAAAAACTGTAATAAACATGTGTTGTAGATGAAAAGTTTCATGACACACATCTAAAGGGTGCCTTGCGAGACTCCAAAATATTGCTTAGCATTGATTTATTAACAATACGAGGAATAAGTTTCAGAAACATCTTTATTGTGTGATGATTTTATAGTGATTATTTTAAAGCAAATGGGCTCTTATGTCGAATTGCTTCAAGTTGAATCGAAGATATAAGAAGCTAACAGAGTATTCTAACTGAGACCTTAGTCAAGACTGTTTCATTCAACAAAGTATATTCTATTTATCTCTAGAAAAATAATTAACCTGTAAGGGAGTAGTACCTATCAATCATTGGTAGGTATAATACTAAACGAAAGAGCAACCGGGTGTTTTTGGATTGATGTTACTGGCATGAGAGTTCCAAATATAGATAACATTATATATATTATTTCGGGCAACTATGAGAGGTTGCTACTCTGTGGTATTAAAAAATAAGGGATTTCAGAATAGCGATTGATCTGGGGCAGGACATATTCCACTATCGGCTAGTGAAGGACCAGGAAAGATGCCGCGCTTCGACGTCCCACCACTGCAGTCCTCTGGGAATCTAGTGGGGAATGGAATGATTCAGAGAGAAAAGAAACAATATGAGTTGACTATCGGTCCATAGAACTAGAAACAACAGACTAATTACGTGCTGAAATGATAATCAAACACTGGATACACTTGTTCTTCGGTCATTCTTGATGGTGATAATTTTTTCGGAATTCAAATTGGGCATGCATTATGCAGGAGTAGTTTTAGGATTTCCTCATCTGAAAACAGATATCAAAAATTAATTTCATTAATGATTGGTGAATGACTATTATGTTCCCATAGGTGTCATATTCCCAAATTATTATATATATATATATATTCCTAAAATAAAGCTTCAATTATAATACTGGTCAATTAATTTTTTATGCTCGAACAACATCGTTATCACAATTAAATAATAAAGAATAGGAATTTATTTATAGATTTTTTGCAATTTTTTAATTAATCACTGAAAATTTATTTTATCAAACAAACAAATAACTAACTAAAATTTTACATATTAATTAATTTTATTCCACATTGAATATGCAATATCTTTTTTGCAATTTTTTGGGCAAAGGAAGAACTTTTGTACTGTATTATATTTGGATTTGGCGCCATTATACTGGGCTATTTGTGAGTAAAGAGAGAGCACGTAGGGAAAGACAAGGCAGCCGCAAAGTTACCTTTCAGGGACTTGGGCGAACTGAGGTTCCGAGGTCTACCCGAGGCTTCCATCGGTTCCAGTTTGTGCGGGGCACCATCCAGTGTTTTGAAATAAAAGTCTTTTGTCTCTCTATTTCCGAGGCGAAACGGGTATATTCGGCTTATGGTTGGATGCTTATTCCATTCAAATCACATTTCGAGTCCATAAATCCAATTACGTCAAAGTTTCAGGCAACGGAAAGTCAGAACTTTAAAGAAAGTAATAACAAGCTTAATAAGGTTAAAGTTCGTCCGATATATGCCTTAAAAAAAGGAATGGATTCAATTAAAAAGGGACCTTGGAGATGTACTTAATAACTTCTGAACCGTAAGCATATACCTCAAGTCTGATGCAGTAAACATTTACCGTATGTAGAGTTGGGAGGGCGATAAGTTCATACGTTTTTTATGTAGGAATCGTATCTAACTGGATCCACGACGACAGCTCATACACGGTTTGGTGGTAATAATAATAACTAGAATTCTCTGATAACTCCTATGTGGTAATTAAGACATAAGTATAAGTCATAATGGTAATCACGTATCAAAGCGAATAACAAAGCTGACGGAAAATGATACTATCGAATTATTAATTTCATTGCTTTTATTATATAAGTAATACTAATGCCGGGCCTTAAGTACGGAGAGCCCTAAATTGGACCGATCGCAACCTGGGGACTTATTATTTATTGTAGAATTCCGCCTGCGTATTGATACTCTCTTTTTGGTATGAGCGGTTTTGATAGAAAATAATTCTTTTAGTTTTTAAATTTTTTATCTGTACCACTTTTTTCTATTTTGAGAAATTTTTATTTGAACTAGCCATTAGAATTACCCATTAGCATATATATTAAAAACATAAGGAAACGCATTGAATTCAGACTCAAATGAATTCTTTAGTCCATCAGACTAAGTCCTCTTCAAAAGAGCATTTTCATAAGAAAAATTTGATTTCCTCGTGGCAGAATTTAATATTCATTCAGAAATACGAGGTATATAAGCGAATGGCACCTGATTGGAAGCTCTCCATTAATACTTGCAATAATTAGAGGTGCAATAAATACATGGAGCATTGAACGGTTAGGAAAATGTCATTGCTTGGAAATCATTTTTCGACGGTATTAAAGAAATTTTTTTACGATATAACGAATTATTGTTTTCGTTCCATTTTATACAGAGTGGTATTAGCCATGACATGTATTAATGTCATTGAATAACTATATAAATATTATAAAACTTAATTGTATTTCACCCAGATGTTTATCCCGATAAAAATTCCTACAAAAATTTTAACAAATTTTAAAGTTTAGTAGATCAGTAACATCACATCAAATACCAGTTTCCAATAATATTTACACTTTGAGTTCCTATGAAAATGTCCACTAAAGGGAAACAGGAATTACAGGTGTGAGATAGCATATAATTATGGAATATCAACACACTTCTATTGAGATAACCATGCTATTTTCCGGGAAGACCTCCTGGAACGATTACGCATCCGTGCAAATCATCCTCTTGGTCCTAACTGTGTAATACCTGCCAGTTGAACACAGTTAAAGGTGCGTAGAACGAATTAAAACTTTTTGAGCTAGTCGCGTTTCAATTGTATTTTCTTTTCCTTTTCATCACAACGGACTGGCTCTCGAAGGCTCCCGCCTTACCTCATCCCGGCGGTGGAGAACCCACCGCCGTTGATCACTCACTCTATCCCCACGCCCACATACCGTGTTTGATCCGGGTGCCATTAGTCGCGCAAGAGTGCGCCTTCACCCATCGGTCTGAAATGCCTCTTCCCTCCCCCCCCGCTCCCAACCTCACACCCTCACGAAAGGGACGAAAAGGTCCACCGAGACACTCATTCCGACCGAGTCCTCTCTCTGCCCCACTGTTTTGCTTTCGCCGTTGTTGTTGTGTTTCGTCGTCGAGCCGTCCCATTCCCCCACAGGGCCCCCTCGTCAGCAGGTAAGTTAAAAGGGAGAGCAGCAGGAGGTCCAAAAATTTCGTTCTGTTCCCGGTGACGGACGAGTTCTAGTCGCCTCCACGAGGTGCGAAGGAATGTAATAGATTGATTTCAAACGTGTGGAGCGTGCGAGAGATGGAGGGAGACGAAGGAGTCTGATGGGAGAGGGACACTCTTTTCTCTCCTCTGGGCGTCCGCTCCCTCTCTCTCCCTCTCGAATTGGACCCACTCTGGAAATCGGTCTCCCCAGAGCTGGTGGTGAGGGCGGAAGGAGGGAGGGAGGGGGGCAGGTGGGTTCTGAGGGGCCTGGGGGAATGGAGCGGGGAGGACAAGGTACAGAGTTGGGGTAATCAATATTTCAACCGTCACGTCCAGCACAACTCCCTCCTCTTCTCCCCTTCCTTTTTTCCCTTTTCCTCCCCCTCCCTCCCGCCCCGTTCCCTCCCCCTTCGACTCCCCAAGTGCTGGTGACCCCGACACCGGGGGCGGTTTATCCTTTTACCTCCCAGCCTTACCCATCGGAACCCAGACTTCAATTCCAGAGGGGGCACCCTGCTGTACGGCGCGCTCGCCTCATGTCCTCCTCCCCCGTGAGTGGGGGCAGAACGGAGAAAGGAAGATAAAAGTAAGAGAGGAGGTGGTTATATTTCGCTTTGGGCGAAATCATCCGCTAGAGTTTAGTGGAAGAATTTCGGGTACATGGGAAGGAAATTGATTGGAAGTTTCCATCAGGCAAAAAGTGACGGACGCGCAATCCCTGGAGTTCCTGAAAGTTTGGCTCCAACTTCCAACAATTTTCACGGTCGTTTTTTTTAATCAAGTCTGTTGTGACTGTTGGCTTAAAATTACCAAGAAATATTGCGGTTCTCAATGTTTGGAAAGTACTGCAAAGTATCATTTCCGTTATTTATTCCATAACGTCATACAAAGGTTTGCCTTTGACCCCAATATTAATCCTTTAACCGAAGGTGTTTTGCTAGTGAAAAATTAGTTTAGAAAAATATATAACAATTTTTATACGAAGGTACCAACTTTTTGTTGTTGTTTCACCTTCCCAGGAATAATCTCCTTCCGTGCATGTTTGCGAAATATCCGAACTAAGTCATTTTTATTACATAAAATATTCATTGACAGGATAGGTATTATACGATAGGTATTTCACTCCCGAATAGTTCCCGCCTTTTGCTGTCTTCAATATGACGAAATAAATAAATGTATTAAGATAAAATTAATAGAGTTCCAGCATTTCATGACAATTAGTTATAAATTTGCACAACTAATATGGATATTAGCATTAATTAAATTTCATTAATTTAGATTGTCCTTGGTTCAAGCTTTATTGACTCACCAGGCACATAGCTGGCAATCAATGTTTTAGTAAATTAGTTCATTCAAACAGTAATTTATCGGATTAGATAAGTTTTGCAAGTACGATGGACCTGGCGCTACACACTATGGTACTTCCTTTTCATGACTAACATGAAACAAATATCCCTAGCCTACATACCACTTCTTACCACTCATTCTTCAGCTCTTAGTACTCTGTATCTCCTTTTTTATACCATTCTTTCCCTTCCTCTACTTCACTTTCCCAGCACTCTCCAGACTATTACTGTCTTCAGGATCCCATTGCCTCTCAATATCTCCTGCATTCACATGTGTTGCCTTCGAATGTCTCCCCATAGCTGTCTCTTTTCCCCAACAATGTCTTGGACTTGATTGTTTGTTTTCCTTTCCGTCTTTTTTTTCTCTTAGTTAATACTGAGTTAAAAAAGCCAAGAATGGAACTGTGACATATCTTAACATTGATTTCTTTTTTTTGGGAGTTACGTTTGCCAAAAAGGTCCCCATATGCAAAAAGGTTCGAAATGTAGGGCATGCAACTGATATTTGCCGCCCTATGCAGCCCCAGTATTATTTCCAAGTACGCTATTATTGTAAACTACAACTAGTAACGGCAATTATACATTTAACAGTTTTGAAGCGCAGTCACTACTCGTAGTTTACATTTGAAGTTTTTGATGTATTGAACTCCGGTGAAAGTAATATTCCAGTTGATGCGATATTCCTAGATTTTAAGAAAGCTTTTGATAAAGTCCCTCATTGCAAATTACTGGCGAAATTGGAAACTTATGGAATACACGAAAGTATTATTAACTGGATTAAACAATTTTTAAGTGATCGTGTCCAAACAGTCATCCTGGACGGTGTATCATCCGATACTGTCAAGGTCACGTCAGGTGTACCACAAGGAAGTGTCATAGGTCCCCTCCTTTTCCTTATTTACATTAATGACCTCAATACCGCAGTTATTAGCAAGCTCCGCCTTTTCGCCGATGTTGCAGTAATTTATGGGGACATCCGAAGTCACGAAGATAGAGTCGTATTAGCCAACGACCAAGATGCAATTCAAAATTGGCGCGATACATGGCAGTTGGAATTAAATTTTTAAAAATGCGTAGTAATACATTTTTGGGAAAAGAGTAATTCCCTCCCTTATAGTTACAAAGTGAAACAAACCAATATCGCGAGGGTAGATTCCTTTAAATACTTGGGTGTAACAATTACTCACGATCTGTCCTGGGGAAAACGCATACGAGAACTATGCGGTCGTACTAATAAAAAATTGGGATTTGTGAAAAGAGTGCTAGATAAATGCGATGAAAAAGTGAAATAACGATGTTTCCTTGCCTTGGTCAGGCCCCACCTAGAGTATGCTGCCAGTATATGGGATCCTCATAATATAAATTTGATTTCGGAATTAGATCGAGTTCAGCGGAGGGGGGCTAGATTTGTCAAACATTGTTATGACCAACTCAGCAGCGTATCCACTTTGCTAGACAATTTAGGTTGAGATTCTCTTACACAGCAGCGTTTCCAATATAGATTACCTTATTAAAAACATTTAAAGATGGGCCCTTTTCCGATGACGTCAAGGACATAAAAAAAACCCCAACGTATTACGGCCGAAGGGATCACGAATATAAGACTTGAGAGATAGACTGCAAGACTGACAGGTTTAAAATGTCATTTTTTCCAAGAACGATAAGGGACCAGAATGCTTGAAGCCGAAATTCCCCAGGACTTAGTTCATTACAATAAGTATTAACGTACAGGTTAGGGACTGCGCGAGGATATGTATACATGTGTGTATGTATGTATGTATGTATGTCTATATACTATACTATACTGTACTAAATCTGGCCGGAAGATTTTGTGAGATCGGTGTTAGTTCCTATTCCAAAAAAGGCAAAGGCTTCGTCATGTGAGGATTACAGAACAATAAGTTTGATATCCCACGCAGCTAAAGTTATTCTCAGGATCATCAACAAAAGGATAGAGAGTAAGGCAAATGATTACTTAGGGGATGATCAGTTTGGGTTCAGGAAAGGAAGAGGTACGCGTGATGCCATTGCAGTAATGAGATCACTAGTCGAGAGGAATATAGAATACAATCAGGACGTTTTTGCCTGTTTTGTAGATTTCGAAAAAGCGTTTGATAGAGTGAATTGGGAAAAATTAATGCGTGTATTGCAGAAAATAGGAATGGATTGGAGGGACAGGAGACTGATCCGCAACCTGTACATGTCTCAGACTGCTCAGGTGCGAGTGGGGAACGGAGAGTCCGGATGGGCAGTGTTAGGAAGAGGTGTAAGGCAGGGTTGCCCATTGTCACCGGTACTGTTCAACGTATATGTAGAGGAAATGATTAAAGAGGCATGGGAAGAACTGGAGGTAGGAATGAAAGTCGGAGGGGAATTCGTAAAATCGGTTAGGTTTGCTGATGACCAAGCATTAGTTGCTCAGTCAGCCAAGGGGTTGCAAGCATTGTTGAGTGAATTGGAGGTTCAGTGCGATAAATATGGGATGAGAATAAATATTAATAAAACAAAGGTTATGCGATTTTCCAGAAAGAAAAAGGCTAAGATATATATTAAAATAGGCGGGGAAAAAATAGAGCAGGTAGAACAGTTTACATATCTCGGAAGTGTTTTGGACCAACACGGTCAAAGTGGTAGGGACGTAAGGAGAAGAATTGCGCTAGGCAAGGAGGCTTTCTCAAGGAGGAGGGAGTTGATGACGGGGACGTTGAGTAGGGATGTTAAGACAAGACTCGTAAAAACTCTGATATGGAGCGTAGCTATGTACGGCGCGGAAACGTGGTCGCTGAAGCAGGAGGATAGACGTAGATTGGAGGCTTTTGAAATGTGGGTGTGGAGAAGAATGGAAAAGGTGAAATGGACCGAAAGAAAACAAATGAGGAAGTACTAGAAATGGTGGGGGAGGAGAGGGGTTTGTTGAGAGAAATCCTATGGAGGCAGAAAAAATGGATGAAGGGCGTATTGCGCGGTAGTGGAATGTTGAAGAGGGTAATAGAGGGAAGAATGTTGGGCAAGCGAGGTAAGGGTAGGAACAGGATAGGGATGTTGGACGAGATGAAGGGAGGAAAGAAGTACACCGAGATGAAGAGGGACCTGATATAGATTAGTTTGCTAGGTGGGGAGTCACAAAATGTTTATTTGATAGTTGGGTCCATCCAAAAACCTACCTTAACCGGTAGATTACCTAAAAAAAATACTGTACTAGTATACATTCAAACACGAAATACCGCCACACACAACTTAATGTAATTTGTTAATCTGGTGGGCCGTAGAGTAGTTTCCTTCAGGGCGTTTCCAATTCAATTTAATTTGCCACACTGTTTTTACGAGGAGAAATCGTTTGCTTCCATATTCCAACGGCAAATAGTTCATATTTACCGTTTTTTCAGAATTCCAGACGGAATGTTGAGGCCCAAAGTGAATTTGGCATCCACGGTTGTTCGGATACCCACACGGATGCGTACGAAAATATCAAGCAACGACATTCACTAGCGTAATATAACTATGAGAGAAGTCAAGGAGTCACTGTCGCGGCACTACGCCTAAAGCGCAGTAACAAATCAAAAGATTTTGAAACCCCTACTGAAATGCACATACGCCGGATAGAATACAGAAATATCTTAGTCCGCAAATTTTCACTCATGTTTCCTGGCAAGCAAAACTGAAACATAAAAAAAAACATTTCGTGTCTTTCTGTGAAAATTATTAGAATTAGCCAACATTTTTATGAAAATGATTTTCCGCATTATCCCTGATTAATATTTACGGGATGTTATATAGTAATTGTAACAAAACGACCTGGTATGAAATTGTATCCTTTTACTGTCCAGCGTGAATATTGAATAGAAAAAGAAAACAGTTTCTGTCGTGACTTGGTGGAAAATCTTCATATTTAAATTGAAACATGAACAACTTGGCTTTTCCACATAGAAAATTTTTATTTACGACCTTGGTTTTATTATGGTATGGTATCTGAAGATGTTATACCATAACTAAACCTAGGTCGTAAATAAAAGTTTTCTATGCGGAAAAACCAAGTTCTTTATTTTTCGATTTCAATATTGAATAGAACAAAAATGTTATTATAGCCCTCACTCTTTTGTGTCTAATGAATGGCAAAACGAAATTGTTATCTAAACCATCAGAAGTCGAATAAAGTAGATAAGAGTACTTATTTTTTTTTGTATAAATGAGTTTTTATAATTTATTTTAGACACGGAAAATTTCCGTCTTTAAAACTAAGTTATATCGACCTCGGCCCTTGGATTTTTGCTAGTAAGCTGCAAGTTATGAACCATTTTTTTGTGCTCGTAAATTGATGACCCTTTTTTATTGTCTTGATAGTATTATAAAAAAATGTCCTACACTTTATCTTCTGTCCTCTATCTTATAGTGTTCGCAGTCTGAATCTATATGCCCACATTCCTATCTACCCAAACGAAAAAGCAATAAACCGTATGGTACGAAGGCTCTATGGCCATTCTCACTTCCTATTGATTAATGACCTTTTTGCTCTGCAAAATGATGGCTGGAAATCCAATTCGCAGACGCCATTTTCATTAGCCTCAAGTGCACCCATGTCATGGCAGATTCTTATACGAACTCACTTTGCGCGGTTCAAAATATGAATCAACCAAAAAATCATTGGCGATATTTGAAATTTACAAAGTTACATTTCGGAGATGACTGATTCATTATACTGTATAAAATAATAAAAGGGGAAAATAACAATTTCTATCGCGAACGTAACCATTTCCCATAGCCATGGGACGCGCGTGGTTCTGATAGCAGCTAAGAAATGATGTTCAACGTTTTTGACAAAATTCACACGTCAAATCACTCCCGCAAAATCAGGCATTCCATTTTGCTTGTTACATTTTTCTCCTTCGATTTCGAACTAGATCTCCGTTTTTTCCCGGTGGGTGTCCTCAAAGGAACTTCAGCAGTCAAGACATGTGGCGATTTTACTATGAGGAAATAAAATGGAGACCCCGAGGGAGCCGTATTTCACCTTGCTCCCAATAAAAAGGTCTCCCCTCGTTGTACGGCGACGGATGCCTGCAGATATGAAAGGGAAGCAATGGGAATCTCAGTCGGAATATGGAAGGAAACCTTGTGGTTTCTCCCACCTACTTTTCGAGTTTTCATTTCTTTTCTGGAGGAATAGGGAGGGTGCTTTTTATCCAAGATAACCTGCCATCCACACGGGAACTTGAATCAATAGGAGCACTCCTGTACTACACTTTGTTGCCAACTTTTCGATTTGTGGAATAAGATTATAGGCCTTCTAAGTTCCTCAGATATAAAGAATTTCACTTCCAATGACTGTTAATTTTTTGCGTTGCTCTATTTTACTTTTAGCCCCTTGATCAGCTCTGTTTTCTAGACGATAGATAATTTGATATCCCTACTTATTCAAATTTTTTGTTTTCTTCCTCAATCATGCTTAATTGTTCAATCCTAGTACATGCCACCATTGTAAAGTACTTATAATTTATGGAGAGACGAAAATTTTACTTTTGGCGTTCAAGTGGTAGCTTAGTGTTCTCCGTTGCTTGAATAGCATTTTCCACTAATCACATTCAGCCCTTCATCTGGGGAGTATTCATGCAGACCCTATTATTTTCCCTCGATATGAGTATTGCAATGAAAATTTCATGGATGTATGGTGTGTATAGTTATGCTAATTTTGTATTTTGTTCGAATGGCTGTGATCGTGATCTCACTTTTTCTGGTCATCTTGTGGGTTAAATGGAAGAAGGGACCATTCGGTCTCCTTTTCGCCCAAATAAAGGTCTCTATCTAATTATCCACCATCGAGAAACCTACGTGTCAATATAAACATATTCAGAGATTATCAAAGTCGAAACTTTGGCAAAAAATGGCGAATGTTTTATCCACAAGTTGATCCTTCCGTTCGCTTCCAGTGTGGAAAAACTTTTAATTTTATCGAATTAGAATTTTTGCACGAGCAAACTTAATATCATTCTTTATGAAAGTCCGTATTGTAAAAGAACTTTGATATTGTTTCGGGTAAGTTTTGCAAATAAATATTCTGGATTAGAAAGTGTCTATTTATCCTTCCATTTTTTTAACAGTTACCAAACACAAATAATAGAGACCGCGTGTTTGAGGGGAATGGGAAAAAACAGAGAAGCGTTGTCATTATCGGGAGGAATTAACTGAAATGAACACATCAATTTTTTAAAATAATATGCGTCCTGTGAAAAAAACGGCGCAAGTGTGACGAACATCGTATCTAATGATTTAGCGTGTGCGGAACGCCCAATCTACATTATCGCCATTGAACTTAAGGCCTCGACCATGATCTTATTCAATTTCTCCCGGTAGCGCGTACGAGTATATCGTATTATTCTAGACCACTCCATTTTGAGTGAGTGAATGAGTACCAAAATCAATAATTCATCAATAAAAATAACAATATCTAGTCTTACGCAATTATTATCAGCAATAACCAAATGCTTTTTAAATGCCATTCAGTTTCTATTCCACCGCGTGAAATGATGAAAACATAGATTTTTGTTAAAAGGAATATGTTTTTGTTAAAACAGAAAACTTTTCCTATTTTGCATTTTTAATCTCTAGGCAGAAAGTTTGCAAAAGAGTTAGCTCGTTCATAGCGAAATTTGACCCCCGGCAAACTCACTCTAAAGTAATCCGAACAAGGATCAAGAAGGGAAGAGAAGGTTGTGTGGACCCCTAAACCTGCAAATATCATGTCAAGTTTGAAAGAAGAGCCATGGATTAAATACCTCAGTGTCCAATACGAGGGATAGTACAAACTGGTTTGTGTGTGCTCCAAATGGATTTGGTTACATTTTTAAACATGTACACATCCCCACCACAACATGAAGTCATTCTCAGAAATACAGCTCATTAAAGTCTCCTTTATTATGGGTGGAGTACTTGGAACCGCAGTTCCAAGATTCAATAATAAATGTCCTCCACTGTCAGAGGAAATTCACACCATTCATTTTAACTTATGAAAAGTTCAAATATGAACATAATCGTACAGGGAATTTTTGCGAGTCATTATTATTTTTGGGCAAAAATTTAATAATAAAAAACATCCCTTGTTTAAATTTTGGTATTTTTCGTGAAGAAGAAGTTTCGTGAGGAGGTTTTTGAAATAGCTAAGTGTCCTGTTGTACAAATGCAATGCCACCTATTTAAGCATCGCACCTAAGAGTGTTTTAATTTGAAATTATTCATCGCAATCAAAATAAGAAATCCGTTTGAGAAGAAATTTTGATTAGCTCTGTGCCATAAAATGCGGGTGAAAACACGATGATGAGTAACCTCATTTATTTCTATTTATCATGCCCCGGAATGTAAATCAAGAAACTTCCTTTCATGGATCAAACGCTCTATCCACTTGGCTCCAACGTCCCCATATAAATAAATATACGAGGGCTGATCAATACAGTTAGGTCATTTATTTTTTTTCGCTTAATTTATTTAGCGAACATTAAATTCCATGCTGTTAGCGTAATGTGCAAGGCATATTTAGTCCAAGCTCATTCATATGACTCCTGTCAGCGGCAGCCGTACCAGCAGAAATATGTACGATACTGTTCTCCTACACCTCCTTCCGATTCTTAAACACTTTAGCGAGGGTGTTTTTTCACATAGGGGAACCGGAAAAAGTGGCATAGGATACGTCTTCACTGTATAAAAGATAAGTGGAATAAATTTGTGAAACTGTGTATATTATCAATTAAGCTACCAATACAACACGAGATTTTTATTTTGCACAAAAATTTTATGAATTAAAAATTTAGTAATCCACTTATTGGAAAAACCCGTGAAGAAGGAAAAACCATCAAATAGTACCAACAAAAATCGAACTAATTCCATAGCCTCAAGGAATAAGTAAAGTGTTTTCTTTTATGGTACTTATTTGCAACATAAAATTTCCAATAACTTGGTAAGTTCAATAATTTTAGTTAAATTTTTATTTTCAGTATATAATATCCAGAGTAGTTTGCCAAATGCTTATTTAGGTGGGCAGTAGTAGTTGGTAGGGTAGAAGGACACCCTACTGAAGATACTTTTTTACCGGCAGTTTTTTCTAGTACTGTCTTGTCTGTCTAGTAGTTAGTACAGAGGATGCAGAAGCTGTGCATCCCCATTCATGTTTATAGCCATATTTACAGCTAATTATCCGCAATTTTTACAGATTTCCCATTTTTCAGTAACGAGTTTCACTGGAGCACATCGCAGCGTGATAGAATTCACTCTCCCCAAGGAACAGATTTTTCCTTGTTACGCACACAAATTTGGTTCCCGTAACTTCCTGTTTGGACTCTCCTCCCCTAAGGTAAACTTTTACACTCTCCAAAGAGTTATCCGGCGCTCGAATAGCCAGCCCTATATATCCCCAAATATCATGTTTCTCTATACGTCTCTCGTACTCATTCTCTGGTTTTCCCGTCGTGACCCGGATGACCCCGATGCCAAGGGGTGCTATAAATTAGAATGGTAAACCACAAGTGGCTGTTAGATACTTTCAGGAAATTTAACCTCATCAAGTTACACAGTGTTGATCGAAAGTGAACGGCTTAACTTTTTTACTTAGTGCGAAGCAAGTTTGCGGCTCAAGAGAAGTGTTTACTACTCAATATCTCTTTCATACTCTCCGGATTCAGATGTCATTGAGGAATTCTTAAGAGAGAGGCAAATTGAATGTAAATTCTAATATTATTCCGGAATATAAATAAAAATAAGGTCATTGAGCTCAATGTTTTCTATCGTTAAATGAAAGAGAATATGATAGGTGGAAATATTTTCTTCACGTCATCAGTATTTCAAACTTAAGATTGGTTTAATACAAGCCTCTATTTTTCTCTATTCAGCGTTCATTTTTAAACTCACATATAACTTCCTTTTTACGAATTTCTCTGTATCCTGTGTGCTTGTATCTTGGTCATCCTCGTGAAATATACCCTTCTATTATCTAAAAATTATCCCGCAAGTTGCCGCGGGATCATGTGGCGGGGGGTGTTAGGTCACCACCCGTAAAATAGAATAAAGCTACATGCGAAGCCAAATCATTTCCCCTCTACATAAATATTAGCTTGATGATGCACTCGAAAAATTTTAATCACACGAAATAAAGTACTTACATGCAACAATATTCGACAACAGGGCACGTATATTGAAATCATGCTGTATAACTGTTAAAATGATGGGTCTATTAAATAAAAAGATTAAAATCCAGGAAAAAACATGCAGGATATCGACAAATATATTCACTACCAATTCTAATTATCTCCTACGTGCTTGCTGTAACGTCTACATTAATCTTTAATGACACGAGGAAAAAACGGCATTTTAAATCTATCCGCTCTACAATAAATTTAAAGTATGTTTCTAAGTAAAACATTTTGTCTCTTTGCCTTAGAATTCTCCATATGGCGACTATATATATTCTCCTTGGCGACTGTTTACAGTTAGGTGAATGACTTAAAACGTGGCCATACATCCACAAACGATGAGCATCGTTCGGGTCATCCTGTGGAAGTAACTTCTTCAGAAATGATTGACAAAATCCACGATATGGTTTTAAGTGATTGATGATTAAAAGTTGAATCAAACAAAATGATTGAGGCTATAGGAATGTCGCCAGGTACAGTATGTTCAATTTCGCCCGAAAAACTCTTGAAAACTCGGTGTGAAAAAATCTTGGCAAGATGGGTGCCGCACCTGCTCTCGGTGAAGAATGAATGCAACCGTGTGGTCGATTCGACAGCCGGTTGGGCGCTTCTTCGTCACATTCCTGGTGAATGTCATCGTCCTTGCATAACTATGGACGACGCAAGAATATGTACACTACTACAATCTAGAGACAAAGAAACTGTCGAAACAGAAACTATTTAAAGGCGATCAGGGTCCAAAGCAGCCGGAAACAGTGAAATTGGCGACAAGGTAATGGGCACGGTTTTTTGGGATGCACGTAAAATCTCTGCATTGTTTACTTATCAAAGGACAAGCGATAACTGGAGAGTTCAAGGGATCTAGGACAAGGGACTGAAGGGATCAAGAAAAAAAACCTTAATTTGGCAAATTAAAAAATTATCTTCCATCAAGATAATGGCTACGTACTTATTGTTAGCACGGCTTAATTTAATCCATAAGTTTCGATAGCGAAACTTATGGAATTTAAGTTCGAATTATTACAACATCCAGTGTATTCACCAGATTTGGACTTCAATGATTCTTTTCATATGCAAACTTGAATAAGTGGCTCAGCAGAAAGCGATTCATTTCAACTAGGAGATCATCGCCTACACGGATGCCTATTTTGAGGACCTTCCAAAAGCCTACTTTTTGGACGGCTTTAAAAACTTGAGAAACGCTGGTTAAGTGTGTCGAGCTAATATGAGATAATGTTAAAAAAATAAATAGGCCCATGATAATTAGTTTTCATATTTTTGTCTAAGGACTTAGTAAACGACCGACGTACTTCCTTGTTCCTTTCCTTGTTTTTACATTTTAAACAATAGGCATTCTCCTCCAGCGCCATGTTCCATAGGCATATTCGTCGCCTGTCCACTTTTCTAATGTTACACGTCACTGATCCGTAGAATTCCCTGATTCAAAAGATCGCTTTGTTGTACTGCTTTTTAGTTTGCAATCTTAGACTCTTGGATCAGAGTAAATGCTTGCTCTTCATCAACGCCTTCTTAGCTTGAGCTATTCTTCACTTGATGTCGATCGAACATCCTCTCTCTCAAGTTAGCCATCTTTCTGTGTAGATGAAGGAATATATTTGCTCTAATATTACTCCTCAACTTCAATGTATTCCTTCAATCTGTAAATCAATGCCTTCATCTTCTATTTGTGTCTTCCCAAAAACATCTCGGACGTGGTAGTATTTTATACTCGTGTTCTTAGTTGGAATATTCTCTTCGCCAGTTTATAAGAAGTTTCGCTGTTTCTCTTATTTTTGTTGTCATTGATTTCCTCACAGCAGGTTTATTTCCACTATTTCTTGTTCATCTTACACCCTCGTATTATATGATTCCACAAATTTTCATTCAGATTTACGCCATTTTTGCACTTTGGAATCTTGTATTTTCTTCTGATTGCAATGAGTTTTTTTGTTTCAGCCTTTATCCGTGACCGCTTACTTTTCTCCGCCTTACTGACGAATCGCTCATTTGGGATTTCCGTTATTTGGTAATTGATTTTCTTCCATCATCCTTCTTTGCTAGTCTTATTCATTTCTTCTGTATTCTTGCCGAAAGTCTCGGTGAAGTTTTTTCTTACTTACTTTCATTCCAGTATCTGTGTTCCATCTGGCTTCATGTGTCTTTTTTCACCCTCTTGTATCGCAGTCGGCTGTCCACGACGCAAATAAATAAATAGGAAATAAATTATGGCATCTTAAGTCCCTGGCATAAAAAACTTTCTTCACTAAGACCTTAGTAAGGATTTTGTCCGAGAGAATATGAATAATATTTACTTTCAAACCAATACCCATATCCAGCCAGCAATACACAAGTCCTTTATTTCCCAATTTATGCCGAGAAAAGACGCGAATTGGAAGCTATCCTTATATATTTTTGCATAACTTCCAACAAATTTGGAAATATCTGCACGAGGAACCGATTAAGAAAATATTGGACAGATTTAACAACAAAAGATAGAGTGGGTAAGGGGAGAACGACGGGAATGAAGGGCATGTAACTCATATTTTGAATTTTGTAAAAAATTAATGAAATTGTATTGGAGGTTTAAATTTAAGATACCTCGAAAGATTGAAACAATAAATTGCGCGATTCTAATCAAACGGGCCAAATTATCATCATTATTATTATCCAGCTAGGGTATATGATATTTTTTTCATACATTTATCGTATAGAAGGGAACTTAATAACATCATTGAGATACATAACATGAGAAACTTACCTGATGTTTAAAAAGAGACGTTTCAGGCGTGAAATGGTGGAATATCATGATTAATAAAAATTGGCAATTTTCCATAAAATATTATTTTGTTTTTTTATTAAATTTTTTTAAAAAATACCTGATGTTTGTTTTGAGGTATATTTGATAACCCTTGGCAATGCTGTCATTACATTATTTGTAGTTATTTTTGTTGTTATACCTACGTATACTAAAAATACACTTCATCGATTAAAATTTGAAATGATTGAAATATATGTGTATAGTAAAATTCTCCATTTAATGTTAAGTGAAATCCTCTCGGGTCTTCCACCAGGTTACTGTCTCCATTGCTGCCGACGTTTCGATGTCCCAGTCGGTTATTTAAACGTTGCATCTCTGGTGGCACTAACCCGTTGGCAGATCCGAGACTATTTCACTCAACAGATACACCGAGAATGTTCAAAATCTTTTTTCTTTTAATGTGTTATCTGTTTGCAATGGTTAATTCTAAATAAAGCTTTTTTCTGATTTATCTATCTTCCTTTAAAATTTTCTAAATCTTTTCTTTAATCGCTTTATTAGGTGGAAAAGTATATATTTATTATAACTTTAAAGATTTGGGCCTTTTATGACTTTATGGGTTATAGTTGAATAATTTATTTTCGGTCACGCAAATTTTAGACATTTTGCTGATAGCATAAAAACATAATTAGCCTTCAAAACAGGTATCCTTTGGGAAAACTCATCTCAAGAATCAAGCTCTAAGATTTGCCACTTAGTAAAACTTCCTGAAAATGTTGAACAAAGAAAAGAACCCTGAAAGTATGAATTTTACACACCTTTAAGTTTTAGTTCGGATTGAAGTTCTACTCTAACAACAAAACAACCCTCTTGGGGTTGTTACTGTCTATGAATGGATATTGAATTCTTCGAAGCTTAAACACGGATAACAATGGAGGCAATGAGAGAACTTCTCATCATGCTATGATAATTATTGTACTACCATTCCAGTTACTTACTCCAAATAAACTAAGGGCAGAGTAATTGCAAGAATAATTGTTCCATCTAAATGTATCCTCGTAATATATTCCTTCCATTGTTTAATTGTTTCATATCGCGTCTTTCTGGCATGTGCAATCAGGTACTAGAGAATTCTAAATGTGTATGCACACATATAAATCAGAATAAATGACGTAATAAAGTAGTAATAATTGTTAGGTGGCTACCAAACTCCTTCTGAGTATTATGCCGTACGTTTTGAAAGATGAATATTTGCGAAATTTAAAATAAAGGTAATCTTATCGGTTGGTATGAAGTGGAAATGGAGCCTCTTTAAAAATTTCCGTAATTTTTTCAGGAATTGATTTTAATAAAGAAATTCTAGCTATTGTTTTTTGTCAGTCTCGATATCGCCTTGGAATCTTGTTTTCTTCACTCGTCTCCAACTCTTTAGGTGATGGGATAATTTACCAGCGAGGCAATTGCATTTGGGCTATAATCAGCTTCGGCTTTAACTCCGACTGGTGCTGGTTTCAACTGAGTTAACCCGGAGCGTGGTAGTTAATCTTACTTAAGTCTTCCTACCCGTTTTCGAATCTTTTGTCCCGCTTTCCGGCGTTTGCTTATTCAGATTTTTGTTCACCCATAATTCAGCCCTTTTGTTCAAATTGCGTTGCTTTGCTGGAATTACTTTATCTTCGTCGAATATATTTTTCAAACATTTCTCGTTTTTTTAGGAATGCCTAATTCATTGTAACTTAAGTGTTTGCGTAACCATAATATCCAACGGAGAATCTTTCTGACCCTCTTCTACGATGTAATTAGTAATTTTTCGAGCCCGATCTGTAGTTTTGAGCTACATCAAATATTTACTATCCACTAATAATAATAATTGTTATTACTATTATCTTAATGGTCGATTGACGTTATCATCGATTTGGTTTCATGATAAATTTAATATGATACAATAATTGAAAACTTAACGCTGTGAAAGATGTAGCATTGTGTGATATATGTGATGCATATAGCATTGCGTGATATGTGTTGATTCTGAGGAGAAACAAAATACGGTTAGTAAGCCTCACGTAAACGTTGTTAGCTCGTTCGTAATAGAATGCTGAATTTGTCATATAATAATAAGCCCCAAAAATCATCACGCCAATTACATAGCACAAATAACAAATAATATCAAATTCCAACAATGAAAAATTAACGTATAAAAAATAAAAGTTACACATCAAATTAAGCTTCATCAGCAAAATTAGCCGACGGTTATATCTGACAAAATAATTCAAAAAGGCAATAGGTTGGTCACCTGTGGACATGCCAACAGTGTTGCAAAAGGACTTGGAATTTATGATTAAATCACCCTGAACTTGGCGAGTGGAATAGCTGGATGCAACGAAAAGGATTTGGAAAATGGATTTAGAAAATTGTGTAAAAGTGGTCGTTTATGAGGATATCGTCTAGAAGGTCACTGCTGCTTTACCTATTCCCTTTCATCGTGTGGATAGAGAAATCAATATTCCGTTTTGAAGGCGATCGTTTATTTACACGGCCGAGTTTTTTCTGCTTATTTTATCCTTCGCCAAGAAGAGCTAGCACCCACTCGAAGCTGACACCCCCCCTTTTTTTTTCGGTCTACTTTTCCTCCTACTTTTTTGTACGTCTTCCATCTGAACGCCCCTTTTGATGTTTCGCCATCGTTTGAGACAAAACTCTTGTGGTATGCGAACACACAGCACCGTTCCTTAAAGAGAGGAAACGCTGCACAGGCCTGTCGCCAGTTTCCTTAGCTTTGGTTTTTTCAAACCGACCGCTCCTTTGATCTATGCTCCAATCCTTTTTATTTTTAAGAGTTGTTTTAGTTTTTCGATCTCTTTCAAACTCACCTAACGTCATCTGCTAGGGAAACATGTTTCTTTCTGTCGATTTGCTCCGTCTAACACTTCGATCCGAAGAAAAACGTTTCTCCTCACCGTAGATTTGAAAACGTCTCAAACATTTTTTTCCTGACTCCCCTCTAGGTCTCGTTACATTTATGTATCTCAATCTGAACCTTAAACGTTTAATGGAACGGAACATGTGACGTTATTTGAAATAAAAATAACTAAAAATGAGCCTAGGTTTACATTTTTTCAACGGTCGCAATAGCAATGTGTATTCATTTCAGCATCCTGCTAGTCCTCTGCATCCGTTTGAATCATATGTAACCATCTCAGGAGATAGCAACAAATTTTTTATTGCATCCCTTTATGTGCGACGCAATAACTTGTGCCTCCTTCTGATATGTAATTATCCCACTTATTTGGGTTTTTCAATAGAAATTATATTCTGATTTAATTATAATCGTATTATAAACATTCAATAAGCTGAAATTAAATTTTAAGTCAGAAAATAATGTGTTTAATCAAGGATATAAGTTATCAAAAACTCTTTTTCGTGCTTTGCCAATGAAATTATTTTCTCAAGCATCATTTTTGGCACACATGCATTTAGAATAATTTAATCGCAGTATGACCTCCTAATTAATCTAATTAATAAAAACAAGAAAATGTGGAACTGATGATTCATTGAGGATAGTTTTTATTATGTTATATGGATTAAGTAAAAATTCAATATAATATTTTACCCGCAAGTTCTTTACACAAGTAGTTTTAACCGTGTTTGGTGAATAAATTTGGGAAACTCTTCTATGATTTATGAACAGTTTCTTATCTCATAAACTACTGAGGTTCATTTCACATTCATGCTGCTTTATCATTTAAATGGTCTTAGTTTTCTCTAACCCACCTTTTCCATCCAGATGATCTTAATTCCCACCTACTGCCTATTGCCTCTTAGTTTAAGTAAATTGCTATCACTCCAATGTGAACTTAGTAGGAGTCATTTCTTATCTCGAACATGATTAAAGATAACCTATAGTTACCCCTCAAGTACACCTAGAATAGTTCCCTTATTCACCTTGAAGAGGACACTGAGAGTCCATCTTCAACTTATAATTCTACATCTCCTGCTCGACGTCATCCCAATCCCCCTTCGCTTAAAACAACTTTCTTAATCATAAGTCCATCACTGCCACCGTAAGCGGATAAGTAAGTTGGCCGGAGGAGGACTAACTCGCTTATCCCGTCGATGGAGCGGTAGCCTCCGCCTAGAGGGGTCGGGGAACCGAAAGGGAGACTGCGGAGTAAGAGGTAGAGGGAGAGGGCTGGAGATAGGCGGGTATGTCTCATGGCTCTGCGGAGATACAATGCTGAACGACCGGGGGTGCACGGAAAGAAATAAGATAGGAGGAGCGAGGGCGCTTTTGATGAGAGAGAAGAAGTAATGGAAGAAGGGCTGGCGTGCGTATGGAAGTCCGAATTTTCCCCCAGGGTCCTCTCAATCTGCGCGACTCAGAAAGATGGATTTACTGCACATTAGGAAGCTCTCTGTTGGAGAGGTTTTTGGCTTAAATTAATTAATTAAGTGGACTTCGAATGACTTATGGGGAAGACGAATAATTATAGTATATGGTAAAATTTAGAATACCTAATCCTCCGGATGATTCTTGGTTGACAAGTATGACCAAAGAACAAAAAGTATATATTCATTCACATGGATATAGATATAAGGAAAAGGGATAAGAGCACATAAAAACGACTTCCCGAGCCGATGCTCTAGCCATTGAGTTATGGAGGAAACATAAAACACACTGGAATCTTCGAGAATTTTATGCAACCACTTGCCCCGATTCTTTGGCCAGAAGATGGCTTTGTGGAGCTATTTTACCCCCAAACGAGAAATCGACGAGAACGTAAGATGAAAAGATAGTAGAGAAAGCATCATACAATATCATAAAGAATAGAAACAGAGCGTTTCTTGTGGCACGCATAGCCAGAGGAAGAAGCAAACCATTGGCCAAATACACATTCAAACACGAAAACCCGCCACATAGTGGAATGACAAGTCGAAGATCCGTGGTTCAAGTCCCGGTCAAGGAAACGTTTACATTTGCAATCAGCTCGATTCCACCTTTCCCATCATTTCTAGTTTCGTCTTTTATGTGAGTACCTATCCCATTTCCTTGTATCTATTTTCATGAGAATAAATAAATAAATATATATATATATATATATATATATATATATACATTACCCCATTATCCATCCGAATGAACAATCACCGTTACTCATGTAATTCTGCTTCACTCTCTTCTCTTCCTATCCCTTAACACGCAAGTTCACACAACCTATCATTTGACGAATGCTTTTCCTTAACAGTTCTAGAATCCCTACCCGATTCAGCCACCAACATAGAGGTGAGAACTCGCGAATCCGCATACATCCTATATTTCCGATCCTTTAAAATTCCCACCCTTAACCGCCATCTTTAATTTCTTTCCCAACAGTCCCTAAACCTTCCGCCCCCCCTCCCATCCCCAGGCTCTCTTCCCTCAAAACCTCTCAGTCTGACCTGAAGAAGGCCTCGGAGTAGGCCGAAAGCTCAAATCATCTACAGTGTGAGTGTCCTTTTACGTGTTATCTGTTTTATTCTGTGTTCTATTGTGCCGTCCAAAAGTTATATAAAATGTGGGTGTGGAGAAGAATGAATAAGGGGAAAGAAAAGAAAAACAAATCATTTGTTTTTCTTTTCTTTCCCCTTATTCATTCTTCTTCACACCCACATTTCAGAAGGCTCCAATCTACTTCTATCATCCTGCTTCAGGGACTACGTTTCCGAACCTTACATAATTACGTCCCATATCAAAGTTTTAATGAGTTTTCTTTTGCAAGGGTTTCGTGAGATGACGACCGCGATAGCCTTGCCTCTTCCGCTAACCGGCACGGCCGATTGGCCCGAGTCCCGCAGTTGCCAGGACTCAATTTCTCTCTTGTGTCCGTCATTTGGTCTTGGGAATGATAATTTAGGTGGCTTCCCGTTCCCTTCCTCACTAGTGTTTTTAACACCATCACTCAATGGCCGCCCCACTGGGGTCAGACGCCTTTGCAAACGCTTCACTGAGGAACAGACTCTGCGTGAACTACATTTCGTCTGGCTCCTAACCTTCCTAACTAATCTTCTCAGGAAGACGGAGCTCTATTCCGTCGAAATTATCAATAAATAACGTGTGAGTGTTCCTTTTATGTGTTCTGATATTGTGTGTTGCTGTCAAAGTTTTTTTATTCATTACGAGAATATATATATATATATATATATATCTATATATATATATCCCTCCCATGGACTACAACCTTGTCGTGGTGGAAGGGCTTGTGTGTTCCGATGACCCCTAGAGCTGTGCTGGCGGGAGTAATAATAATTACTCCTGGAAGGGTCACCCAGATAGGTCGAGGGTTAGGAGCCAGACGAAAGGTAGTCCACGCAGCGTCTGTTCCTCAGTGAGGCGGCTGCAATGGCGTCTGACCCCAGTGGGGCGGCCAATAAGTGATGGTGTCACGTTAAAAACACTATTGAGGAAGGCAACGGGAAACCACCTCAATTATGATTCCCAAGAATATAATGGTGGGCACTATAGATAATATGAGTCCTGGCAACTACGGGACTCGGCCCAAGAGGCCGTGTGTCGTGCCCGGTAGCGGGAGAGGCAAGGCTTCCGCGGTCGTCATCCCACGAAACCCTTGCAGGGAACAAATAACTTCAGTAGGCAGAAGACTCAGAAGAAGGCGAAAGTAGTTAGAATAGGAACCTGGAACGTCAGGACAATGTTGAGGAGAGGCAAATTAGAAAATATTAAGCGAGAGATGGAAAGAGGTAACATAGATGTTTTAGGCCTCTGCGAGGTGAGATGGAAGGATAGCGGGGATTACTGGAGTGACAATTATAGAGTAATTAACAGCGGCGGGGACGAGAGCCAACGAGGGGTTGCCGTAATTTTAAATAAAGGGGTAGGAAGAAGCGTAGTCAACGTACAGCAAGCAACTGATAGAATTTTACTCGTAGAGATTAAAGCAGAGCCGACGAACTTGGTCATTATTCAGGTATACATGCCACCGAGCAACCACAAGGAGGAAGAAGTCGATAGGATGTATGATGAGTTAGAGGATACCATCGCGAGTGTTCCTGCAGGGAAACATTTGATAGTGATAGGGGATTGGAATGCGACGGTAGGCGAAGGAAGCCGGAAGGTGGTGAGGTGGGGGACTATGGGTTAGGCACGAGGAATGAACGCGGGGAGAAAGCAATTGAATTCTGCAGGAGACAGGGGTTAGTCATCACTAACACATGGTTTAGACACCACAAAAGGCGTAGGTATACATGGAAAATGCCAGGTGACTCAGAAAGGTATCAGTTAGTTTATATTATGATTAGGCACAGGTTTAGGAACAGTGTGATAAATTCGCACAGTTTCCCAGGAGCGGATGCGGACTCTGACCACAATTTAGTTGTTATGAAATGTAATGTTCGTTTCAAGAAGATAAGGCAAGGGCGGCGGGTTAGGAAATGGAATTTAGAAGCAGTAAATGGATTAACGAGGAAGGAGTATCAGCAGGCTGTAGAGAAAATGATGGATGACAGTAAAGAACTGAGTACTATCGAAGAAAAATGGGAATGTATCAAGAAAGGGATATTGGAAGCCGCTAAAGACACTATAGGAACCGTTAACGGGAAAAGGATAAGGAAACCATGGGTAACGGATGAGATGATTGCAAGGATGGATGAGAGAAGAAGATGGAAAAATGTAAACACAGAGTTAGGCAAAATGAAGTACAAAGAGTTAAACAATAAATTGAGAAGGGCCTCAAATAAAGCAAAAGAAGAATGGTGGAAAACGCAATGCGAGGATATGGAAAGTTTACAGAAGAAGGGTGAAATTGTTGCTCTATACAGCAAGGTTAAGTTATTATCGGGAAGTAAGAAGGCAAGATCTGTGCTAACAGTTAAAGATAAATGGGGTAAGATAATAGTTGAACCAGGAAAAATCCAAGAGAGATGGAAGGAATATATAGAAACACTGTATGGTAAAGAACTTAGGCCGACAAGGTTAGACATAGAAAAGGAACATGACGTAGAAGAAGATAACTTAGGTCCAGGCATACTCGACGATGAAATAGAAAGGACATTAAAGGAGATGAAAGCAAATAAGGCTGTGGGGGTGGACAATATTCCTGTATAAATGTTGAAATGGTTAGGGAAAGGTGGGAAGAAGGCCATATATGGACTGATTTGTAGTATCTATGAGAAATGAATCTGGCCGGAAGATTTTGTGAGATCGGTGTTGGTTCCTATTCCAAAAAAGGCAATGGCCTCGTCATGTGAGGATTACAGAACAATAAGTTTGATATCCCACGCAGCTAAAGTTATTCTCAGGATCATCAACAAAAGGATAGAGAGTAAGGCAAATGATTACTTAGGGGATAATCAGTTTGGGTTCAGGAAAGGAAGAGGTACGCGAGATGCCATTGCAGTAATGAGATCACTAGTCGAGAGGAATATAGAATACAATCAGGACGTTTTTGCCTGTTTTGTAGATTTCGAAAAAGCGTTTGATAGAGTGAATTGGGAAAAATTAACGCGTGTATTGCAGAAAATAGGAATGGATTGGAGGGACAGGAGACTGATCCGCAACCTGTACATGTCTCAGACTGCTCAGGTGCGAGTGGGGAACGGAGAGTCCGGATGGGCAGTGTTAGGAAGAGGTGTAAGGCAGGGTTGCCCATTGTCACCGGTACTGTTCAACGTATATGTAGAGGAAATGATTAAAGAGGCATGGGAAGAACTGGAGGTAGGAATGAAAGTCGGAGTGGAATTCGTAAAATCTGTTATTTTTTCTTTTTTCCAGAAAGAAAAAGGCTAAGCTAAATATTAAAATAGGCGGGGAAAAAATAGAGCAGGTAGAACAGTTTACATATCTCGGAAGTGTTTTGGACCAACACGGTCAAAGTGGTAGGGACGTAAGGAGAAGAATTTCGCTAGGAAAGGAGGCTTTCTCAAGGAGGAGGGAGTTGATGACGGGGACGTTGAGTAGGGATGTTAAGACAAGACTCGTAAAAACTCTGATATGGAGCGTAGCTATGTACGGCGCGGAAACGTGGTCGCTGAAGCAGGAGGATAGACGTAGATTGGAGGCTTTTGAAATGTGGGTGTGGAGAAGAATGGAGAAGGTGAAATGGACCGAAAGGAAAACAAATGAGGAAGTACTAGAAATGGTGGGAGAGGAGAGGGGTTTGTTGAGAGAAATCCTATGGAGGCAGGAAAAATGGATGAAAGACGTATTGAGCGGTAGTGGAATGTTGAAGAGGGTAATAGAGGGGAGAATGTTGGGCAAGCGAGGTAAGGACAGGAACAGGATAGGGATGTTGGACGGGATGAAGGGAGGAAAGAAGTACACCGAGATGAAGAGGGACCTGATATAGATTAGTTTGCTAGGTGGGGAGTCACAAAATGTTTATTTGATAGTTGTGTCCATCCAAAAACCTACCTTAACCGGTAGATTACCTAATAAAATATATATATATATATATATATATATATATATATATATATATATATATATATATATATATATATGTATATATATATATATATATATATATATTGTGAACCAAAAGTTATAAATTCAAAGAAAAACCAAGTAAACATCATGTGTCACTGTAGAAATAGGCAATGAGTAGTAGCACATAATGTTTATGGATAAAATCACGTTAAACAAAGATCATATTTTCTATAAATTCAGTTTTTATTCCTTCCTACTCTAAAAATAATATCTGTGAACCTGATTTCGTTGTAACATTACGGTGAAATTGTTTTCGTCATTTTTGCCTGGCAGCGAGGCTGGTATATCCGCTTTTATTAATAAAAATATTGTGAATCTACCAGCGGATTTCAAAAATATATCTCCGCCTCCAGGAGGTAATGTAATGTTAAATTTGTACTTTCAACCAGCAGTAATTTTTATTGTTTGAAAACCTAAACCTTATATCACTCCAAATTTTTTCAGCATGTTTTAAATGCTGACTTGGATGAGGAATCATAATTTAAACGTACGTCAAAACTTCATACGTTTCAATCCCACGGCCCTTTTTCATTTAATTCGCTGTAACAGATTTTGACGTGGGATTGATCAAGTACCGTCTAAGTAATATTGTTAAAAAATAATTCATTTGACTAACACATTCAAAATCCGGGAAAATAATATCCATTGATTTGAAAAAAAATCCTATATTTTTAACCTTTGACTCAGATTACTTGTTTTGATAAATATTGCGTTCATCGTTTCTTCCAATTAATATCTCGTTAATCAATTGATTTAAGCATCATTGAATACCTCATCATTTTTCTGAGTAGGCACTTATTTATATCTCCTTTATTTGGAGTTCAGAATATCATCCGAAGTTTTTTCAACTATAGGTATGCGATCAAATCTCAGAAAGGATATGCTCAATATGCCTGTTGAATATGTTAAGGTTTCTCTCTATAGATAAATGTGGAGTACTGGGGACCTGTGCATAGCAAGAATTAATACAATGGTTTGGGAAAGCTGTTTTTATATCGTTTATGTGCATTCGTTCCTTCCTCTGCTTACTTTGATAAGAGTTTATTATTTTAATTTCATTACTTATGATATTAGTTGACTTGATTTCATTTGTTATGGTAGTCCATCCTTCCAATTCATTCCCTGGCCTGCCTTCATTCCCTTATCCCCTCACTCAGTTATTTGTACGTTTAGTCCAAGGGTATAACGAGGCGGGTTGGGACCATTTCCCTCACATTCTCTCCCTCGCCCTCTTTCCGACGCGTTTTCCTCAGCCACTGAATAGAACTCTCAAACGAAAGGAGGTCCATAGACCCAAAGTTACCCACGGTCACAATGGGAAAACGAGTCTCCGGTAGACCCGGACTGCCCAAAGACCCGGAAGCTCTGCTGGCGGGGAAGGCGGGCACTCAGTTCCCGCGTTCACTCGCAAGGGTTCTCAATTGAGGGAATCACAACGAGCTATACTGAATGGTTACACACTTCCGGCCGCTGCCTCATACATATATTTGGCACAATGTTCACGTTAGCTAATCTTGTGTTAACAAACTTCATGAGATTCACGACTGCATGGAAACTTAAACTACCTTGAACGAAACATGATATCGTAAATGTATTGAGTTTATCGTCTACGCTTGACTTTTATTTGATGAAATTGTAATTCATTTAAGACTTCATTACGGACTGCTAGGCCCCCCAGTTATTTGAATAATTAACCTATTGATTTTATTCACCCATCCCACCCGAATTCATGATAATCCAATTATTATTTGTCCTTGTATGTCCGTTTTGAATAGTTAAACGTATTACTCTTTAACGTGAAAATCACTGTTATGATTTCTCCTAAACTGAGTGCTGGATAAATGTGTATAAATTAGCACATTGGCTAGTTAAAGTCTTTATTCGTGGTATTAGGGAAGGGTATAGTGGGGACTAGATCAATACGCTCTACAATCACATTTTTAGATAGCTCTGTTAATAATAAGGTGAACGAACATAAATAGTAACGTACTATTACAATTAATGTCTTCTTTTACGCACGATAGGTGTAGTATTTCAACTTCTATCATAAATTGAATTGTTTTCATACACGTAATTGATTTAATGATTTATTGTTCTTCCACCGTAAAAAGTTGCGGGATATACTTCATTAGAAGAAGGATGTTGGCTAAGTAAAAGGGAATACATTAATGGACCTGTTGGATTTTGATATCTATTGTGATATAGGGTAGAAGGAAGGAAGAATTTTTGAGAAGTCGCTTAGAAGAAACTTGGACTTTTTCGACGAGTTGTCGGAAATCGTTATGAGAAAGTTAGGGAGAAGTGTTTTCCTTTCACTGGTTGAGATCGCATAAGAAATACGCAGTCAGCAAATTATTTATGGACCCTGCAAGCCACCGCTAGGGTGTGTGGTAGGGAGTGAATACCAGACTAATTTTTATCCGAACATGACCCTACCCCGGTAGGACAATGTTGTTATTATCCCTTATCGTTCGTGGAAAAAATGACATCTTAAATCTATCTTTTCAAAACTTTATCTCTCTAATTTGATTGACATGACATCTCCTACCATAGTACGATGTTGGGATCAGTCGGAAGAGTTAATTTTAGGAGATGGTGAAGGTGCACAGAGGGGCTAGTTTCGTGAATAAGTGTCACGATAAGAGCACGAGCGTAACACAGTAAATAGATGAACTAGGTGGTGAGTCGCTCCGAGAACGAAGAGGAGAAGGTGAGAACAAGGCTGTTATACAAAGTACAGGGCACTCTACCAAACTTATGACACCGAAATCATTAAGGCCCCTTATTATATTGGCAGGCTGAAACAGCAAGGGAGATAGACTTCAGAGCAAACTAAGTCTGATTCAGAGACTCTTTCTTTCCTCGTTTCGCGATCAAAGCAAAAGCAAAGCTTAGCAACGAAAAAACTGCATCCGATGTACCTAGCTGCGAACCGCTAACACCTAGCACATGTTTTAGTGAGTAATGACTGGTCACCTAAAACCCTACCACGTGCCTCCTGGCTGGCCTGCGGTGTACGGCGTAGATGTACTTTTAAATAGGAATCGACATTTGGTGTAAGTGTATTCGGAACCTTTATTTGCCTCACAACCAGACTACACAACTAAGATTATTGGATGAAAATTAAGTGAACCATGGGAATGTAATGCACTGCCTGTCACTGCCTTTAAACTTTTTGTCAATATACTGAAGTGATGGGGATGCCAGTTTTGTAAGAGGGAATAGGATGAGGAGAGTTGGGAAGGATCTGAAAGTAGATCAGAAAAAGAAAACTCAATTAGAAGCAGGTCTGGCATCCAAGTATATATAAAAACATATTTTTAAATTAGTGTCAAAATTGGTCAATTTCAAGTTTATGAATAACATTTTTTTATGATGCATCGATTGCAATTATTGATCATACGATATAATGTGATCCAACGAGAGAAAACTAATCAAGTTGGTTTAACTGCGACAAATAAATGCAAATTTCGTGCAGTTAGATAATTAATAGAGAGAATATGAGCCCAAAAATTTAAACCATAATATTGTGTTGAAAAAATAGAAAAAAGCATAAATCTTTTGCATCGAAGTTCTGGATTAAATTTCTGATTGGATTTTTCTGGATTGAATGTTAATCTATTGTTGGAAAACTTTGAGGTTTGTAATTTTTGCAAAAACGTAGTTTTGCAAGGAAGAGATTTAATGTTTTGGCAACTATAATGCTTATAATGTAATGTTTTCTCTTTAATGATTGTCGCTGCGGCGTCTCTTGTCGTGTGGCTATCTCTAATGGTTACAGGAAATGCAATATTTTTTTATTCTATTTATTTGCAAGATTGCTTCAGTCGACTCTCGTTAACAGGAACTGTACTTTGTTGCATTTATCCGACAAGGATTGTTATCCCAAAAAATTACACGGAATTCCTATGGATGGACAGCGGAAAAACTGAGTCGGGTAAAAAAATCAAAATATTAAGAGTTAAATATTACAGAGACAGTTGTAAGGGAAAAATTTGAAGATTTAAATAGTGAAGTACTAACTATAGTAATATAATCATAGAATAGCAATTTGGCGTGACATGTAAAATCCCATTTCCGTTAATTATTGGATTAATCATTTAATAATAGGTATATTGCAACTCGTTTTGAGATAATATAAGCTTATGGAAACTCATTAATATATTTTATGAAGCTACTTCACATATTCTTTCATTGACCACCTTAATTTCTGTAAATTTCTGTAAAGGAGAGTTAATGCATATTTCGATTTCCCTGGAATAAACTGGGGTATAATATTTCGAATCCACGTGTTAGATCACTCCTCGAGTAATGACGACCCTCCTTGATCTTCCAAGAGGTTGTAAAATGATGGACCGTCGGGGAAAAACTCGCTTACCAATCTGGGTCACATTCAACCGCGGAAGGCATTTCCTCTCGAAATTTGATTTACCCGACTTAATGTGCTTGGATACACCTGACTAGGACCCAACCAAGATGAGGCTGGTGGATTCTCATATTCCACCTGGTGCTAGTCGGATGGGGATTAATGATATTTTTCTATTATCCTGTACTTATCTCTCCGCATTAAGTCCGAGGTGGACGGGGCAGCAACTATAATGATCCTTTCAGTGCAGAAGATTTGAAATGGTGATTGTATCAGTACTCCACCGTAGTCCTAACCTAGTTGCTGGACCAGTCGGCTACAAACGGAAGGGCCTCGTTTCCACTCTGAATGACTGCTGATGACCTCAGGTTTATCCAACAAATGTGATTTTTTGGGTGCGTGGTCTTACTGGGAAACCACAAGCTGCACCGGGTTAGGAATTGTCCTTCCTTTATCCTGATGAATAACCTTCCCGCGCCCTAGAGCTTTTTGAGCTCTAATCTCACTCATAAATGCCAACCTTAGAGTTGATTCCCGTAATTTTTTGTACTATTCAGATATTTTACATAATTCCTTAGGAATATGGAGCTTCAAGTGAATTTTCTAAATATCTTTGTTCGCTTCCGGATTTCTAAAAATGAAATAATTTTTAAACAATAAATTTGTCTCAGCATGTGTAAATGGTATTACACTACGGATATGGTAGCTCACGATTAATCACGATAGGTATTAGTTTATAATCCTCAAGAAATGGTGTACGCAAAGGGGGTACCATGATTTCATCTTCATTCGTGGTACATTTCAGTTCTTGGAGATAAATCGGCATTTTTTCAACAATAAAAATTATGCCGGCGGCGAAATATTTAAAAAATTTAGTTCTGCAACATTCAAACCTGTTAAACAAACCCTTGTTTACATATTAATATGATGAAAACTTTCAATTTGTTTAATCATCAGTGTCTATTTATATCTAGGATATACTTACTACTACAAATTAATTTGTTAAAAGAGTCAACTTAAAGGAAGAATTTTGTAAAAACAATCCGGGGCCCATTTTTTAATCATCCCAGTTGGTAATGCGCGCTTTAGATATGTTCTGCCTAATTATGCTCAGAATTAATCATTACAGACATTCTGAAATGAGTAATTCCGAGGCTATAACCACCTTAATAGTATCAATCGAGTTTTACTTAATCAAATGGCAAATAACAAAAAAAGAGAATAAGTGTAAAAAATGGAATATGGCTTATAAGGCAGCACTGGCGTTATTCTGATTTCAATACAGTTGCCTTTGTGAACTTACACTTCTCACACGAAAACAACTATTTCCATTACTTGTTCGGTAGCATTTCCTTTCCGACCTCTTCGACGGCAGTCGTGTGTAAGCAAATCGTAGGGCAGAGAAAATCGCTCCCAATTTCCGGGAGTTCGATTAAGCCCCTCTTTTGAGTTTCTTATCCCTCACTTCGAGAAGGCATTAGTTTTTCTTTCTTGCGTTCGCCGAAGAGTTCTCTCTGTCCCCGTCTTGTTATCTATCCCATTGTGATAGGTTTTCCGCGGATTTTCTCCTAAAAAGGTCAAGAGTGAAGGAAACGAGAAAATAGCATCGTCTAATTGATTCGAGTAGATCTCTTTTGCGAAGTCCTTGGCCATGAAATACTAGTGACTCATTTAAAAGCTCTTTTCAATTTCTACGTATTAGTGAAAGAAGCCACACCGTACTTGCTTCTTATAGCTTCTTTCATGAGATCCAAATAAGTTAGTCATTCTATCTGCGACAACAATGGTGATTACTGGCTATGAACTTCACCGTTAGTTTTTATTTCAAGCGCTATCAATTTTATTAATTTTCAATAACTGGTCAAGTATTCATTCATATACTTCTGCAGGACGTGGTTCGAGCATTTGTTGTTAAATAAGCAATCATTGTGAATATTTTATAAAAATAAGATAAATACTATCTAGTTTGTTAATTTTGTATATTTTATCGTTTAATTTTGTTGTCGTTAATCCATTCTATCACCAACATACGTCTGATTACACCTTGCATAATTGCCTTAGTATTTATTGTATCGGCGAAAATAATGGCGGTCTCTTATGAAGTGGCTTCCAGCTATTATTTTCATTTTTGTACAATAAGTAAAACGGTGAAATTACACATGAGTTTACTCTTCTTAATCCAGTATTTATTCAGATTTGTTCTGCTTCCGATTTCCCCAGATGTATTGTTATTTCAATTTTACTGAAAAATGTAAATGAATTATTTTAATAAATGAATTAGGGAATGACCGAGATCAATTATTAAGTTTCCATTCTTTTGTGTAAATAAATTCTCCAATTTTTATTCTTGGGGAATTATTATTTGTCCTGCTTCGTAACCCATCAGGAATTATAATTTGCAAAAATATCATTCGGTTTTGGACTTAATGCACCCATTTGGTCTCGTCCAATAAAGTCACTGGGGGAATTTTATTGTAGCTCTCCGCTCATATTGATTCATACGCAGCAATGAATAAAAACTGTACAATGAGTTTTGAGAGAGCCATTTATGTAATTTTATACCCATTTATTAGTGCATCCACCAGTACTGACTATTGAACAACAGTCAGGTACCACGGACCCATAATCCGATCTACAAATAGGGAAGGTTCTATGCAACAAAGTATCCAGCATAAAAATCTAGCCCAGTTTTCCCAACAGTATATGAGATATCAGCTCTCGAGTGATAAGAAATCTATTTTCAAGCAGATTTAATATTGCTGTATAAAAATAGGAACTGCATAAAATTATTTCCAGATTCCGTCGCTGATATATTTTGAATTGAACAATCCCTCTTCGAGGATTTATGTACTTTTATCTCAACGTATGTAAAGCAGAGACAGAATAAGCACTTGAGCAAGAGCCCAAGGTGAAAATCAAAACAAAATACAAAAACTCCGAATGACCACATGGCAGCAATTAACGGAGATTGTGCGGGCGAGAGAGCAAGCAGGTACGGCAGAAATTCAGCAAGGCAGGAGTGGAAGAGTAAAAAACCGGAGTATCGTAAACAAGAGAACATTGCATAAACAAATAGAGGACGACAGCTGACTAGTCGTTGACACAGCTAGAGGTAGAGAGTCTAGGTGGTAGCTGACAGGTAATTGAGCTTCTGTCGTGACAGCATCTCCCTCCAGACAACATAAAATTAAAATAGAGCTCCTTTTCAAAATGCGAGAACGTCACAACACGTCTTTGTCATTGTAAAATTGTGGTCAAGATGGTCTACCTCGTGACATATGGTCAACTTTCTTTTATTTATTAACTACCCTTCTGTTGTTACCCTAAAAAAGCAACGTGATTTATGTTGAGGCCATTTTTCTGTTGTTGTTTTCCTAGCCATGCTCCTCAATCCCTTTTTCTCATTTACTGTTTTGTACACTTCTTATTATTTTATCTGTTCAATTTTTCTTCAGCGCCTCATTTTGAAGGCTTATGATTTTCTCTAGTTTGATTCACCAATATCCAATATCTATTCCAATATCTATAGATTGCAATTCTTTACGTGAATGTGTTCAGCCGACGGTTCCTTGTTTGTAAAAATCCTTTGAGTATAGTAGTTTCCTTTATAAACTCATTTGTGTGATTATACTTCTCCGATTGTATTACATTTCCAGCTCTGAATTTATGCTTGATTGCTAAATGTGGCACATTTTCTTTTGATTTGATTTGTCTTTTGATTCCAGCTTGATAAAAGTTCTCAGTCATCTCATTTAATTTTTCTGCTTGACTTGTTAAACTGCGGACAGCTTACGTCTTTTTCTAATGGCAATGTCTTTGCTGAATATTTCTTTAAATTCAATTAGGCCTGAAATCCTACGTACGAATATTCCTCTGAACTTAAGTGACTTCTGCAGTTGGTAGCCTCTCTTTATGGATTTAGACAATTATTACTTCAAATAAGAAAATATTTGGCGTTCGAATGCTTAATATTTCACTGATTAAGTAGTTATTATTGATAAGAAGGGATCATCAAAAAGAATTGCAAAAAAAGAGTGGCGTGGCTTCCTTTTAAATTGAAAGTTGCCCTTTAAGCATGGTTTATTTAACCGAGGATATGTACCTGTCTTTACGAATATCAGCTCTTGCATTGATATCCGGGAATGCAGTATGAAAGTACGATAAGAATTAAGCCGAAGGATTTTTGTTTATTGAGTATATTTCTTAAAAATGACAGTTGACTCGAGATATAACATGGAAGACTGCATGACTGGATACCACTAAGGACGGTCAATGTTGTGCGCTGCCCAGAACAGGTTAATGGAGGACATTTTTAAGACTCATAGCACGGACGAATAGGTGCAAATTTTTACTCAGAATTTGCATTGATTTAGTACCCAAAAAAAGCATATCGTATGTATACGTTCCCTGAAACACGATGCATGTCAAAAACAATCGTGAAGTAATAATTCTACCAAGAAAAATGAAAATAAGTGAAACATTGTCGATCCATCTTCCCAATCCTGCTGATTGCAGCGGCCCCCTCTTCCCTTCTGGTGGTTGCGGCTGTCCGTGCCAGTTTACCCTCCCATTATTCTTAGCTCTTATGTATTTGCCCTCTCGTGTTTTGAAAATTTTCAAGTATCTCTTATGTTATTTCGCTCCCAATGTTTAATTTTATTATTCGTACTACAGCAAGATATTTCAGAGTGTACCCAAACAATTTACATCTACGACCTCAATATTACAAGAAAATCCCCACATATAATGATGTAACTATTCATGAAGAAATTTGGTTAGTTTGTTTTTCATGTAAAATTAATAGAGACTTTTTTTATTCAGGAATAAAATATTTCAATTTCACGAGAATTTGAAACTTTGGTGATGATTCCAACCTCGAATTAGGAATTTTAATCAGAAGCAAAAATACATGTAAATCGCTTATCCCAATTTACGAGCAAAGTATAAGGGCATTGCCCAAGAGAATATTACGAGGGTCATCCGGAAAGTAGTACCCGTTCGTGAAATAAAGACACAAAAGTAAATATTAACAAACATAAAAAATTTAATTTGAAAGAGGATACTTTAAACTACTTCTCTACATAATCTCCAAGCAAATTAAGGCATTTGTCATAACGTGTGACAAGTTTCTGTATTCCTGCTGCATAGTCCTTCGCCGCCAGCTCATTGAGATACAGGGTCACTCCTTCTTTAAGTTCTTCATCGCTGTCAAATCTTTTTCCTGTCAAAAAGTCTTTAAGCTTTGTAAAGAGATGAAAATCTGAAGGGGCCAAGTCCGGGCTATACGGTGGATGGTCGAAAGTTTCCCATTTGAATTGCTGCAAAAGTTTTTGTGTTATCCCAGCTGCATGAGGCCTGGCATTGTCATGAACGAGAATGACACCAGTAGACAATAGACCTCGCCACCGATTTTGTATTGCCCGCCGTAATTTCTTTAATGTTTCACAATACGCATTGGCATTAATAGTGTCTCCAGGGGGCCATAAAATCAATAAGCAATACACCTCGTCGATCCCAGAAAATGGTTGCCATGAGTTTCCTGGTGGACAGAACTGTCTTGAATTTTTTTGGTTTGTTTGGTGAATGAGCATGATGCCACTCCATTGACTGTCGTTTACTCTCAAGTGATGCATAACAAACCCATGTTTCGTCACCAGTAATTATGCGAGTCAAGAAAGAGTCTCCTTCATCAGAATAACGTCCCAAAAACGTCAGTGCTGCAGCCTCAGTGCAACTGAGCTCACCAGTTGGTCTGTAATGACAGACGGTCTCCCCGAACGCTCATCGTCGTGTGTGTTCCCCCTCCCCATGTTGAAGTTGCGACACCACCGCCGAACAGACGACTCGTCCATTACATTGTCTCCATACACCTCCTTTAATTGGCGATGAATATCACATGGGCGAACGTTTCTTGCATTGAGGAATTTAATCACTGCCCTCACTTCACAACTGGCGGCGTTCTCAATTTTTTTAAACATTGTAAACAATCACAGAAACAACACAGGCAGTGCTAGCGTCACGCAACTTGGCTCAGAGAAGGCAGACAAGCCACTGAAGCTATCTGACCTCGTCCAGCGGCTACTCGCGTCGTCAGCACTTCATGCGGCACGAACGGGTACTACTTTCCGGATGACCCTCGTACTTAAGTGAAAGGTAAATTAAAAACTTTAAATTGTGACGATGACTAATAATATTATTGGAATATTTATGAGAAGTTTATATGCTAATTGAGAGTGAAAATGAATAAATAAAAGAGCAATTAATATATTTATCTGTAAAAAATGTTTAGTTCTTTTTGAACTGTTGGAAATTTTGCAGAAAATAATTTAATTTGTCCGTTTGGCATATGGTAAAAAGTCATAACTTTCGTAGCCCATAGTCGAATTTTGAATAAAATTTCCGATATAATAACTATATATGGCCATCTTATCGAATAGCATCTAAAATCTAATGCTGAAACAGCTATCCAGAGATGCAGCAATCGATACCAACTAGAAATAGCAGGAAAATTTAATTAATACAGAAAACCCTATGCTCTGATATCCTTCAAGCCACGCAATGGAGGATCTCTGTAACTGAAGCCATCAGGTTGAGAACTTTGGAAAATTTGTGTTGAAACACCGTTAATTAATAGTTCACGCAGTTTACTCAAGTGAGCAGTTTAATTTAAAATGTTACCACAAGAACAAAACATATTAATCCTCCAGCAATTATAAAATTGGAAAGATAGGGAGAAAATAAATATATTTCAGAGTTATTTTCCCTTGGAGACGATGTTATTGGCAGTCTCACATAATTTGATTGCGAATTTTAGAGTATTGCCGAAAAGTACCGGAGGCATTACATACATAATTTTACCCTCATTCCATTTAGACCTTTCTCGGTTTCTTTTAATCTTAACTGATCCGATTGTATCATTTTAATATGTACTCATTGCCTATCTTTATGTTCAAATTAGAAATTTTCGTTCAATATTATTTGTATTCTTTCATTATTTGATGGGTTTTCGATTATATTTTTCTTGTTTAAAGCAGTTTGTATTTATAGATACTGCATCGCACCAATTTTATCCAATGTACGAGTATGTATCTCTACGCGACCGTTTCCCTAGCAACGCCTAGAAATCTGTGATAGTGTCGATACCGATGTTCTCTCTGGAGATCATACAAATATTTGAATTTTTTTACGGTAATGGATTTTCAGAATCCTTGAGAAAATTCTTTCTCAATTCCTAGTATTGTTCAGGCACGCGGTTAAGCAAGCAAATGTAACTGAATTATCATAATAAAATATATTTATCATATTGGTTTCAGCTGAAACACATTATTTTAATGGGATGTGGAAATACGTTGGATAATTTGATGAAAATAAAGTAGGAACTTTGTTTATTTTTTTCCTAGTTGGCGGACTTTTTGGCGCTTTTCTGTCCTTAATTAACCGGAAACCTGAAATGAATCCCATTTAACTGCGCATTTCATTATATGCACAGCGGTTGATATTTCAAGCGTCGCTCCCTCCTTTTTTTCCTCCATAGGTATTCCCGTGAGCCTGGAAAACTTCCACCCTTTCCCATATTTTTATATTGTTCTCGTCGTTCCCCATTTGGGAACTTATTGCCTTCCTCGTCCTCCCCGTGGCAAGCCGCTCTAGAATCTAGATCATCTCATTCACTCCTTCCGCCTGTACGTGCACATACAGATGCACACATACGAGTATTCCCTCTTCGTCCCCGCTCCCCATATCAACTTTTAACTCATTTTTTCGCTCCTGGACCTTTTCGAACGTTCTCTGTGTTTGCAGTTCGTTTCTGTCATTTTGATCGCCATTTTTACGATACCGCAGCTCACCTTTCCATTGTTTTTGTTCCTCGGTCTGACAAAAAAAATTCCCTTTTTCCTCACGCACAGGTGCGTCTGGTTTGGCGGTCTCTTTATGTTTTTTTTATTTCTATCCCGCAAAAGGAAGTGGATGAGGCATGCTGGATCGGAGATCTAAAGGAGGTGGGAGGGTTCCCATCCAAAACCGTGCCACTTCAGTATTTTCCTTCTCCCCCTCCTTCTCTCCTTCCCACCCCCTTATCCATTCCACCTTGACGTCCTACTGCTCCACTCTCTTCACACGGCCCGAAAAAGACTCTTCGGAAGTCGGAGCGAGAAATATATGAGCCATCCCTCTCCCACAGCCGTTACTCCCCTCTACTTCACCGTCATCATACCGGGTTCCTCTCCCTAACTCTCTCTCTCTCTGTCTCTACCCTTTCCTTCCTTTTTCCCTTTTGTCCTTTCATATCGTCTCTCCCTTCTTTGAATGCGCACTCTTCTTTCCTCCGAGTTCCCACTTACCATTTGATGCTCTGACGGAACAGCATGGTACTGCATCAACCTATGAGCGAAGCCCCCAAAAATTTAAAAAAAATTAATTTAGTTGAGATTAACCCAGTTTTTGGTATTTAAATTTCTTTATTCTCTAATCTGATAGATTGTTCTTAGCGTTAATCCTCAGAAACACGAGCTACATTCGGTAAGGAAATATAGATATCTATATTATGATGTTGGGTCATAAAAAATCATATCATTTTTATTTCGAATGAGAAACTGTTTACATTCATTCAGCGTCATTTTATCTTACTAATTAAATATCTTACATTTTGGCATCAGACTATTAGCACTTTTACTGGAATATATGATTTTGTAATGAAATCATCGTAAATTAGGGTTAATAGGGGATTACAATCCTCACAAATGAGACTAATCCCTGTATCGTAAATTTATTTTTTTTAATGCATGACCTTTATTGAATGGTTAAGAATTTATAATTATGATGGAATATAATTCTATTGTAAATGATAATAATTCTCAGATGATGGAGTGGAGACTGAGCATGTTTTAAAATTGCTTAACTAGCAGATTTTTTAAGGTTGATATTTTTATTTTATTCTTCAGCACTTATATGGACGCCTTTCTCAATTTGTTTTCGCCAATTTGTTTGTGCTACAGTTACGAGTATCCCTAGATCAATATGTCGGTAATGACAATCAAAATAATACTTGACTTGAAATCGTGACTTAAAAGGATTTAATGAAAATCCTGACTAACAGACGTTATTTTATGAGAAATTCAATCGTCAAAATTAAATATTAATTGTCATCAATTTTTAAAGTAAATACGAATCGTCCCGTAATTAAGAAAATAGGAAGAATTGGAACTACTATCAGGTAGTCAAAATAACATCCAGAGAGTTCAATACAAAACATTTTTACATGAAGAATAAGAATTATTTAAATCGCTTGGCGTTTCACACCAACGAGTATACTATGAACCTGTTAAGTTTACTCTTACAAGTTCATGAATTTAAATCATCGTGTGACACTTCACTATAGTATTTCGTTTGTTTAAACTCGTTAAACTTGAACATTGACTGGTTTTCTTAATTATTTCATCTTATCGATTGATGGGTTGTGCGACATCAATGTAATGCCGAACCCTCCCATATATGTTGATGTCGACAGTATCGAACCAAATGTTGGTATCGCACTTATAAATGTCGACATGTTGAGGCTGACATCAATGCCAACGTCGTTATCCATATGCGTCGACATCCTCTGTCACGTCGCCGTTGTTAAATCTCTGTCTTTGGTCTCGTTATATCGAATTATCTCGAATATCGTTTGTCATTAGGTAATCGGAAACAATTGTACACCTTATGCACCAGAGGAATTTCTTTTCAGGCGAGGCATATCCCGCACCAGACTCAAAAACGTCACGTTCCATTGGTCTCGTTAACTGGAATACACTGCCCTAAAATTTTATTCATTTCGCTCTTGCTCTTGTTTCCGTTCTCACCTTTGTATTTTTATTTATGTTTATGCCTTTGAGTTCAGGTATTCACTGTCATGAAGTAATTTGCGACGCAATTTATCATCCTTAAGTATAAGATTCGGAAATCTTTTATGTATTAGGTTACCAGTTAATTACTCATTACGCGGTTCTCTCTCTATGCATTTCACAAATCCAAAATGCATGTTGTATTCTAGACGGGTTACAATTTGACCCCCCTCTTCAGCTGCCGGAGTAATAGGCAATTACCACGTTCTAACGCAATGTGTGCCTACGCGATTCACGTAATTAGAGTAAATTCAGGATTAAGTTATAGCAGCTGTTAACGATGTTTTATCAACTCTTCTGAAATATATATTAATTTCCACATTTATAGATCTACCTGGCGTTCAGTAGTTGTGCAATTTAGGCGCAAAGACTAGGTGAGCATAATTTGAAATCATTTAATTTATTTGTTCCGGGGCAATACTGTTTTATGTCATTCTCAAGCCTTTAGAAATGTTCTGAGTCGTTGATTTCACTGAAACCAAAGCATTCGTATATACTTTCACCTTTTACAGCTGTGAACAAGAGCATTTTATTGATCAATAACCTTCGTTGTATTTTTTCTTAGCGACCTTCACTCTATACTGGTCAGCAAATCCCCTATGTCACAAAACATCTACTGTTTCTCCTTTATTAATATCAGCCTAATTTATTTTAACATTTCAAGTGGTCGTATAAATGTTCAAAGCTTAATACAAGTATATTAACACGTATTTAAGTTGAAATGATTTTCTGGGTTTTTTACGAAATCGCTAATCTATTTTTTTTCGGGTTTATGCCTTTCCTCTGGGAATCCATAGACGTATCCTCCATAAATTCAACACCATTCTTTCCTTATTCCTCTGCCCCCCCCCGCCCTGCTCTTGATGACCTTCTCAGCTCTCATTCATGGACTCTTCTCTCCTTTAAGCGTCCCTAAATCCAGCAGACCCTCAACGTGCCTGCGAGCACTAATTCCGCCAATATTTGCAGAAGAGAGGGTAGGAAAACAGAGAAACATGATAGAGATTACCAAAGTAAATGTTAAACGAACGAGAAAAAAACGCCGATACACGCATTCGGTTGGTGAGGTATCCACGGTTTTAAGTAGATGCTGAGTAATCAAAAATTCCGCGAGAAAGGCAGAGGGAGGAAGAGGAGGGCGAGGGGATTTAAAAAAATCAAGTCCATAGTAAATTTACTTACAAAGATGAAAGATTTGCGGTTTAGGAGGAGTATCAATTTCGTTCTCCAGTCGATTAAAATCAATACATTATTGATTTGGCGTCATCTTTTTTAGCTAGCCCCTCTCATCAGTGCTTCCCCATAAAGATATATATAACTGCTTCGTCTTGAGAGCATTATATTTCTCGAAGGGCTGATTATCTAACAGCTTCAAAGTTTGTAATCACGGAAGGTATCCAATGAGAAGGGGCATGTATTCCCAAAATGAAGGCTTAAAGGACACAAAGAAATGACGATTAGCATCATAATAGACTCAATTGACACTGTTCACTCATAGCAAACTCTTCCGATCCTTACCAGTCTTACAGAACACCACTATTTCCATATTCGGATATATATTCTTATATATTTTCATTGTATTATTTTAGGATTGAGACCATTCTCTCTTTTATCCTGAAATAGGGAATGAGAGTCTTAGGCAGGAGAAGTTCGTCATTTGACAAAGGCCTGATTTATACAGAGAAGTCCGCAAATTATCGTTATTCCTCGAAAGAAAGTCGGAAAAGGAAATGGAGGTAGGAAATTTCCGTGTACCGAGCATACACGGGGAAAAAATTCAGTCTGCTCTTATGTTGGAACTGCGTTTATCAATTCTCCCTGCTTAGATCATTAAAATTTGGGCTTATATCAATCATATGTAGGCATCGAAATCCTTTTGAATTTCCGGGGGAAATTGAACAAAAACTCAGAATTTAGCTGTAGCTGTTCAATGGAGCGATAAATCAATGACTTCTTACCCGAATATTTTGGTTTCACGTTATCATTTTCCATTAATTCATATTTTTTAAGTTTCTTGGCGCGCCGGCGGAGAAGCATTATGCATATCAAACTCGCATTCATAAATTCTGTATTGGCTCAAATATGTTTAATAAATTATGATGCGAAAAATTACGCTCCCCCCTTATCTGTACGACTCTGACCTTAACGGAATTAGGAGACTTTAGCGGGAGACTCGGTGCGAGAGTAGCCCACGCTTTTATTGGAACGGACCCCTCCCCGCTCCCCCAAATGCCATTCCCCTCATCCATCAAACGTAACAGTGCACTAGAGTCAATAAAACGCTTTTTATGCCCTCGCTGCCCGCATTTTCGCGTCATCGATTTCCCTCCACGAGCCAAGAGCGCGTATTTTCCATTCCTCCCCATGCGTTCACTCATCCCTCTGCAGCCCACCCGCCACCCTTCCCCGAGCCTTCCTTTCCACTCCCGGCAGCCGAGGGTCCCAGCACCCCCCACTTTCTCCCTCCATCCGCATCCACCCTACCTTCTCTCTCATACCTCTCCCTTCTCACTGCCTTTCTTCTTATCTGCCCCTGCTTCATTTGCCAACGCCCACCCTTCCCTCTCTATCTCCCTCTCGCTCACTCTTGCCCCGATGGAGTTATGGCTCCCTCGCCTCCACCCTCGACCATACATACGCCAAAGATCTCTCCCATATTCCTTCCCACCTCCTCTCCCTCTCTCTCTCCATCTCTCCCGCTTTTTCTCTCGCTCCATCTCCCGATTCCCACCAAGATGTATCAAAGAGTCCACCCTTACAGGATGGTAGATGGGTGGTAAAGATTTTTTTCCACGTCCCGGGGAGGGTGGGTGCCAGGGTAGAACGGTTTGATTTTCGGCGACGGCGGTGGGGTGCGTTTGGAGGCGGAGGGCGGTCCTTGGAGGGGGGAGGGACGGCAGCGTGTGGGGGAAGAGAGAGAAAGGTAGCTCGGCGTATAAGGGGATCATTTCGGGACCCTAGATTCTGCCGTCGGAAAAGGACCTGGAAAAAAGTGAGGGGAGTGGCCGGAGGAGGGTGCGTAGGGGACCGTTTTTTTTAAGGGGAGGAGGGTTAGGGGAGGACGGAGGGGGTGGAGAGCGGAAGGAGAACTGTTTGTGGGAGGATGATGGAGAGTGAAGGCGGTATGGAGAGTGAAGGAGAGATGGAGTGGTTGATATGGTTTACAGGATGTGGTATTGGGCGCTTTTCAGGGACTAGTAAGCGGTTGGAGAGAGTGGATGTGGTGTTTAAATGTGTATGGGGGCGAGATGGAGTCCTGGTTTCGTGGTTAAGCCCCGTCGAGGACAAGTCAAGATAATAAATTCTCTCGTACGCGTGGGAAATACGGATAAAGGAATGAGTAAGTGTGGGTTTTCTCGGATGGATGAAACCTTTACCTAAGGACTTGCACATAATTATTAAGAATCCATAAAGGAATTATTATTAATTCAGACGTTGGACTATGCTAAATGAATTTATTCATATACTGTAAAGTTTTAGTCTTTGAGTAGTTTTAATTTAATACAATGTAATCCACTTCCATTATGATCTCCTATCTGGTTTACCTTTATCGACCTATCGAACGTTAGTTATCCCTTAAAATTTTCAGTCCGGGAAATTTTTTATATTTATAGCTCAACACTTGTGTATAAGATAGGGTAATGAACTTTCAGGAATACGTGCATATTAATTCGTGTAGCTTGCAATTTCCATTCTTGTCTCATTTATTAATAAGTTTTTCTTTTTTATCATTCATTTTGGGATTCCAATGCAACATTTTCAGAGTAAACATCATTCACCTTGACCGGGATTTGACCCCGGATCGAAGTTCGAATCCCGGTCAAGACGAATGATTTTTACACTGTGAGAAATGTTACATTGAAATGCATTTTAGGAGATGACTCCGTTAAAAGTTACTGTTGAGGTATCTCCCGCAGTTTCTTGAAATTCATTTTGGGGTATAATTTAAATCGCTAGTCGATAGTCGCTTTTCGCATAATTTCTTTTTTATTATGGAGACCAACATTAATGTAACAATCTTAGTAATTTTAATAAAATTCTTGTGTTTGTCGAACGCAAGAAGTTTATTAGTGATATATTCTAACATCTCCGTGTTAATCATGCTTGATATGGTAGCACAGATGTTTTTAAAATGTAATTGTAGTTTATTTGTCGTCGTGGTCATATCATAAAAGGCTACAAACCAAAGACGTTTAAAGACGTAATCTTAAGCTGGCTTTGAGTATTGTCTTTGGCATACATGACACACCGAATTTTCCAATTCCTATGATGTAAAAACCCTGTTTTAAAATTGTACAATGGTGGTTGTCATATAAAAATAATAATTAAGCCTTTTCTTTGTGGGGTGACCATCGGGGCTCTCCGGTATACTAATATTCACACGTTTGCCACCATAATCTGTCAGCATTTTGTAATATCCGCTTATCTCAGTCATGAACAATATAATGTGCACGAGACACATTTTTCGTGCTTGCAAAATTTTCATGCTATCCCTTTTTAGTGCTTACAAAATCACTATTTTAAAAATTAAAATTGATTCAAAACTAATAACACATGCACAGTTTGCATAATACTCTAATAGAAACTTAATAATATCGTTACCACACAGACTCAACACTTAGTATGAATTCTAGGAAGATAGAATGCCATCTCTTCCGGTAGGCTAATTGTCCTTGTAATTTCCTTCAGGAAATGCGACTTCTTATTTCGATACCCGGTAAATTAAAGTAATAATTGTCATTCTTCCTTAAATTAATCAAATTATACTCACTTTCACAAAGTCTTGGCGATGTAATCAAGTTCAGTAAATGATATTATTATTTTGTGTACGAAGTAGTTCCGATAGCTAATTTACTTGATCTGATTGCAAAAAATTAATTATACAAATTTTAGTTAGAACTAAATCAAGAGTGATTGTCCACATTTGCATCAATCGATGTTAATGACTCAGCCATTACGTAGTTAACGTTCAAAATGGTGTCCAATTGATTGAATAATTTTATAAACCCTGCCTAAAGAATATTTGCACGAAAAAATGTCGCTGGACTTTTAAATTGAACCAAAACGGCTATACACGGATGAGTCCATTAGATGTTAAACGAGATAAAGGATTTGGAATGATTTCGAATAATTTTTTTCATTTTAAATCCGAATTTTTAAGTTTTAACGGTTAACACTGGTAAAATAATGGAACAACAAGGTCATGTTTCAGGTGGGTCGATTGTCGCTAAAATTAAGTCAATTATTTTTCTAAAAAGGAAAACATTGACTACACTGTCATATGCGTGCTGGTCAAATTAATTTGCCTATAGCTATCGTGCCCATGACATCCCATTCACAGACATTAATACACCGAACACACTGAATGCACTCACTCACTAATGGGCAATGGTTGGAAATTGTCCAGGAGACCTCTAATGGTGTGTATTTCGGCGAGCACGCTTTTCTTCATGAATCCAACCCCTCCTTGTGTATGGACCAAGTACGTTGGAAGCAAAAATGCAACTCAAATTTCGGCTTGGCAATATCTAAAATGGATACAGCCCTACTGAAGGTAACACCACGATTTGCGGCAGCTATCGTTTTGGTCTCCTCCGACAAGATGAGTCCGTCTTGCTTGTCCCCATCGGCTAGAGAATATCCCGCAGGCCTTCCCTTTCTCTGAGACGCTTCCCTCTCTTCACCTGGACACGCCCATGACCCTCGGGTGAGGCGTGGGCAGGATTTTAGCCAATTGTGGTCAGCCAGCACATCCGAGTCCCCGGGCCCACCCTCGTAGCGTGAGGGCCGACGCCTGATTCTCAACTCAACCCCCAATCACTTCCCCCTTCCTCTGCCGCACAAAACACTAGCACTCCCGGGGACATCAAGGAACCCCGACCCTCTCCCAACCGATCTTCACCCCTTCTAACCGCCATCCACGAACCTTCGGGACCGCCCACACTCCCTTCCCCGACATCACCCTAACCTTCACTCCACTTGACGGCGTTTACAGTAGCATTCAGCGTACAACCCAGTTTATACATGATTTCCCCGTAACTGCTCTCAAACGCGAGCTTAATTGTCATGGCCGAAACAAAGCTCACCCGAGGAGCTGCAATCGAAAAACGGGTGAACTTTTTTCTGTGTTAATTTTCGCATTTATATTTTATGGCGATTAACAAGGCAACAGAATATATATAATTTGCACATTCAATCCAATGCCTCACCTCGGCATGGAATGGATTAGAGAAGCTGATCGAAGCAGTCTTACGCTTTGTCTATATCTCATCCTTAATATAACACAGGACATAATTGGTAAGACTTGGTTCTTTTGAGTCCATCAAAATTCTTTTATGCAGCAAAACATGGGTGGTACAATGCTCTGAGCAATCGTGCGGCAAGCTAAACGAGTCAATTCCTGATCCATCCAATTTTTTACGACTGGCAATCAATTTGCATTAATTCAACATAGCATTAGCATTGAATGCCATTGATGGTCCCTGGGAATACGATCGAACAAATCTTTGGGTAACTTCGTAGGGTAACGTAGCTGAATTCCCGGGCCGACTAGTTACAGGCTCATGGAATGGGGGAGGGCTTTGAGGGAACAGGGGGCAGTAGGTTAGGTATCGAGAGGGGTGAGAAGGGTTCACTGGCCAAGAGGAAATGGCCTTATAAAACTTTCAACCCTACGAATATTGAGCTCCCTCGCAGAATTTTCCCCTCGGATACCGATGGCGAAAGATTCAAAAAAATTTCCTCGTGATGTCATTAATATAACTCGCGGTGAACGAGGTCACAATAACTTGACGCCCCAATCAGGAGAAAGAGTAAAGTAAAAAGTATTGGTTATTAAATATCTTTTATCTCCTAGCATCTATCCGCCTCTCGGTATCCTTTAAATCCTTTTAGCTCTCCCTATCTACTTCTACGTTTATTTCTTCATCTTGACCTTTTCCGAACGTTTGATTGTAACCTCAATAATCTGATTTGATGGCGCCGGAGAGAGAGAGAGAAAGGACTATCGGAGGGTTAAGACCGCGGGCAGAGTTCAATAAGGAAAGAAATGAAAGCGGGTGGTGCGAGGAAGAAGAAACGCAGGGTGGTAACGGGTTGGATTCCGGGCTTACAAGCCTCTCCTCATCATTCGATAGTGAACATGGTGTTCTATGAATTAACGCGCAAACATTCTTGAAAGGCATGGTTGAACATTTGTTTTTCTATTTTGCAGCTAAATCTTTCTGATTGACATGATAAATCTAGCTGATTTACCAAATAGAATTAGCATAACACCTTTTTATGTATCTTATACCCTTTTCAGATTAAATACAAAGATTATTCTCCGATTAATGTTTTTTTATTTAGTTTGACTATTTGGATCGATACGGCACTGAAAATTTTGTTATTATCACTTCCTATCCGCATAAGTCTTCCTCAATGACTTTTCCCAATATCTCACAATATTCTCAATTATTTATTATGTCATCCTTATTATCTGATCCTTAAGGAAAAAATCAGTTTATAATTCCGTTAAGAGTATTTTCCTTTTCACTGGTAACAAGAGTCATACTAAAACGGATGCACACGAGCAGTTACCAAAGATAATGTTTTGGCGTTTGTAATGCAACATTTACGTGGTCCTCTACGATTATTTCAGTAGCATGCAGTTAATTAATTTATTCTTTGGTTTTTCCTTCTCAATCCTTTTCCTTGTATTGGTGATAATTTTGTTCAAATCGTTCGACCAAGTATTTTCCCTCTTCAAATAATCGAGTACTACAAAATATTTATGTGATTGTAAATCATCCGAAATAAATAGAATTGAAAACACTGTCCTATGTTATCATTCCACAGGAATTATACATCATTTTCAACCAAATTAGAAATACGAAGTCGTTATAACGCTGTAAATATATTCCTTCCATGCATGCGTGACCAGTGGTTCAATTGTATTAATATTAATCATATTAATGGTTTTCATTCCTGTGTCATTTATAATATCCTGTTTCACTTGCTCAATTTGCGTATTAAATCCATTTTATAATTGTAAAAAAAATTGACCAATGCGATCGTAAAGAAATGTTTCCACCTGAAATAGTTCTTTCAAAATAATCATTTTAGTCAAAGTGGTTCTATTAGGGGAGAGTAGGTTCAGCATCTCAGCCTCAAATATGTATATTGCTACCTTGTAAGAGCGTAAGGTTGATCGTTTAGCCTCGGAGAACTTCTTTTGTGGAAGGGAAAACTTTTCCAATCAAATCCTTATGGTGACTCTCTTCTGGGTTTTTCTCAGAGAACGATGGTTTTTCAGAATACATTTTCTCTCGTGAAAGTTAGAGGATGTTCCTCTGCAGTGCATTTTCTTGTGGGATTGCTGTCTTTCTTCAGTCTCGCGATAAAGAATCCAGGAACGGTGAAGGGATTTGAAATGATCCTTGTGCTACCATTGGAATCAAATTGAGAAACACCTGTTAGTCGTCGGAAGCGAATACTGATTGCATTAATATCGTCTGTAAGTTATCATTAGAACCTTTCCATGATTAAACGCCGCCGTACCCATTATTTGTCTTTCCTACGAACTTATTAGCTACCAGTTGTAGTACTGTAGGAAATACCTGAGAAACATGCATTTTACGACCTAGATTTTTCCATTGAGGTGTCATCAGGGCTTTTAAAAAAGGCACGATTCATATTAGGCACTGTTGGATTCATGGCTTTCCGCGATCTCTCAAAAACTTCCACTTAATTATATGTTCGTTCCTTGTCTCATTGTTCCAATCCCATATGAGCCCTGGTAGAGAGTTTAAATCATATCCTTCTTCATTTATATAGGAATTTCAGGAAATCAAGCGATCCGCTACATCGCTCTGCAGTGTAGCAATTTTATCAAATGTTTCCACGGATTTGAATATTTACTGGAAGGTCAGTCTGCATGAGCAGCATCTAAGCAGGTAGGAGGGGTCCATCTACTTGGTTCACTTCTGGAAGAATCTTCTTTCTGCGCGACTCTTTCTTTCTATTTCACATTCAGCGATATTCAAACTATAGGCGATGTAAAATGAGCCGATTGTCCGGGCTCCCGGTGGCAGGATTCGAAGGGGAACGCTCGGTGGAGTGAACAAATGAGGTCTTTCGAAGTCGAGGAAAAAAGGAAAGCTTCTTCAACTCCTATCATGTGATTTCCCCTCAAAATATTACACAAAAGGAAACCTTTTTCCTCACGGCCAATCTCCGACGCAAAAGAGATCAATTTTTAAGGAATTACTTCCCTTGGCTTCCATTTGGCATTCCCTCCTTCGCTTCCTGTTTCTTTCACCTTTATCCCACTTCTTTCATGCTTGAAACTAAAAAGGCTTGAGGATTACTTTTTCCCTTTAGGCTGAAAATTAGGTTGATACTGTGGATCACTGATTACTTTAAGAAGACAGAGTGATGTTATAATTGATCGTAATAATAATAATATATTTTTGTGTTGCATTAAATAACGTATCTTAGTCATTTTTATCGTAAAATTTGCGAATTCCTAAAAATCACAGCAACATTATTTGATCGCAGAAAATGCGAAGCAATAGTCGTTAAATCCTCTCTTTTCTCATTCGGCGTTGTGATTAAATGTATTATTCTGCTTAAGATCATTAACATCGTCAAAAACTAGAGACAATACCTTGTAAGAACCACGCCTCTCCATTCATTGGTGCTTCCATCAGGCTAGCAGACATGCTGTCGAGCCCATCTCATGCTCCATGTTCCGGAAGAGAGCAGCTCTGGGACGTCCCTCTTGGTTTATTTACTACAACCTTTTCTTTAAATACGTGTATGTTTCTTAAGCATAGATTATGCCTATATCTTACTACATGCCCAATCATTTTTGCCCTTTTTTGTCCTATTATTCTTAACTGTGATGTATTTTCTTTCCCTTCTTCTAATACTTTTTCATTACTTTTTCTTCTTACCTACCTTGTTTTCGTCAGTTTTCTCTAAATACACATTACCATCGCAGTCAGTTTCTTTCCGCTTTCCTGATTGTCTCACATTCATACGACGACCAACTCCAAACAAATGTTTTCATAAACTTGTTTCTAAACTTTAAGTTTGTACGGCTATTGACTAATAGGTTCTTGCTGGGTTGGAACGCTTGTGTCGCCAGCCCTATTCTTCTCTTGATCCTAATTTCACATGTATTTTTGTTATTAATATTACATCCTAAGTAGTAAGTATCTTGAATTTTAGTCAAGGTAGCATCATGTATTCTTTTATCGGTTTAAACATTCTCGGTTCCCTTTTCATCTTATTGTATACCGTATTTGTGTCTTGTTTAAATGGAAACATGAGTTAGGCACCGATACGAAACGACATCCTCCGCTGCCTCAGTGATAGAAATCTTTTCTTTGCGCCTTATGATAGGCAACAACTTGACCAGTAAAGAGTGACAATTTGCCTATCTCACAGGAAGTGAGTCAAAATCTGATAGCACAATGCAGTGTTAATAAATCACATACGGATCGAAGGTTTAAAACCTGTCGTTTGAGAGATGCGCGGGAAAAAATGGTGGTTAAGCAATTGAGATTTGAAGCCTTAATTGGGCATTTCGTCTAAATAACAATGCGGGTGAGAAAGATATGTACATAGTATTATACCAGGATAGTATTATAGCAGGAGGATAGACGTAGTTTGGAGGCTTTTGAAATGTGGGTGTGAAGAAGAATGGAGAAGGTGAAATGGACCGAAAGGAAAACAAATGAGGAAGTACTGGAGATGGTGGGCGAGGAGAGGGGTTTGTTGAGAGAAATCCCATGAAGGCAGGAAAATTGGATGAAAGGCGTATTGAGCAGCAATGGGATGTTAAAGAAGGTAATAGAGGGGAGAATGTTGGGCAAGCGAGGAAAGGGCAGGCACAGGATAGGGATGTTGGACGAGATGAATGGAGGAAAGAAGTACACCGAGTTGAAGAGGGACCCGACGTAGATTAGGTTGCTGGATTGGGTTTTGTTTGGAGTTACAAAATATTTATTTGTTAGTCCATCCAAATACCTACCTTAACCGGCACATTACCTAATAGATTTCTATTATCATTGTTTTTGTCACCTTTTTGGTTTTCATTTTAAACTCGTCAAGGTTTTTGGACAGCATTTTAAGCACCTTATTCGTATCTTTTTAAGAGTCTACGGCTGTTGACATATTACTTTTAGTATTCTTTTTTCTGATTCTTCGATGAGTAAGGAAAGAGATTCAAAATGCTTAGATATTAATAATGTTAAAGGCATATTCAGATCATTAAAACCTTTGAATCAGACTATTCTCAATTTTTGTCTCATTCATTCTTCTAAGGTGAAGGGCTCCCTTTTCCGCTACGCCAATGCATAGGGCCCCATTGTTATAATATAAATAGATATTTATGAATTGTAAATGGCAGAAATTATCAAACCGTTGTTCCTTTTCCGTGAGAAATTCCCTGGTAAGACGCCTTTCCCACGCAAATCGCTTTGGATATAGCGAAACTAATAGATACAATATGTAGTTTAGTGCAATGTTTGGGTAAATACTCTAATCTATTATAATAGCGAATTAGTTGGATGGCACTACCACGCTTGATTAATCTTCACAAGGTTACCTCTTTGCTCATATATTTTATTTCCATGCATATTAAAGTGACCACACTCTCGCGTATTGTGCATGTATAAAGTTACCATATATTATGATGGAAAATATATTCATTGTATAAATTAAAATGCTACTCTAAATAGGAAAATATATCTCACTTTCGCACGAGCCAAATTATCTCTTCAAATAACATTTAGGTCGTTTTATTCAAATAACTCCCTCTATGCTGAGTAGTTTGAATGTGGAGTTTACGACATTATTTTAAAAACTACGATTACAGTGAACGAAAATTGTACAATTACAGATTTACTTGGAGGAAGTAATTAATGTACCGTTTAAAATATTATTAATTATTGCTTTTATTTATTCCATTGTCAGTGTCTTGAAGTGATAAGGCTCAGTTGCTAAAGTAAGAACTAAAGCGATAAAAAGTCATCAACATTGACTAATAGAGGATATTTCCGGAGCGCTTTTTCATTTTTATTTTGTACAGATATATTCTTAAGTTGCTTGGTAAAGTAGTTGATCTCTCAGCCACCGATAAATAATTAATTTTCATGACAAAATATATTAATTTCTCATTTCGCTAATTAATGTATCTTTTTGTTCAGTATGAAATGTTCAGCAGCATACACTTCTTAAGATTTTCCTCTCTTTAATATTTTAACATCCAATTCTTTTAATGGACTTCCTCTTTCCGCAAGTGTGTTCAATATTCAGTTTTCCATTTAAAAGGATCTCCGGCTTACCCTCCATTGAGAGAAGCAGGTTTAATATAGGTACATTTCTGATTTTTATTATAGTCCCATTTTCTAGATCAACGCCATATCATAATTGCGAAAGAATTATTTTAGTAATATTTAAGTTTCACACTTCTGCAATTTAGCAGGATTAAAATGTTGCTCAAAATAAGGAATCTCGTGACCCCGAGTCTTTTGTCTCATCATTAAAGACGTCTATAGATGATGGAGCCGTCTCACTCTCTTATTCTTCTGATCCAATTAAAAGAGCTGAGCTGATTGGGTCGCAGAACATACAGTGGTGTCTTACACTAGGAATTGGATTAACTCCCCCTTCGCCCTTCTCCTGGCTGCTCTGTTCCCGAGCGATAACCCATGATTTCGAGCATGTCCTCTCCGGCCGAAGGCTCTCCAAAGACGCTTTATTACGATCCCATACACCTTGGAGTTATCGACGTGAGGTCAAATCCCGCCCCCATCGGAAATGTCACAATTTTCCCTCGATATACTGATTATTGCCGAACGGTCTTCGGATCCTTTTGCTTTCTCATCTTTAGAAGTGATGAAAAGAAAACTTGTTGGGTCGGAAGAAATCGACATTGTTTTCGAACCTTTTCTCGGTTTGATGATAAATTCAAGAAAGAATTATCTTTCAAATAAATACTAGATCACTCTTAAATGACGAAAATTGCATTACTGATTTATATGTAGGCACCTTTAATTGACATTAAAATGCAATAATGTGTTCTTTTGTTTTTCAAGTAAATATAAGAATAGCAGCTTCATCTCAATAATTTATTCTGGTGGAACTTGGTGAAACTGCTTCGTGATGAAATTAAAAGAGTAATAACGGCTGATACCCGACACGTTGTCTTTTACGACATAAGTTACGTTGGTAGTCAACACCCTGAGATAATTTGTACAAATGATACCAGGGTTTCCTCTATGGCTCTACTTGGAAGGAGGAGAATAGATATCACCCATCACCACCATCTTTCATGCCCTACCAAGTGTTGGCTCCCGACCCCCCCTCCCCCTCCTTAACCGGTCACTCAACCCCTCTACTCCTAATAACTTAGTACCTCCTCTCCTCTTCCTCTTAGAAGCTCCACATCCAATCTCCATATATAAACTATGGTCATGACCAAAACATTCACGTCGGGATGTTGATTCTCAATAAAACCTAGATTGTGAATGAAAATTTAGCGAAAGTTATACAGAATAACTAAATTTTGCTTTCAATTTCAAAGTAAAAAAATTAACGCTATGATTTATAGAATTTACATCGATTTCTCATAGGATTTATTTAATTCTGTTATCTTGAAATTTAATGCCCATAGAACTGAACAGAAGGTTTATGATAAATCTAAAAAATATTGGGTCAAGATTAAAAAGTATTTTCGATTCTCTCATTTGACACAAAGTTGACTGTAGTTAAAGTAGACCACATGGTGCCAGCGCTATCACCACACACCCGCGGTGCATTGTTTGGATGTAGATGTAGAGTTAGATTTGGTGTCATGCTTTGGAAAATCCAGTTACATAGAGTGGTTTTACTCCATAAGGAGAATCAGGTGTAGCCCGAATAAATTATCGTAGTTAAATGTTGGTTAATGTTGTCAAATATTTTGAACTGAACTCAAGCACAAAACTTGCTTCTATTGATTAAATTCTAGTCATTGACATTTTAATTTAATTTTCATAAATACTAGAACTGGGCAGACATGGATTTTAAGGCTGATTATTCAGTATCTCCCAGTTTTCAGCATATCATATCATATTCAGCATATCACCCTCTTTAACTCTTGCTAAAAATGTTAGTTCTAATTATCCTCTTATTATGTTGAACTTGCAGAATTATTTTTGATAGTTAGACGGAAATAATCGCGGAACTAATTTTTTAATTCAAAGTTTTATCCATAATATTTAATCAGTGAATATTCGTATCGTATATTCGTGTGAAGAAGTATTTTCTCGTCCAACTGCAACCACAATAGAAACAGACTGAGAGACCATAACCCATAAGATTTAACTTTAAGAGGGAGAGATCTTGCTCTCCCTTCTCAGAAATATCTTTTGTTTTCCAACATAAAATTTGATTGATTACAAATAAAAACCATAAACACAGTAATCAACCCGAAGGTCGGTTTAGTAGGTGATGGTAGAGCTCACCCATGTACGAAGCCCGACGGCGTGTGAATATTCACACATCAGGGTAGGGGGGGGCAGTTCCTTTCCCTGTGCCGGTTATGGTTTCCCAGGAAGATCTGGTACCCGAAAAATCGACTAGCTTGGGTGGAGCTGCAGGTGCCCAGAGTCGAACCTGGGACCCTCCGGTCAGTAGTCCAACGCTCTACCCACTGGACCACCGCGACCCGATCACAAATATTATTAAATATTTCAATTTGTTTTGTTTTCTATTGCCAGTTATTGATTCTCGTATTTCGGTTTATTTACTGTAATACTCATTAAACGATTTTTAGAGATATGTTTTTCCTTCAGCAAAATTATATAAGCTCTCTTTTTCTTTGCTGATTACAATAGTATAATTAATGGCATATTCATGGTTGGCATGCAAATACCAGAAGCAAAGCGAATTATTTCAATCGAAAGGAAATAAACCTTTAAATGTCAAGGATACTTTTAAGAAATGAAGAATTTTAAGAGAAGTTTCCTTTTTGTATGCCGTAAATGGGGATAGAACTGATACATAAGTGATTAAATATATATAATTATCAATAATTTATAGAACGTAAAAGGAAACATACAAGAAGTTCATGAGCTGTCAAATATTTAGGAAAACTTCTAAATTGTATTGTATGCAACAGCTTAATTTTTTATTCTTTTTTCTTGTTGAATGGAAAGCCGATGTAAATGAGATTGGGATTTTCTTTTTTTTTGTGTTAAAGTTTTGTGTTTCGAAATTTTCATTAAGTGTATTTTTTTACTGACTGATTCTATTTATTATCCTTGGTGATCTTGACTCATGTCATGATATGTCATGTTATTTTTTCCAATGCAAGTTTGATTATAATACTTGGGACTTTTCGTTCCACCTGACATTGTCTATCTGTGCATGTAAGTTTTAATAATAATAATGAGAATAGAGCTTCAAGTAAGTAGGAAAACAGTTGTAGTTATATTCAGATTAAAAACTGATAAAGTTATTTATAACTTTCTCTCACGAACGCCAGTTCAACATGATAACGTAAATACGTACACAAACATATCGTAAGGTGATTTGATATAATTAGTATCAATCATCACATTGTGTACTGACATCAACCTACATAGATGGATAGCATTCTTGTTTTTATTGGAGACAGGGGTATTCAATCTTCCACTGCAAATTGTAATCTCTTTTGGACTCATCGGCCATCCAGAACTTCTGTTTGCTCACCAAACACATCCCCTCCATTAGATGTGTCGTCAGTTTTCTGAATTTTAGGTTTTTTCGAACGTGACTTTGAGTGTAAAAGATAAGATAACCTAGTGCCGTGACCGCTCGAGCATGGCTAGGTTTATGGCCTTGCCTAGGGACTAGGCAGTTCTCTCCTTATTTCGTAATCCATCATCACTCTTGGTGAAGTCGTTGTCCCGGAAACCAGATATTCTGCCAAAACAAAGCAAGTTTTGAGGGGTGGGGAGATGGTCCTCTCTTTGGAAGCTTTTTGACAAAATACCCGCATCCCAACGTGTCATCGCCATATGTGACCGCAATAAAGCTGTAGTTGAGAGAGGATTTTATTAGCCCAGCGTTATGAAAATAGGGTAATATTTCATCTGGATCATTTTATGGGGGAGTTTTAGTGAAAAATCGTCGCCGTAAATGATATAACATAGGCACCAGGTATGCTGTCTGTGTATTTAGTCCTGTGGTGTCCCAATTAAGTTCAAGGTATAGTCCAGAATTAGTTTCCAGGCCACGGAATGGGCATATCTGCGTAAAAACATTAAATTATTTATTACATTACTTTTTTATGATGCATTTTATCGTAAATGGTTTTTCAATTAATTTATTTTTGTTGCTTACATGTGTTCAAATTCATTGCAATCAGTTCACCTGTGAGTCGTGACGTTATTCACTCTAATGTTTTCCGTAGTCCTTATCGGTGCAGTCGACATTTTGAGCTAAAAAATAAAAGTACACGTTTCGTCAGGCTTCTAATGATCCCTCTTATCATTGTTAGAAACATCTCGTAATCTGTCGCGAACCGATCTCCAAGTGCGTTGCGTAACTAAAGGATCACGTAAGTGAGAATGATTAGATGGAGATTGAAACCTCAAAACGAGGAACGAAACGCGCGGAAGAAACGCGACCTAAATAATATTAATTTTTGAGCAAACGTCCATCCAAAAGCCATCCTCCTAGAGTCTATTTCAGCTCATTCCTATTTTTTTTATTTATCCCGAAGCATTATTAATTGATTGGAAATCAATTTGTAGTAAGTAGCATCCTTGCTTTATTTTTTAAGATTCATGTCGTTGAGGCAGTAGTTCTTTTAACATTTAGACACAGTAAAATTTTAAAACATGCTGTCAATTTTGACTTAATAATTGCTCTCTACTTTTTTGATAAATTCACTGTGCATACTAATTTTGTAAATAATTTTAAGGTGCATGAAACTTTGTATTTCTCCATGTAATATTTAACCACTGTCCACATGTTGCTTAATTCAGGACAGGGGAAAAGTATTTCCTTTACTCCACGGTACCTATCTTCCCACATAACCTAACGAGGCGTAAGCTTAATAAAGCCAGGTAGTACGCATACACACACAGACACACACGCGCGTGCACTTAAAGCACCTATGGTTCACGCCATCCTCTTCACGGATCGGCTGTCATTATGGTTAACCGTGTCAGGATGAGAAGAGGATCCGCTTTGTGAAACACGGTAGACCGAGAAAAATTAGATGTAGCGAGCCGCTTCTTCTTATTTTTTTGTGCTTGTGTGTTTTTTTTGGTGGTAAGTGAAACGGTGGTCCTGCGGTTTGATAACACTGGGTTGTCTGTTGAAACGCCTACCACTTTTGACCTCCTTGCCTTTCCAAACATTAAACAGCTCGGAAAAATTCCAGAGTCTAGCAAAAAAATCACCACCAGCGCCAGTCGAGTGGGTCATCAGTGGACTTGAGGTCAGGGTCCCGGTGAAAATTCATGTTTGAGCGTAAACATTAGCCCGAAAAACACTTTTAACTCATGCGACGACACCTAACTATACAATAGCGACATTGGCAATTCGATTCAATTAATACCAATCCAATGTCCCTCTTGCATTTGTGATATCGATTTTGATCTCCCGGATGAAAAAATAGTATTTTCATCGAATATAGTGAAAGGATTAACTTAATTAGGTTAGCTTGACGCTAAGACGTAACTAGGGTAGAAAATAGTCATATTTTTTATCTACTCCGTTCCCTGCAATTCACCCAGGACACGTGTGGTGAAATTTTGATTTCCCTAAAACTGTTATTCTCGTAAGCTGAAAATACACTTGAATTTAAGGTCCAAGTATACAGTACAAATACATTTAACTCCGACCCAGTGGAAATAATTCGAATCCAGCATTAAACTGGTAGACAAAGTCACAATGAGAACTTAAAAGCACATGAAGCCGTGTGCAAATCGAAAGATAGGCGAGTGGTCTGCAGCAGGCATCAGCTTATTTATGCAAAACAATTCAAGCTATTCGAATATAAATATGAAGCGAAATTTTAGATTTAAAATTCCAAAAATACAACATTTCAAATTAATTCTAAAAATATGTAAAATTGTGAGTTGAAATCACGGGTCACCATTGCTGACCTAACACATCTTATATACGTCGCTGCGGCATTTTTGAAGATAATTCATAAACCGCCAACCACAGGTTTCAACACTAAGGTCGGTTTGATATGCGAGGGTAGAAGCCACCTAATTAATTCTTAATCTAACGGCGTGTGAAATGTAGACATTAGGGTAGGAGAGTCAGTTCCTTCCCCCGTGCCGCCATTGGTTTCTCAGAAAAACCGGGTACCCGAAAAATCACTCTGCTTAGGTGAAGCTGAGAGTTCCCAGAGAGGCGTTCCCGAGAATCGAAACGGGACCCTCCGTTCAGTAGCCAACGCTCTTCCCACTGAACCATTACGCTCATAATTCATAGTTGCACTTGAAATTCTTCTGATCCGAGAATTTGAACATACATACGTCCTGGATAATTCGTATTCCAATTTCAGAGGCCGATGAAGGGAAAGAATAGTAATCCAAATTATTTGGAAACCAATAAATAAACTACGGCTCACGCTAAAAGGAATGTGATGGAAGAAGTTCCTATATCGTAAATAATTATTACGATGCACAAGATAAACATTTTGTTGTATCTTTTGTTTTAAGATTTGAAGTCTGATAGCGTTATAACTTCAAGAAAACTAAACTCTGAGAATCAAGCTGTAGTCTGTTTCGAGGATACTGTTATTAAATAATGATGAGCTGCATGTATCTTAAGAGGTAGAATTTTGGGGAGCATTTCCTCACGTTCTCGTAGGATCAAATTCTCTCACTTATTATTTCCATCAGAAATATTCAAATACAATTTCTCCATCAACTCAAGTAAAAGAGTTTAACTAACTCATACTTTAAATGCAATTGTTTCTATTTCTTGTTCGTTTATGTCAATTCAACGACGTGTGATGGCTTTCCAGACCCAATGTAATATAATCTCTATATTTTGTCTGCGAAAAAGACGACCTGCCCCATTTCATCATGACTGGCACTTGTGAGGCTAAAGGATTTCTTCCTTGTCTTTTTTCATTTGCCTACCCAGAACTCCCGTTATAAATTACAATAAAGCTATTCGGTATCCATCTGGTTAATATGTCCGGATCGTGTCTTTTAATCCGGTTTCAAAGCGTTGATATGCAAAAAAGTAACCCAAAATGCTATCCCTTTCTGTCACGAACTAAATTGAGACGCAAACATCTGGTTATTTCATAAAATAATCATTTAATGACATCTGCGTGGGTTCTGGCGTGAGATGTCGTCATCAAGTGATTACGTTTCCAATTAATATTGTGTGCGACATAATTAAGTCTTAATGTCTTAATTCAGTATGAGTACTTTCCACAAATACTAGCTCGAAACTAAGGATTTCTATTATTAACGTATTAGTGATATGTCTCAGTCCAAGTGACTTCTGACGATATCCACCTCCAGTGCGCGATAGTATTTGTTAGATCATGAACTAAAAAATGAACAAAAGAAATGAGCAAACGTGTTAGTTTCCAGTTAAGCGTGTGGAAATGTGCAAGGGGTACTTTTTTAAGGATTCACGTTTCCCGGTTAGTCGTTCGTTGGGTGGTGTTCGCTTGAAAACGCGTTGTGAATTAATTCCCTCTTTCAGGTATTTTTTCGGCCTGGATCTCTTGATACGTTGACTCTCTGCTTTTTCCACAATTCTGCTCAACGGCACGAAGCCCAGGTAGACTTAATTCACCAAATGCACGCGAATATCCGAACTCCGCTCGACTTGCAGTCCCCCCTCTTCTATGGTTTCACTTCTTTCCTAGTCCTCATTATCAGCACATCCTTTGCATTAACTCTCCTTTTTAAATCTTCTTTCAGTGGGTCATCATTGTAAATAACAATATATTTTCCTTTCATTTTTTTAGCAAAACCAAAGAAAAATTACTTTATTGTTAAAAAAGTTTACGAAAACACAAAAAAACACATGATCCGCTTTTTCAATGAACGACCATTATCAGTAGAAGTTTTTTTGGCGAGATCTCATCTCTTACATTCCGCTTAATGGTGTGGAATTTAGGTAAATATGAAGGGGAAGGGAAACTCTGGGGAGGTAGGAGAACACGGTTTTGATGCCGATGCAAAGATAGGAGAGAAAACAGGGTTACAGATAAGGAACACCAGAAAGTGAATTTAATTAATTCCAGGAAAAATCTTTTCCTTAGAGTCAGCAGAAGATCGAAAAAATATATGAGTGTGAAAAGTGGAAATTTGGGCAACGCTTTGAGTATAAAATTGTATATTATATTTAAGCCGTTTGGTTTCCTGAAAAGCCTGCTGGTTGCTCAATGGCGATAAGCTTCCTAAATATTTATGAAGAATAAAACTGGACTGAATAAAGAGCAAGTTAATACGCAATGAAAACGTATTCACACTCATAGTAAGCATGCCATTTGATAAATAATTACATTATCTAGATACATTACATAGTACTGAGGAATTTATCGTCTGAATACTTAAATAATACATATTCTGGTTTTAATGTTTCCAAAATGAATTCTTCATTCTTTCTTCAAATTTGAATTGTTTTTTTAGAAATAAAATGTCATACTGCATAGGGAAAGGGTACAGTATTTACAAGATCCGACGTTTATTATGTGATAAAGTTAATTATGGAGTAGACAAAAATTTGTTTATCAGAATCGAAAATTATAGTCCGAGAAAGTCACCAACATAAATCGGGTCTATATGTCACCAATCTCCATGACTAGTATGTTTATGTAGCATGTTTTATTAATTACCTTTCATATATCATTTTACCAGTTTCTGAAATTATTTTGTTAAAAGAGCGTTCATGTATTGGCACTTAATGAACTGTATTGGCCCATTCGAGTATCTCAATATCATCATCAGAGGACAATAACGATCACTAAGACAGCAGAGCTAACACCATCTTATTCACTGCCTTAACTTGCTTAGCATGAGTAAGCACTTCGTTAAAGAACGACTCGTATGTTATTACGTTGATACTTCCATTTGAGATTCTTTAGTCTTTCTTTGTAATGATCGCAGGCTGAGTGAGCATAATAGTACACTTTTTGAAGTTCTCAAATTAGTAGACTCTCTCATTCTATTCCGTTTTTATTAAGAATTACGAGGTTTCGTAACTTTGGTGTGCTGGCTCTTTCTTAAAGTTGAGTGAAAGCTCGTTTATATTTCCATCCAAGTCTGTAAATTTTTTATTTATTTTAATTTCAAAGCCTGCCCTGGGCTCCTCGAGGAGGGAAGAGTAGCTGCGAAATATGTAGGGTGTTCTAAGACCCTTATATTGCCAATTACCCATTTTGTTTATACAAGTACGTTTGCGTCTCTTCTGAGGTATATTTAAAACACATTATAGAACTACTTTCTTACTTCTTCATGCTCTATTTTTATTGTTTCTTGGTTTACTTCATAAGTATTCCTGTGTAGCATTTGTGACCGCAGTTTTTCTACTGTTATTTACCCTCTCTCTCTTGGCCTATTTATTTCTAAATTTCATTGATGTTCCCTCGTTAAATGGGTCCCTGCTTATGATTGAATTTCGATATTTTGAGATATGGCAATTTTTTAAGCGGTGGTCTTGTGATAAAAGCAACAGTAATTGGGAGGGGAATTAATTTATGTTCATTCATAAAATTCATTTCATAAAAAAAATTCAATTCATAAAAAATTAAAATGTCCAAATTCAATCTTTTTTCTTTTTAATTCAATATCCATTGTATGCATAACGTATATGCATGAAGGAAAACGGTAATTCCGTCCTTATCAATTAGCAGCAGAACGACGTGATTTATCACGATTATTTAACACCATGGTTCCGCATACTAGGAGATTTAAAGTTGTACATTGCTGAAACTATGCTCCTTTAGATTATTCTATAATTAGGAAAACTAATAAACCCTTTTGTTGTACTACTCAACTTCTATACTATGAATGCTCTTGTAAACAATAACTCTAATAAAAATATAAGGTTTACTTGAGTTCAGTAATTGCTGTATATCTCTAGAGCCCCTCGCCCGAATATATTAATTTTGCATACAGTATAATTGCTTTATTCCAGTTCTCGCAGTGCCTATTCTCGAAGTTCACAGTAGGTCCTTGTCGACAACATCCACTTAGCTAAACTCTGAGTAAACAAGTTGACTTAAATTAATCTTTAAACTCTTTGAATAATTTGAGTCCATCAGCACCACCTCGTCTCCATTCTTATTGGTGTTTTAGTCTCGAAACTTCAAAACGCGCGTAGCATATGATACAATTTTTACCAATTTTTCTTTTGACTTTTTTCCTTATTCCATGGTTTTCCTCTTTTTCTTTCGGAAGTGACAACATTCATCAAAGCTTCCTTCAAATATGAATGGGTAACTGCTCTGGCTTGAAGTGAATGGGTAAGAACCCTCGTGTTGCTTTTGGAACTCCTCGGATGTACGCTATGTTTGGATACCCCATTGTAACTTCTACTTCATCCCTATCTTGGCAACTATAAACAACACAGTCAAAGGGACTAGCCGACCTCTTATGTCAATTCTCACCCTGATAGGCATCGGCCCATATAGCTAGAAAATGGAATTCAACACGACTGTTAATACAAATTCATCTCTCGATCGAAGTGATCCATCAAAGCCTGCCATTAGATCGGTCCTATCATTGATAGCAAATATTACCGATCATGCAAATCCAAGATCATGCTAACTCCTGTTTATACATTTAAACCTAGGTCAGGTCAACCTGTAAATATATTTTGGGGTTAATAAAAAGATCGCATATGAAAGGATTCCGAAATGTCCAAAGGACGAAAATGTAATCAGCGATTTACACGCTTTTGAATATGTTGTGCGTTCTGTATGTATTAAGCTTATTGGTAGTCTTTTGAAGATTTACCGGTGAATTAAGGATGGTTTTAATTGATTATGACACCTATTAAGCAGATATGTGGTTTTGTAATAAATTTTCCGCTTCTTTAAGGACTACTACCACTGCAAAGTTTACCCTTACACTGTGTCGTTATTTAGAAATTTTCACTTAAATAAACCTTTGATAAAATCTATATTACTATCTTCCATTTCAGGCGTTTTCTAAACGTTCTCCCTTTTACAGATGACTCAGTTGAATACACTCTCCTAACATTTCCCGCAGTTTTTGCGGCTCCCTTCTCTTTTTAGCTTCAACATCCTCAGCATTCTGATATCCTCTATTTCTACTTCATTAGAATCTTCCCCAGACACTTCATCAATTGCCATACCCCACAACATACTTCACCACACAAGTCCTCTACTTGCCATCTTAGTTCATCCTTGCTTCTCCATTGCCTCAAATGCTCATTCGCTGTCTCCAAAGATAATGCGTCCGAACAAGACAGCCCTAAATTCCAAATTAAAATATTTGCATATATTTTTCGTACTGTTTCATTCCAAATAACTGTGATATTTTCCTCGTCATTGAAATTTATTCTTTTATTGGGATGTTCCTTACTTACTGTGCTTTCTCGCAGTGATTTATTTAGTAATACCGGCTTCCATGCGTGGGCGAAATTATCAGTTATACATTATTCGCTTCCTTTCCCTTCCTAAACCCAAAGCATGAGCTCGTAAGAGCTTCTAAACTTCTTCTAAGCTATTTTTATTAATACTTATTCTACTATATTCTATTTTTTCTGTGTGCTAACGTGATGACCACTGAAATAAACATTTTTATACTATCCTATTAATTGAATCAATCTGAGCCTAATCTATCTGGATACAATTTATATTTTTCCTGTCGAATTGGTGAGATTATGTTAAATTTCCATTTGTTATTTCCTGAAAAAGTCTTTCATCTGAAACTCCATTATTACATTTCCTATTATCTTCATATCGTTTATCCACCCATATTATTTTTTCTTTTATTTTAAAAGAATTCTGTCGCCTTCATTAGCTTGTCTCATTAGCATTTGCTTATATTGACGGCATATTAATATCCAGGTATAGTGTTAGTTTATCGAATTCTTTGTGAATTCGGTCGTAAGAATTTGATTTAAATCCATTCTCTCCTCATCATTGATCTTTTAATTGATGGTTTTTACCCATTATTTTTTTACTGCCCATGTGCGAGTGGGGAACGAAGAGTCCGGATGTGCAGTGTTAGGAAGAGGTGTAGAAGTTCGGAAGTGTGTTAGGAAGGAGTATTAGGAAGAGGTGATGAGGCAGGGTTGGCCATCATCACCAGTGCTGTTCAATGTATTTTTGGAGGAAATGATTGAAAAGGGATGGGAAGAACTGGAAGTAGGAATGAAAGTCAAAAGGGAATTCATTAAATCAGTTAGGTTCGCTTATGACCAAGCATTAGTTGCTCAGTCAGCCAAGGGGTTGCAAGCATTGCTGAGTGAATTGGAGGTTCAGTGCGATAGATATAGGATGAGAATCAATATTACAAAAACAAAGGTTCCGCGATTTTTCAGAAAGGAAAAAGCTAAGCTAAACATTAAGATAGGAGGCCAAAAACTAGAACAGGTAGAACAGTTTACGTATCTCGGAAGTGTTTTGGACCAACACGGTCAAAGTAGTAGGGACGTAGTAGGAGAAGAATTGAGCTAGGAAAATAGGATTTCACAATGGGGATGTAGTTTATGACGGGGACGTTGATTAAGGATGTTAAGAAAAGACTCGTTAAAGCTTTGATATGGAATCAAAGTACGGCGCGGAAACGTGGTCATTGAAGCAGGAAGGTAGACATAGATTGGAGTCTTGAAATTTGGGTGAGGAGAAGATTGGAGAAGGTGAAATGGACCGAAAGGAAAACAAATGAGGAAGTACTAGGGATGGTGGGCGAGGAGAAAGGATTGAAGGGAAAAATCCTATGGAGGCAGGAAAGATGGATGAAAGGCGTATTGATCGGCAGTGGGATGTTGAAGACTTTAATAGAGAGGGGGATTTAGGCAGACGAGGAAAGGGCAGGAACAGATTAGGGATGTTGGACGGGATGAAGGAAGGAAAGAAGTACACAGAGATGAAGAGGGATCTTATGTAGATTATGTTGCTGGATTGTGTTCTATTAGGAGTCACAAAATATTTATTTGGTTGTTGTGCTCATCCAAAACCTATCTTAACTGGTAGATTACTTAATAATAATAATTTATTCACTGCCACTGTTTTGATTCCATTGAATATTTTAATATTCATTTCTATGAGACCTCCTGGCACTCTTCTATTGTCCCTATCGTCTTCAAATTCCTCATTTCAAATTTTACTTTCAAAATCTCTAATCTATGGATTCCTGGTATTCCTTGCTTTTTGTTCAAATGGATAATTTTGGTTTCCACATTCGCACTCCCTCCTTACCTTTCATTCGAATCTTAAATTTGAAATTATATTTAATCACTATTTGAATATGAATTAAATCTGCATCAGCTCCTCAAAAGCTTAAAACTTGTTTAAGTTCATTTGAATCTATTTTAACGTCATTGCATGGGTCTTTTTTGTGTCTCCTATTCTCTTCCATGTATACGCATTCATCTGTGACGTGAAGGTTTTTTTATATTCAGTGCGAACTGATACCTATTTGTTGTTTTATTCATAAAATAGATTTCCACCAGGTACCTTAGAGGCGTCTAATATTTGCGTAAAAGTGGCCCTTGAGGTGCCTTAGGTAGGGTAATTTTACGATTAATTTACCATCCAGTTTAGAGTAACTTGTTTCGATCCATTTATCACATGCGTCATGTTTTTTTCACTTTCTTTCATCTCATAAAATGTATTACGCTTCAATAATTAAGAGTCTAGGTAATGTCTATTTTTACACCAATCATAGATATTATCTATTACTTTATTACAATTATGTGATATATATTTCTCTGTACATTACTACGTTGTAAAGCTTCGTTTATATATAATGTAACGTTGCTCGTGACGTGGGAAGTTAGGCCAGCATCGTATATTAGGAAGATTTAAAACCCTCCTGCAAATTTTTATCGCACGCTGGAAGTTATCTCATGTTGTATGTTTTTTCCCCTTCCTGAATGCTATCCAAACATTCTATTTCAAAACGTGTACGTCCCTTTCCTAATGCCTTTTCTGCTGCCGTTAAACTCGGCTATGAAAGTCGAAAGGAAGAAACGTGGCTATGACGACCACGGAGGCTTTCCTGCCTCCACCTCCTCCATATATATTATAGGTAGTGGTTTGTGAAACACTGTAATAGACGGGATAATGTTAGGCAAACGAGGAAGGGGCAGGATTAGGATGCAGATGTTGTATGGGATGAAGGGAGGAAGGAAGTACACAGAGGTGAAGAAGGACTTGTTGTATTGTAGGATGTTGAGTTGTCTTTTGTTAGGAGTCACATTATATTTATTTGGTTGTTCTGTCCATCCAAAACCTACCTTAACCGGTAGATTACCAAATAAAAAATATAAATAATAATATACCCATATATATATATACTGTAAATGGAATTATCTCTAGTAGACAAAGACAAAAACACAGAAATATATAAAAAAAGAGAATCTCACTAGGTATCGAATTTTCGGTGGTCTAACTCTTTATTATTATTATTAGGTAATCTACCGGTTAAGATAGGTTTTTGGATGGACACAACTATCAAATAATCATTTTGTAACTCCAAACAAAACCCAATCCAGCAACCTCATCTACATCAGGTCCCTCTTCATCTCTGAGTACTTCTTTCCTCCCTTCATCCCGTCCAACATCCCTATCCTGTTCCTACCCTTACCTCGCTTGCCCAACATTCTCCCCTCTATTACCTTCTTCAACATTCAACTACCACTCAAAACGCCTTTCATCCATTTCTCCTGCCTCCATAGGATTTCTCTCAACCAACCCCTCTCCTCACCCACCATCTCCAGTACTTCCTCATTTGTTTTCCTTTCGGTCCATTTCACCTTCTCCAATCTTCTCCACACCCACATTTCAAAAGCCTCCAATCTACGTCTATCCTCCTGCTTCAGTGACCAGGTTTCCGCGCCGTACATAGCTACGCTCCATATCAGAGTTTTTACGAGTCTTGTCTTAATATCCCTATTTAACTTCCCCATCATCAACCTTACCTTGGAGAAAGCCTCCTTGCCTAGCGCAATTCTTCTCCTTACGTCCCTACCACTTTGACCGTATTGGTCCAAAACACTTCCGAGATATGTAAACTGCTCTACCTGCTCTATTTTTTCCCCGCTCATTTCAATATTTAGCTTAGCCTTTTTCTTTCTGGAAAATCGCATAACCTTTGTTTTATTAATATTGATTCTCATCCCATATTTATCGCACTGAACCTCCAATTCACTCAGCAATGCTTGCAACCCCTTGGCTGACTGAGCAACTAATGCTTGGTCATCAGCAAACCTAACCGATTTTACGAATTCCCCTCTAACTCTAGAAAAAAAAAAAATATATATATATATATATACATACATTCTGTGATCATGTTTCTTCAGGAGTTGAATATTAAACATTGAATAATTGATGCAACAATTTTAGAGTGTAAAAATCTTTCGCCTTGACCGGGATCAAGGCGAATGATTTTTGCTCTTTGAAATTATTTCATTGTAATGAACATAGAGGATAAATTCGTTAAAAGTTACCGTCGCGGCATCCCTGGCAGTTTCTTGGGATTGAGTTTCTTCAATTGAATTTATTTGCAGTTTTTCATCTTGTTGTATGCCATTAAATATCATATCTTATTGTAATATATGATGAATATTTTAATAACTCTGTCTGCGCTAGGAGGATTGGTATGATTTGAAAATAATAAACATTCCTTACACTTTTTGTTTTATTCTTACAGGCACTCCATTTTGGTGTCTTCTGGATATCGTTCCGATCAAGAATGAGAAGCGAGAGGTCGTCCTATTTCTGGCCTCCCACAAGGACATCACGCATACCAAGATGGCAGAGTTGCAGCAGATATGTGAGTTTCCAAGCAGCGGTGAGTGACTGGACCCATATAAGTGGCGTCCGTATTATTCAAACTTCAAAAAATAAAACCGTGACCTAAAATCGGCATATATAACAGCGTGCATTTTGCATGGCATATTAACACGATACTAAATATTCGCTCGCGAATAAAAAGGTAAGATCTAGATTAGTCGTGTGTACACAAACAAAAAGCAAACTATGTAAATGTAAGTGCGCTGTTTACGTAGACTTTAAATGTTGCCTTTAGATTAGTGCGTGTGTATATTGCTTCCACTAAAATGTGTGTCTGCAATGCAACTCTTGATATGCTACTGTCAACACTATTAAAACATTTATGACATCATTCGTCTTTGGCTTAAACTTGTGGTTATGACTAAGCGGCCAAAGTACATTTTAAAACGATATACGAGAAATGTATGCACATGCTTGAAGATTTTCCCTCGGATATACACTCGGATATTAAAAAAATTGTTGCTCAGCAATTTCATCATATCCGTGCATATCAAATTTTTAGGCGAGTTCAGCAAGTTTATGTTAGTCATTAAGACTAAGTCGGTATTTGTTCGATGAAGTTAAAAGCAAATAAGGGTCGTTTTTCATTTAAGCCTCTTTAATTTTGCATTCGCCGCCAAAGTATGGACGTGCGTCGGAGAAAAGAGACCACTTCGTACAGCAACTGTTGCTCTTCAGTTGGAACCCTTTCGCTTACTCTCTTCAGACGGGAGGGATGCCAGTTTCGCGTCGCGAGGATCGTTTATTTCCTCTCGAGTGGAGGATTTTCCTCGGACGGACCTGGAGTAGTCACGGCAAACAATCCCGTTGGAGTTTACCTCTCAGCACTCGACTCTTTCGCTTTGAGGAGAGACTTCAGTTTGGGGCGAGGGAGAAAGTGAATGCATAATGTGAACGAACCCTCGAAAAGAGTGGGAATCCCCACCTCCTTCCCCAACGCACTCCGCTTCCTCCCTCACAACTCCCGAATGGCCTGGGTTTCGAGCGACCCCAGCAACCCCCTCCCCCTCTTCCCCGATCCCCCTTTCCGCCCAACCCGCGTAAACCACTTGAGGCCCTTAATTATACGCCTTTAGCGTGCGCCCCGCGAGGGTCCGCTTCACCCCTCTCGGCGACCCGCAAGAGGGAATTCATCGGATGATCCTCATCTTTCCCTCTCGGCGGCTGAGACTCTGTTGGTCTCTTGACGTCACCTTAAGGAAGCCTTCCCTCCCTCACCCTTCCACCACCCAACCCCCTAAGCCTCCACCCAGCCCCCTCACCCTCCCCCACCTCATCTCCCCTTTTAGCCCTCCTCAATATTCCACTTTTCCTCCCTCTCGGCCTCGTCAACCACTCACCGAGGAGGAGGAATACTGCCGCCCGGAGGAGGCGGTGGGTCTTTCACCCCTCCTCATCCCCACCTCAAATGCCACTTGTTTGGGGAGGAGTTGAAAGGGTTTTCGAGGTATGGACGGGGTTTTCTCGCTCTCCCTCAAAAGTGGAGGTGGTCCCTGGCTTGGCTCGCCGGTCTCTTCCGCCGCCCCTACTCCTCTGCCTCTTCCCCGGGAGATTGCATGAAGGTGTGCGGGGTTAAGGTGCGAAAAGTGGGGGCCGCGGGGTTTGGAGACTACGCGGGGAGAAGTTGGAGAACGGGGGTGGGTGGGGAGCGGGGACTCGATAAAGGAGGATCCGAGTTTTTTAGGGAGGCAGGGGACGGACCGTCAGGGGGCGAGATAAGGGTCGCGGGTGGATATCGTTGGAACGTTAAGAGATTGAAGAGGAGGAGGAAATATACGGAGGGAAGGGGAGGAGGGAAGCGAGGAGGGTGACAGGAGAATAGGCGACATTTTGATTCCTAATGACTGCGTAGGACTACGCAACGCACGAAAAATGGTGGAAGATAGGGGAAAGAAAGTGTAGCAGTCAAAATTTTCATTAAATGAGTAACCATGAGATATAACACCGAGATTAAAATTATTAAGATTTAATACAAAATGTTATCTTATTATTTATATACATATTTTTGCTGGTTGATCGAAAATTATTTCGAGGAAAACTAATGAATTCAGGGGCAAGACATATAATAGACGGCTTTTCATCTTGGCGCAGCACTTGTGATAATATAGTTTTAGCTAAACTCCAAGAAGTTGGAGTAGATGCCGCGGCAGTCGCTTTAAACGGAGTTATCTGCTAAATATGCTTTACAATGCAACAATTTCAGAGTGTAAAAATTATGCGCCTTGACCGAGATTCGAACCCGAATCCCTCGATCATCCCCCAAAATTTCTCAGTGTCAGATGATGCCTCGATGGAGTAACATTCTAAAGTACTCGGCCGGATATCGAGGGATCCGGGTACGAATCCCGGTCATGCCGATTGATATTTTACACTTAAAATTGTTGCATAGTTTAGCTAGTCGAAAATTAAAAAAGCCAATTATTTTCCCCTTGAAATCGTCAAATATCTGAAGCTTTAATTTATGTATCATAATTCTAAAAATATTTTACACGATAACGGATCTGTCTTCGTTGTATGTAGCCATTCTAATATCTATCTGACTTCAATCCGTGCTTCTCTGAGACTCCACCTTAACCAATCTGCGTTCTTGAAAATTAAAATCTATGTTCGTGGTCACATACTGCAGTTATTTTAGGTGAAAATAATGTATAATCATTGATAATTGTGTGAATAATGTTCCAAACTAAAAATGGATAAATTATATTGAAAAGTTCGTATAGCGATGAAAATTTGCTTTCATTGGCCATTAGCACTTATGGAATAAAATGCAGTTCCATATGCACTGTGTGATTCCAAATATACATTTCCATGATGAAGTACGTGAATTAGACTCGTAATCGAAACATATAGTTTCATTTTCATCGGTCAAATTCATTATTCTCTGGAACTGAGATTGAGTCATTAGATGTGAATTTCATCTTAAGTAAGTATTATTTGGGGAATGAATGGTGAGGTATAATTTAATCAATTTTTAGTGGCATCTTTTGATTATACTTCCAATAACCTATGAATCTCTATAATCGGCTTTACTATTTCCCAGTCTTGTCTAAAATATCTTTTAACTTCACTGCCGTAAAAATAGAATTAAATTATTTTTCCCTTTTGTGACGAAGGATTTTGTGGCGATGTACTGATGACACCAAGGTTTTCGGTTTCATGTGCATACTGGAATGAAGCAACTCGACAGTTTTATCGTTTTTTCCCTTCTTTTTGATAGCTTGCTTCTAAACTGGTAATAATAAACCATAACTAAAACGAGTATTCCAAAATGTAATCACACTGTATGAGTTTTTACACCTTTTTAGCATATGCCTCATATTTAACACACGTTCTGTTTTTATGACTTTTCTGATTTATATATTTCTTTTAATCCTAAATTTTCGGTAAAAAGGTGAGGAGACAGTTCAGTAAACGCTTTTAATTTCTCAGTATTACTCTTGGATAAATGATCCTCAACTTTCCAGAATTTCTAATAAACCCCTTTGCATTATGAAAACAATATGCTCCTTTGGTGCTAATTTTACATTTATGATTTTCTTGGTTAGTTTTTACCTGGATGCGAAAATGACCTATATAGTAGATAAGTTTTAATAACCTAAGGAGGTTTTAAGGGCATCATAAATAATATGAATTTACTTTCAACTGCGAATTCCTACTGCTATAAGGGAAGTAATGACTAGCAGCTTTAGATATTAAGAAATAGAAATGGCTATTATTATATATAAGTTGAAATTTATTGATTGAAAAAACAAGGCATGCAATTGAAACTGCAAGGAATCCAATATGTATCATTTCATCGTTATATGGGAAAACGTTTTGAATATAGTGCCTGAACTCACATTTTTAAATAAAGACTTAAGAAAATTAATTTACTCAAAGGTTGGTTTGATAGATGAGGATATAGCACACATAATTTAGCATTATCCCAACGGGTTTGGTTTCTTGTCTTTTCACAGGCAATTAAGTCTCATTCATATATAGACTCTCCACAGTATTAAAATTGAAAATTTGTTAGATAAGTGATGGTAGAGTCCATTTATCTGGCTGTGAGGCCCGGTTCCTTTCCCTGTGCCAAATATGGTACCTTTTCACATTTATTTTGTAGTTTACCATTTAAGGTTGGTTTTGGATGGACGCCGACTGTACATTCATACAGTTTTAACCTCATCAAAAAAGACAATCTGGTATCCCACACTACAAACAAATGAAAATTGTTCCTAGTTTCCTCATACTTCCTTCCTCCCTTCATTCCATCCAACATGCCTCTCCTGCCTGCATATTCCTTCCCCTTCCTCGTCTAACTAACGTTCTCCCATCATTCATAGCCTATATCGACCCATTCCCAATCAAAATGCTCTGCATCCTGCATTCTTTTGATTTCTCCCATCAACGCTTTTTTCTCGCCCACCATGTCCTAATGCTTCTTCGTTTGATTTCCCATCCGTCCATTTTACATTTTTCATTCTTTTCCATGCATACATCTCAAAACTCTCCAATTCACACCTATCGCCTTGATTCAACGACTAAGTTTCCGTGCTGTACAAAATCACGCTTCATATCAAAGTTTTCACTAGTTTTTACATATCTTCCTTACCCTATCACCATTACCTTACCTTATCCCTATCATCGAAGCCCTCATGGTGGAAGCTTATCCATACTATCATGCCCATCTTGGTCCAAGATACGTAAAATAGTCCACCTGCCATATGCCAATAGACCACCATAGTTTTTGCCCTCTTATTTTAATGCTTAATGTAAATTTCTTCTTCCTTAAAAACCTCATAACCTTTGTTTTGCTGACATTGAATCTTTATCCATTCCTATTTCACGGCTTTTCTAATACGCTAAGCAATGCTTGAAACCCCTTGGTAAACTAATTGACTAAGCCTTGATCATCCACTAACTTCCAAAAACTGATTTTATAAACTCCCCACCGACTTTCATTCCTGCGTCCAGTTTCTCCCATGTTATTTTTACCATTTTTTTACTGAGCCGAAGAGGTGAGAATGCACTTCATCTCTGGGCTACAGAATAGTGTCGGGTTGTACAGAGATTGCCTTCCAAGCATCTGTACGTTTCACCCAGTCTTTTGAGCCCAATTCTTGAACAGCCAAGTAGGAGTTCGAGTGAAAATCATAGTTTAAAATTCGCCCCACCGTTCTGGGCGATATTCCAAGAGCATCAGCATGTTTCCTCGCAGAGCGCGATGGAGACTGTTCAATGGTCGCTCTCGCTGCCACGATGTTTTCAGGTGTCCGCACACTTTTAGGTCGCCCAGCTTGTTTTTGCAGTGCAACGTTTACGATTTGTCTATGTAATGACCTCTTTTTTATTTCAGGCTTATTTCGACAAATATAACTTAAAATGGTCTAAACAAAACTGTGGCAGCAATTAAACCGCAAGAAAGACAATAAAAAATTTCCATGCGAATCATTCCCAAATTCAATGCATTACAAGTTAAAGCAGTTTTTAAACTCTGAGATATTCGCCGAAGTTCATTCTAAACAATATAAAATGGAACGCATGCTATTCGTTTGCCATTTAAGTTTCTAATTAGGTTTAATTCCAATCCCCTGATATATAAAGAACGAAAATAAAATACTCTCGACGCTATTTAAGAGCTGTGTTCAATCGGTCTGATGACCGTACTACAGGGTCACCAAGGTATCTCTGCGAGAGATGTGATCGAAAATTAATATAAATATTCCTTGACCTGCTTCAGTTGACTTTGGAATCTCATTAAATCGGAGTAAAGTTTAGAGCTCATGGAAGTAGGGCTTATAATGTTAAGCGGGGGACCAATTAAATACCGTTTCAAGGGGTCGATCTTTCTGTAGCTTTTATTTTAGGTTAAATAAAACGGTAGGCAACTGCTCAAAAAATATTCAACGGATTTCGATTTCAAAAGAGCTTGTTGCGCTCCTGTTGAAAAGCTCCCTCTGGCCTTTGATCTTTCAATTGGCTCTTAGTAAGGTGTGTTGCGACTGAAGTGAATGTAATATGAGTCAACCGCTTATTTTATATTATTCAGTTCAAAGTGCTGAATAGTTTCGAGGAATATGTATTTTTCTCTGGAATTACATACAGTCAATATTTCGGAGTATAGACTTATGAATTTTAGTGGTACATTTTGGTCTCTAAGAATGTATAATAAAGCGTTAATAAAATGCTAATATACGAGGGTAAAGTGAAAATTTCTCGGCCTGAAACAGAGATGGTGATCCAATCAGCGAAAAGTTTATGACTCCTGCCTGGGTGCACGTATCATTAGTTCGTAAGACAAGTTTCAACTTGTACTCTCAAGTAGCTTGTTTACACGTATTGTTGCAGTAGACGTGTTTCGTGTTTTTCGTTAAAGTGGATAAACTTGAATATCGTGCGGTCATAAAATTCTTTGTTTAGGTTGGATTAACCCCAAAGGAAAGTCATCCGAACTTGAAAATAGTGTTCGGGGACTCTGGTCCTTCCAAGTCCACCGTAAAAAAGTGGCCAGCTTAATTTAAACGTAGTCGCACATCCCTCAAACATGGCCCACGTGAAGGACAGCAAAAATCCACAACCAAACCGGAAACCACCGAAAAGGTGTACGATCTCGTGTTTCAAATCAAAAGCAAATGCGCAAACAATTTTTGCAGCAATGTCTGGACCATTTCAAGAGGGAACCGACTAATTGTGTATGGAGATTTTCCACCATGGATGGGACATGGGTCCACCACTACGCGCCAGTAAAAAACAGTAGTCGAAACAGTGGGTGGAATCTGGTGGTTCAGCGCCAAGGAAAGCGAAGTCGATCGCAGCAACGGGAAAGGTCATGAACAGTGTGTTTTGAGATACGAAAGAGATCCTGTTAATAAATTACCCTGAAACAGGCAGAACAATTGCAGGCGAATATTACTCCTATTAAAACTTCATGACCAGCTGGATGCCAAAATTTGCGAGGATAGGCCCGGCTTGAAGAAAAAAACTTCTTTAACCAGGACAACCCACCTTCTCACAAAGGTGCGTTTGCAATGGGAAAACTACGGGATTTGCGATATAATATGCTCGGCCATTCCCCCTTTTCTCCTGACTTAGCACCCTCACACTTCCATCTGTTCCCAAACTTGAAGAAATTTGTTTCTGGGAAGGGCTTTGCGCCCAAAGTAAACGTTGAGAGGGCCGTAGATGGATATTTTCACAGCCATCCAGACTCTCTCTTCCGGGAAGGAATACTGATATTGGAGAAACGCTGGACCAAGTACGTTAAACTCAAAGGAAATATATATGTGTACTTATATATATATATATATATATATTATATATATATAAACACATTAAAATAGAAGAATATCTACACATAGTGTTAAGATGAAAGGTCTAGGCATTGTTCATTAGAATTGTTAGTTTTCTCTCTTGAAAATTTTTTTGGCTAATCGTTTTTTTCGATGCTATAGTTCTTTGTGACCTTTCATAATTTTCTATGATCCAATTTTTAGAGACGGCAGGCGTTATGTATTTAAAATCGTTTAGTGGAGCCAAAGCGGTTTTTAAAAGGAATTAATGGAATTTCTCATTTCGGAGAATTTAACATTTCTCTTCCATAGTCATTTTATTTTCTACCTGGAAAGAGGTCCAACATGAAATTCCCGTCCAAATTCGAGCATATTCTCAATTAGTTTCAATGTGATATGCATGAAATGGTCTGCCAAAAGACTAGATTTTAAACCCAATTAAAATTGTTAGCATTTAAGTTTATAAGGATATGTGTGGGAATAAAGAGTATACTTTGTGTTGTCACTTGCTTAAGTTCGGCAATTTTCTTCGACAAAAGATTTGTCGAATTCAATCTTGTTCATGCGTTTAGTAACAATTGGTGTTGGGAAGCGAAAAATAATGTTGTTTACATCCATTATATCTATGGAAGTTATTAACTGACCAGAGGTTTAAAATTGATGAAACGTTGCAAAACTCTGGTTCGTCGCTAGATTTTTTATTTATACTACATTCCATCTTGATTATCCATTGGCAAAATAAAATCGCATATCAGGGAATGTAGAAAAAATTATGGTCTTCTTTATGAATGCATCTCGCTGTTATGATGTAAGTTATTTCGCTCTGAGAATAATTTCTAACATATAGGTGAAAGATTTCACTAAATTGTTGATAGGGTAAATAAAATATTAGTGTAATATCCTATTATATTGTTCTAAATTATCAGTAGACTGATTTGAACATAATCGATGCGTGGGGTTGATATACTATATTATTCTATAATTCGCAAAGTACTGTGGGAATGTTTTCACAAGGTCAGACTCAAATTATTATTGCCTTTAGCGTCATCTTGCATGGTAATTGTTTCTTTTTAGACCAAAACTTGTTACTTTTATTACTTTATCATGTTTTTCCGCTGATAAAAATTATATTTTTTTTTGAAAGTAAATAACTTTAAAATATATCAAACGAAGTATGAAGATGTTTCTTTTTAAAAAAAGGAGCATGGTTCAAAGGTGAAAGTCTCGCTTTCTGATGAAATAATGTTTAAAAAATATTAAATTTTCATAAAAGTGACCCAATATTAATGGTAAACAATGATAAATGAAAAAAATGTGATTTATTAAATTTCGCGAAATAAAAATACTTGAATTTTTTTAAACCATTCTTTCAAACTCTTAAAAATACTGAGAACACCTTTTAAGAATATGCTTTCTCCCAACGCTCTTGTGGATCTATGTCGTCGAAACTTCAAAGAAAAATAGACGGAATTCTCTTTTCTCCCCGTGAGTGACTGGTACTGCTCAAAGGACTCGCACTTTGCTTTCTTCCCAGGCATAGTTTCCTAGTTCCCGGCCCTCTCAATCATTTGAACTCCCAGGCTTTTGCAGAGCCGAGGATGCCTCTCTCGCCCTCAAAGTGCTAATCCTAAACCCGCAAAACGCCCGCTCTCAAACGCAAACCGGAGGAAAATTTCATTGATGAGCTACGAATGAGAAAGGACGAAAAAGAGATTGTGAGGCCGGCGGGTCCTGTAGATAGTGAGTGGGTTATCCTGCCGAAATCCTTGGAAGTTGGAAAGGGAAGAATGGAAAAGGCGGTGAGAGTAGATCGCCTTCCTATGTAAACCTCCCGTGGAATCTGAACCCAATCATTGACTCCCATCATGGCTTATCACGGAGATGTGCGCTGCGTTATTCGATCTGCCTAAATGCCTTAGAGGTTATATGTAAATTTGTGCACGTGAGACGACCTTTAACATTCCCGTTCGTTATTTAAAACAAAGGTCGAGGAGGGAGCAAAGATACCGAATTTCATTTACCGTTGGTTTTAGTTACTTGTTTGCGCATACGTAATTCATATACGATATATTTTACTTGCGATGTTATTATTAGGTAATCTACCAGTTAAGGAAGGCTTTTGGATGGACACAAATGTCAAATAAACATTTTGTAACTCCAACCCAATCCAGAAATCTAATTTACATCAGATCCCTCTTCATCTCTGTGTACTTCTTTCCTCCCTTCATCCGCGGCGTAGCTATGCTCCATATCAGAGTTCTTACGAGTCTTGTCTTAACATCTCTACTCAACGTCCCCGTCATCAACTCCCTCCTCCTTGAGAAAGCCTCCTTGTCTAGCGCAATTCTTCTCCTTACGTCCCTACTTGCGATGTTATTTCATAAAAAATCGTGGGGATATGTATACGGATAGGCCTGATAATCTCGGTTTAAATGGTTCCCAATTTTAATAAAATATGACAGCATGTACATTTTATCGGAACTTACTGAATATTTACTCGTAAATATCCTTTTCATTCGTTAAAAAATTGTCGCTTTGTGTTAACGCAAAAGCGTGGACGTATTTCCAACGTCACAACTGAAGAAGTGAACATTTGGGAATGAGGATTATACTTTCTACTTCTTTATACAAGCATTCCAGTACTATTTTGTTAAAATTTGAACTTAATAAATGTTTTGAGAAATCACCTACTTATTACAGTCTGCCAACGATAACGACCGAAAAGCTGAGTTTAATAGGTGAGTGTAGAGCTAACCCGGACTAAGCGCCCAGGCGTGTGAAATGCGCGCGTTCAGCATAAAGGGGTCCGTTCCTTTCCCTCCGCCTCTTTGTTTCCCACTAAGTTCTGGTATCTAGAGCATCGCACCGCTAAAATTTTGAACCAGATTATCACGCCCCGATGGGAACTCGAGAGCTTAGTAGATGGAACTTTAATTAAGTATGAATATTCACTATCAGTTACTAAGGTACGTGCGAACTAGAATAAAATAATAAAGTGAAATTTGATCAATCTAAGAAAAAAAGGAAGCTTGATAACTATTCATAGATCCTAAATTCATCGATTAGATTTCTATAATATATTCCTCATTACATGACTGCTCAGAAAGAAGAGTAACGTTTCCCGACTTTTCGCATGTCACTTTCTTTATTTTATCTTAGAGTTACAGTTACTGCATTTTGGTCCGTCACGGGTATAAGGTTCAAGACAAAATTACTAAATTCAGTTGATCCTATTAGAAATATAGAAATAGCGGCCACTCCTCCGTGTTGAGCCTCTTTCGCCCTTCGGATCCAGACCACAACATTACGTTAGGCACGTTTTAATTATTTTAACTTCATTCCAGCAAACTCCTCGTTTAAAATTATTCATCCTTCTACCATTCATGCTCAAGACTTCCAAAACTTTCGAAATTTAATGCGTGAAAGGCATTTCTTGGAACAACGCTGAATTTATATTCTTTGTACATATGCTATATAATATTGTTCACAAAGGAAACTGTAACGTTCTTCCCCTTATGCGTGAAGAACACCGAGTTAGGTCAAATCGTTATATTACAAATACTACTATGACTTTAAAATATTTGTAGCAACTCTTGGGAGAAAATATTCCATGTTTTTTCTTAGATAAGGTATTTCTCTTCATGAATTGATTGTATATTATATTAATATAAACGGCAACCCTTATTATGCGTAGAAAAGCAGGGGAGACTGTATTTAGAAGTCGCCACGCTAATCCCAGAATCAAAGTGAGGCATTGTTCTTTTCCTCCAGCCTTGCTCTTGGAAGTAATTTGTCTAGACTGCAATTTTCTATTATTTTCATCAGTATTATGTTTGATTGCAACCTTTTTATGTCGAGGAGCCAATCTCAATAACTTGTACATTCACCACAGATTTTACACCAGATTTTTATTTTTTTAATTTACAAACCCTATCGTATTACCAAAGGAATGATTTACCGTCAGAATTTTTACTTTACTTGCATTTAACGTCTACAATGCAACTATCTAAAACTCAATGGTGTGCTGATATTGAACTGTCACATTTCATATTCTGTTTCCAGAGTGATTCATAATATGAACTCTCTCGTAAGTATTTGTCGTTCAGTTTTAGTTTTTCCAAATTAGCATGTGACTTGAATGAATCTGCATTGCTGGAATGGATAGATGCATGAAATTGCATGGAGTGTTTAAATAACTGTAGTATATGTCGTAAACTTGTCATGTTGTTATGTTACTTAAATTTTAAAAGGATCAACATTTCATGTAGTAAGTTTTATTAAAGTAACTATATATTAATTATGAATTGAACGTAAAGAATAGGAACTGAAAATAAAATACGTTCTGTGTAAAATTATGAAATATTTTTTTATTACTTCTTGAACTAATGATCTATAGCTAAAAAAAAGAAATAATCGAACATCAATTTATATGTGCATTCATGAATATGTTTAAAGCGTGCCTCCCATCTCCAAGGAAAAGCTTTTCTCGTCCAAACACTATTAAAGATACTATAATAAAAGCTGGTTTACTCTTTAAATATTCATTTGAAATTATTTTTACTCAGTAGTGCACCATTTAAGGTAAGTTTTGGATAGATATAAACGCCACTCATACATTTCTTAGGCTCACCTAGACGCAGACGCAGTCTACGAACCAATCTACAATATAAATCCTTATTCAATTCCGCAGACATTCTACCTCCGTGCATTCCATCTAACTATTCCTGCACAACGTTCTTCCTCTATTAAAGCCTTCAGCATATCATTGACAATCAAAAATACTATCCATCCACATTTCCTACCTCTTTGAATTTATCCTAGTAGTACTCTTTCATCCCCCAGAATAACTAGCATTTCCTCGTTTACTTTTCTTTCTGTCGACTCAAAACCCACATCTCAAAAGCTCAATCGTTATAAAATTGCGTAAAATGAATGACATTGTGTCACTGAGGAGAGGTATCTGAATACTTGTAGTAACGCACGTTCCCAATAGGTTTGCATCGTGATATAACATCTTTCCAATTGAAGTGAACGTGCTCAACATCCTCACATCTTAGAATTCTTTTCGTGCAGTTATTATTAGGTATTCTACCGGTTAAGGTAGGTTTTTGGATGGACACAACTATCAAATAAACCCAATCCAGCAACCTAATCTACATCACGTCCCTCTTCATCTCTGTGTACTTCTTTCCTCCCTTCATCCCGTCCAACATCCCTATCCCGTTCCTGCCCTTTCCTCGCTTGCCCAAAATCCTCCCCTCTATTACCTTCTTCAACATTCCACTACCGCTCAATACGCCCTTCATCCATTTTTCATGCCTCCATAGGATTTCTCTCAATAAACCCCTCTCCTAGCCCACCATCTCCAGCACTTCCTCATTTGTTTTCCTTTCGGTCCATTTAACCTTCTCCATTCTTCTCCAGCGCCCATCATTACATTCCTGGGAATGATAATTGAGGTGGTTTCCCGTTGCCTTCCTCAATAGTGTTTTTAACGTGACACTATCTCTTATTGGCCGCCCCACTGGGGTCAGACGCCTTTGCAGCCGCCTCACTGAGGAACAGACGCTGCGCAGACCTTTCGTCTGGCTCCTAACCTTCGACCCTACCAGGAGCAATTATTATTACTCCCGCCAGCACAGCTCTAGGGGTCATCGGAACACACAAGCCCTTCCACCACGACAAGGTTGTAGTCCATGGGAGGGTTTTATGCAGTATGAAGTGAAAATTTAAAAAATTGAGAAAAGATACGTGAAAAATGAAATAACACTAGTTTCAAATCCTGTGCTTTTGGTTCATTTCTTTTGTAAGAACCATCTCGTGCAAAGCTCTGAGAAATGCGGATCCAGATTTACTTTTCTAGATATAATTACGTAACATAATGTGAAAAAATAGCTGTAAAGGGAGAATTTATGAATTTTAATGTACGCTTATTCTTTCATTCAAAAATAAGTCTCTCCCCTAATTTCAAAATTTTGGTTGTCTTTAATGTTTGATGAAATTATTGAGCACAGCAGGGAAGTGCAGTGCTAGTGTCAATGGCAATCTTGGCACATCTAGCTAAACTTCTTAAAAGTTACTAATATTCATGATGGAAGAATAATTACCTCTATGCTCTGTGAGGAAAAGAGTGAAAACATGGGCCTCCAATAAATCTTAGGCTGAAATTAAACTATGATGAGATTGCTCTTATGGGCACCGTGGAATGCATGGATTTTGACGCCTGAGTTGGTCCTCATTCACCGAAGCAAGGGTAAAACACCGGCACAAGGGTAATGTCCCTGCGTATCTTAGGGGGGACATGGGCTGAGGGGGCGGGCCAGTTCGCTGAAAGGCTCGAGGAGGCGGAGGAGAGAGGTTTTTGCGAGCGAGAGGCGACGGCGGCTCACAGAAGCCGGGGCAACAGGCGCTGGCTGATGCTGACGCGGAGGGGATGGATGGATGGCTTCCACGGTATGAATAGAACGTTGGAGTCGGAGGGTGGGGAAATATCTTATCGTCGCAAAATGGTGGGAGGTTTACTTGAAGATTAGACTTTTATCCCTTAAGGAATTTGTCCGTGCGCGTCATGCAGATGTTATTGGGTAGTCCTATCTTAAGCCGTCGACCACGATTCTACGCTTGTGATGTGGGGTCGCAATCTTTTGACGTGTTAGCGATAAGTTCTCTTCTGCTTGTTCTTCTAGCAAAAGAATATAATGTCCGTTTTTAGTGGCATTCTCAAGTAACTCATGGCAAAAATTATTTAGTATTTTGCATATTCTCTTTGTATTCCCGCGATGAAGTATTTCTAAATTAAAAACCTCAACAATTCATAACTAAACCTGAAAAATCTAAACACCCTTAAAGCCTCATCGTGCAACAATTTTAGAGTGTAAAAATCATTCGCCTTGAACTGAGGCCATAAAAACTTTATTTTGCAAAATTTAGCCTGCATCGATTTTGTCCCCTTCAAAGTACTCTCCATTCTTAGGCTATGCACTTATTCATCTTCTTTTCCACTGTTTAAAGCACCCTTGGAAGTCCTAGACACTTAGGCTTTTTAGTTTTCTCGTCGTTTCTTACTTTATTCTGTTCATAGCTTCCCAGTGATGACCCTCGTCACAATTTTGAATTTTGGGAATAGGAGAAAGTTGCGAGGGGCAAGATCTGGCGAATAAGGAGGATGATCAAGGATGGTGATTGAATTTTTTTGGCAGAAACTGGCGAATAATCAATGCTGAATGTACTGGTGCGTTGTCATGGTGAAGGATCCATCCCTCGCCTTGAGTCAAATTTCGTTACATACGACGCATTCGATCTCTCAAAAGCTTGAGAATTGTAAGTTGGAACTCAGTATTTACTGTTTGCCCTCCAGAAATAAGTTGATGATGAACAACACCTTCGACATCAAAGAAAACCAGGAGCATGACTTTGATCTTCGATCGGCTTTTTCTTGATTTTTTGGTTCGAGGTTCATATTTTGCTTTCCACTCCAGTTTCCACTATTGAGAGATACAGCATCGTTTTCAAGTTAATTTTTCCAGTCAGTAACACATTAAACTCTTTTCAACTTTTGATCTGGCGTCAGCAGCTTGAGCACGATTTTTGCACACATTATTGTAAAGCCCAAAGATTCTGTGACAATAGTGTGCATTGTTGATTTTCCTAAATTCAGTTTGTCAGCTATCATTCGGACGGATTTCGGCAATCGGTAAGGACAAGGACATACGATCAATGTTGCCGTCAACACATGTGGTTGAAGGTCATCCCGGCCTTGCATCATCCGTGGCGTCTTGTCGGCCATCTTTAAAACGCGTAATCCACTTGAAAACGGACGTTTTCTTCAGAGCATTGCCACCGTAAGCAGCTGTCAGCATTCAATAATTTCTTGATAACCTTTACTGCACTTCACCAAAAACTTGATGTTGATTCGTTTCTCCGTGGTTTTGTCAATTTCCACTTTCAATAAAGAGTATAAACAAGGACAACAGAAACTAACAATACTGGCACCACACGCACAGCTCGACGATCCGCCAAGCACATCATTGTGTTTCAGGCCACTAGCGCAGCTATTGGGCGGCGCTATAGTCTGCGTCATGGCCGCCAGATTGCACGAGGTCGGGTATTTATTGGATAGACCTCGTACAAGGAAAATTAGGAGTTCCGTAATACGTGGGTAAATAATTAAAAAAATAAAAAATGATAATTTCCTCTGCGTTCTCATGTAAAATTTCATACAAGAATACTCCTTTTCTGTAGAAATTTGAGGATGGAGTAAAATCAGTGGTTTTCCGTTTTCAAGTCTTTCTCAAAATTATTGCAACAAACCTGAAACGGATGACTTGGGGCAATTGAAGCCGATTAAGCTATATTTTTAATTAGTGGTCCAGCGTGAATTACGACTTTTCATTATTGATTGAGGCAATGAATCATTTTCGTCTGAGTCAACTCTATTTTACCGTGGACACTCAAATAGAGTTTAGATTTGCTGATGCCCCAACTTTAGCGTTGAATTATCGATGGAGTAGCATCACTAAAAATTCACGTTTGAATTTGTCCTCATTACCTAGTGAAAATAATTTTGACCAATTTATTATGCCATCAATGTTATAGAGAAAATAAATTTTGCTCATTCAAAATTTCTATATAATTATTTTATAGAATATATGTTTCGAGACCTTAGATTTTACGTCATCTTCCTAATACATTCTTAATTATTTTCTCCCTTGATTTCATTCGCATTTTTACAACTTGTTTTTAAGAGATTTTTATCTTATGATCGTAATTGTATTTGTTAGAAACATTTAAAGTTGAGATTACTTTTCAAAATCTAAATGCATGTTTTTTTTAATTTCTATGTGAAAGTTTGAAAAGAAATCTTGAATTTGTCAGAGTTATGAAATAAGCATGTCTCCTCTCGGTTCTCTCACTTTATTAAATTAACTATTCGAACTTGCAGGCTGACAAAATTGCGAATGACTCTTTGATGGTTTTTTGCTCCACTAAGTCGTATCGGATTTTATTTTCAAGAATATCACCTTTTTTGCAATAACATTAAAAGGACCCAATTGTTTTCCAACTTTTCAGCACATCGATTTCAAGGGAATGGAGATGTTAATTATTGTGTATTTGTAACGAACTGCGACCATGGGCATAAAAAATACAGCAATTGAGTGTCATTTAATTGAGAAGTATTGTCGATCTCAGCGTTCCAAGACCGTGATTAGTTAAATATGAATTATTTTTGCAAATCTTTAAGAGGTTTCCGGTACTAATTTCTTGATGAAATTAGAGAAAAAAATATCATTCATTTAATATCAATATTTAAAAAACACCCCGCAACTCGCCGTAATGGCGCGTAATGGAGAAGGTCCTTGTCAATATAATTGATTTATAAACAAAAGAATGAGATAATTCGGAGGCTCTTCTTAAATGTTATTCCTCTGGTATGGTAATACTCTTTCGTTTAAATCAGTGGGAAGCAATGTCGAGCAAAATTTCAAATTGTCTGGCACAAAATAGTTTCAATTATTGTTTTAATTACTAATATATAAATTTATGCAAGTATATAAAAATAAGTGGGAGAGCTTTGGAACACTATTCATTCATTAAATACCAAATCAATTTTTCTTCATATTTACTTTTGTTAATTTTGTCTGCTATTAATCCTCAAAATCATAATTATTTGTAATTTTTTATGCATATGATATTTCTTTTATTTACGTGCGTCATAGTGATTGAATTTACCATTAAAAACAAATCATGTTTTGTAAGATGCAATATAATACTCTCAATATTTTTAGCGAATCGTTTTTGTTACTTGTTTATATTTTTGGTTGATTGTACTAGTTTAATTGATATATTTCTTATTTTATACAATTTTCATTACTCCTACCATTGATGCAAAGGATATTTAACCCATATAATCCCAACCACACGGCGCTATTGGTAACGTTCTCTCTGATTTAATGGTAAGTGACGAATTGAAGGCGCAATGGATGCATGGAAAACTGGCCTTGAAGAAAGTATAAATCCGTTGCAAAGCATTACTTAAAAACGTATAAATGAAATTTCAGGAAGGTTGAAACTATATTCCCACCGTTTTAGATTGTATCTAGGGTGACATCGAAAATCACACCCAGTTTTTAACGGTGAAAGAGCAAGAAAAACAAGACACTTGGGAGGGAGAAGAGGAGGTTAAGTATACGCAGAAGATGATATTTGATGGAAGACGATAGAAGTACCACCATTATATATATATATATACATATATACACAGTAAGTAATCAACCCGAAGGTCGGTTTAGTAGGTGATGGTAGAGCTCACCCGTGTACCAAGCCCGACGGCGTGTGAATATTCACACATCAGGGTAGGGGGGCCAGTTCCTTTCCCTGTGCCGGTTATGGTTTCCCAGGAAGATCTGGTACCCGAAAAATCAATTAGCTTGGGTGGAGTTGCAGGTGCCCAAAGTGCCTTGCCCGGGAATCGAACCCGGGACCCTCCGGTCAGTAGTCCAACGCTCTACCCGCTAGACCACCGCGACCCACATATATATATATATATATATATATATATATATATATATTCATTTCAAGTTGGAAGAAGATTATGCATATAAAGTATCACTGAGCCTATATACAGCATATGAATTGGCGAGTGAACAGTTCATCCATCCGACCATTAATCAACCCGAAGGTTGGGTTTGAAAAGCCAGGAAACTCACCACAAATTAAGCCTTTTGACGTGTGAAATTCACAAATCCACGGTATGACGAAAAGACTCTCTTTCCCTGTGTAACCATTTGACTTCTCGCGATGTTGTAGAAATCAAAATATTGCACTGCTTGCGCAAATTACATTGGTTGAGATTGTTCATAGGCATAGCAGGGAATTAGAACTCGGCACTCACAAGTCAGTGGTCGAACCTTTCAACCACTTGGTCATTCTGAGTCAGAATGGGATGCTAACTTTCTTTGCCCGTGTTAAAAATATACTTGTTCAATAAATTTTAGCTAATGGAACTTAGGAGGATAAGGAAGGATGCACAGAGAATAAGTATAATATTACGCATAATTTCTCAGATAACATCGCAAAGAATCAATATACTTTTAGGAATTCTTGAACGCAATATATTTAGAACTTAAAATAATTGGGGAAAAAATATAACGCTTGCATATAAAAGAGAAGAACTGGAAGCAGAGGTCTCAAAATAGTATAGATGTGATGGAAGGAGGAAGAAAGGTCCAATTATGCAAACATTTGCATTGAAAGAGCAGCTAAAAAGCTTAAAAATTGTGCGTGATAAACAAGGAAGCATGTGTACATTCAAGAGAGCAGTGAAAGAGTATCATTCCATACGGGGAGCACCAAACGCAAAAGAAGAACGAGTTAAATTGGATACATCCTGTGATCTAGTGAGGAAACAGCATTTGAAACGACTGAAGAAAAAATCACAAAACACAATAGCAAAAAATTAGGCCAAATGAAGATAAAATGAGTATATTGTATTTTGAAACTTTAAGGGCGATTTAGAAAATTGGACTTTGAAGAGTAAGAATGTGGTGAAGAAACAATTTACCCGATTTTGGATTGAAATACTGATCATAATGACATGGACTGTATTTACTAATCCGTTGTGAAAGGCAGAATTGAGGATTTCGTATTTCTCCTTTATTTGTATGAATGGCGGACAGAGGAGTCTCTCTGCCACGGAAACCTGTTTTTAACCTCTTGTATTCCTTTCACAGTTATTAGGCAGTTTCAAGTCTGCTAGGCTAAAGTCAGAAAAATTTTGAAACTGTCGCTCTCAAGAGTCAGAGGTGAGATAATATTTGTCACCGCAGAGCATTAAATGTCAAGCAAATATTCAAAAGGTAATTTGGGCGATGAGAAACGCTCACTCCAATTTAAATTTCTGGTTGGCCGAGGACCTCCAGAGCGTGCGTTTCATTAAAATGAATGTTCCTACCTATGGTGGATGATGCTTATGAGGAGAGCCTCCACTTAAGCGATCGAATGGCGTGTGGCGCTTAGTAAAATTACAATAAAATACGGAAAGCAGAGTGGGAATTAGGGGAAAAGGAGAATATTTTAGTGTTGAGAGAAGTAAGGAAAGGTGGGGAGGATGGTAGAGGGGTTGGGTGGGAGAGTGTGGGTGTCGGGGTGGGAGGGTTGCCATGATGGAGGCGTTGGGGAGATGGGGTTGTAGCCCAAATTAGGAACCGAGCCCAAGGGTAATACAATTTCGCGCCGCAGGGTAAGGGGTTGGTCGGAGAAATTTTCCCTCCCTTCTCCCAGCAAACCTTCCCGTCGACTAGGGAGGGTCATATTAAACGAATAACTTTGTAATTTTTGGAATAAGAAGCCTCAGGATAGTGTTTCTTCTCGGAAAGAAAAATTCTCTCCACTTACACGTGGTCATGACCCCTCCCACCTTCAAATGGTCTCGATCTCGTGGGCGAAAAAAACTGGTTATTCGACCCCCGAGAAGCATAGCTTGGGAGAGAGAGATACTATATTTTTAAGGCCGGTGCGAAGTGGGAGGATGGGTAAGGCGGGTCGCAGGCAATTTTGGGGGAAGTTTATTACTCGGATTTTAGGCAGTGAGTCTAAATTTTGATGCTATCACGACAGAGTTTGCAAACGTTGGGAAGAAGTTATGGGTGTATGATGTGAAGGGCGTTTGGTATGGACGTCCCTCCCATGCTCGGAATCGTGCCAGGGCCCGAGTCCCTTGCCGTGCTCTCTCTTCCCGGACTGCTCCTGAAGCCTTTTACAGGCATAGGAACTGCTCTGCGTGGGTGTTGGTTAATTCGAGCGGAGAAAAGATTTATGCGAAATTAATAGTCGATCATCAGCATGCGAGGTGCTGCTGTTAAGGTAGCGCGTAAATCTCATCTCATATACGATTCTTTTATTATTCGAATAGCATTGATTTCAAAAGAATAGTTTGCGACGGCTTGATACATAGAATTATCAAATTCCATGACATAGCTTGAATAAATGATTATTTCAGTATTTTATTCAGTATTTTTTAGAAGTATCTATACTCTTAAAAGTATAAAAAAGTATATAATACATGCTTCATTCTAACAAACTATGAATTGAATTCATTAAGTCAATATTTTCGCTGCTTATCAAATAACTGGCACACGTTTTGGTAATGTATGTGCCTCCTTACTCAATCTAAAACAGTCTATACGCAATTCACATTTTGAAGACAACTTGAATTTAAAGTTTTTAAGAGAAATTTTTTTTCGATTTTTTGCAAAATTCGGCATTTTTAGAAAAGGAAACTAAAATATTTTGGCTTAAGATTCATTGAATATCAATTTTTTCCTTTCTTTCTTCATCTTTTGAATTATTCTTAACTATTACTATTATTCTAATTCCACCTGTTACCTTTTCATGTATGTGTAGCTAATTTTGGAAGTAATGTAGTGAAATGTAAAAATAAAATAGTTGGTGGTCATATTCAGGAATATAGTTTATTTTTAATTGAAGTTATCTACGTCTACCCGAAAAAAATCATCAAATGTTGGTCTGTAAGTAAATATATTTGTGTGGTTGGATTCAATTTGGCAATGACTATTGTGCTAGTTAGGTAAGTATACTTGTATCTCCCTGTGACGGTGTCTAACTCTTAGAATTGAAATTCATGCTCGTAGTGAGTTACCACGAGAATCCATACAGAGTGACCTAGTCGGGATTCACATCAAACGCATAGACGCCATGTGAGAGTGCAGCCTTTTTTCCATTCCACAAACATCACACGATAATTATTTAGTTAAGAGCAGAAAACTATCCTTCTAACCACGAGACAACTTTCTTTCTTTTGGTTTCCTTGACGACAATGAATGGAATGTCTTTTGTTGCCATTTTCTTACCTCCATGAGATAATTTAATCCTTCTCCTAGGTTGAAATGAAAATAAAATCTAGCGGAGATTTAAACTAGTAATAAAAATCTCGTGTAACCCTGAATATTTACCCTGGAAAATTTTCTGTAGCATTCAATTATCGCCCCAATTCGATTTTGAGAAAACTCGTCGGAGGGAATAATGAGTTTCCACACAGCCCAATGTCGAGAAAGTGAAGGAATATAATCCAAACTTCAGGATTGAGTGGCATATTTTCCAAATTTCGAAAAAGGTGCGAAAAAGGGTTAACCGAATTAGGAATAATGATTTATTTTCTGGTTCTTCGCACCAGTCTGTGGCTGTATTATTGCGTAATTGAAATTGTTTTTCACGAAACATTTTCGTTTAGCCACTTAAACATCAAAAAACGTACACACTTTTCTGTTTCCGTACCCCTTCCAGGAATTTACATTTTAATATACTCTCTAAAACTCATATAAATAAATTCTAATAAACTCTATAAAATATTTAATATTTTAATATACTAATTGTAGAATTTTAACATGCTTATATCTATGCCTTTAGAAAATTTCAACTTTTTCAATGTCGTTGGCTCTTTAGGAATTAACTTCAACATCATCTTTGATCTCAGTGATCGAATCTACCAATTTAATTTGGTGCCAAAATAATTCCCTCGGTGTTGCAAAAAAACTCTGGTGCCTTTTGTCTTTCGGAAAGTCTAGTCTTGCATGCTCCCCTGTGAACCAAGGTCCTCTCAGCTTAATTCCTCCTGAGTGTCCGTCACACTTATTCTCCTATCGCAACAATTTTTGTAATAAATATGATGAAATGTTCCCTGAACATTTTCCACTTCATGAATTAAAATGCTCTCCCATGGATCAAAAATACTAGCCGCGTATTGAAAGCGTGACCCAACTGAACCTGTAAATACTTCTTCCATACTTTTTTTATTATTACATTTTCCTTCAATCCGTGAAATACATGTAAGTCTTTACATTTGAGTCTTGCAGGCTTTAAGGTTGGCCCGCACATACTTCTTATGTGCGTACCACGTGGAAGTTATGGTTTCTGTGTAAAACAAAATTGTTTTTCCTGTTCTGAAATAAGTAATTTATGTATTGTGAGAAACATTTGTTTATAAATCATTTCTTTGTGAATTTATTACGGCCTTTATTATCCAGTCCTTGATAAACTCTATTCTCTAACAATATCTTTTGTTAAACGGAAATTTCCTTGCAGAAACCTATCAAATTATATCATATAAACTTTAAAATGTTACAAACCAAATCATTTACCTCATTGCAACCCAAGGTGGGTTTATTCCCTAATTCGAGGTTATTATAGCGTACCTTTTAGGTAATTGCTAAAATTATTTGGTTTTTCGGACCACCCTTGTATTCATCTTAATTATTTTTTCCATTTTAATTGTGTTTTTTCCGTCAAAAAGGGATGACGTGATAGATCGTTATTCCGGTATTTCGAATTTCTACGAAAGTGGTAAACAAAAGTCAAGCAAGTTCACGTCACATCAATGATTATTTAAGGAGTTGCGATTGCAGGAAAAAGGTACTTGGAATGGCAAGCCATACCAATTAAATATGATAAGGGAATGGCCAGTGAAAAGTGACAAATTAAGAACAGAATATTTGGTACCATTTGAAAAATCGTATCAAGGAACGATTTGTAGTCAAGGAGTTAATTTTTTTGCGTCGTAAAACGTGAGAGAGATGAAAATGAAGTTTTTTCACATTTTTCTTGTCTTCCGTTTGTATTTTATGCAGGGGTCTTTCTCATGTTTCCCGGAAATTATCCGTAAAGGCCTTTCTTTCTCCCTCAACTCTTCCTCTCCTTTTCCCGCTCTAAATGGCCTCCTGCCTCACATCAGGAAGTTAATTTCTCGAGATGTCTTCCGAAAAAAAACTACTAGGTTCAATCAAAAAGAAACTTCCTTTTATAAATTCAGGCGAGTATTGTCTTCTAGACCGGTCGCCATCTTTCTGTCATTTCTTTCCATGATTTTTTATGATTAATTTCCTAATTGCCGTTTTTCTGGCCAAAGCATTTTTAACGGAAATAATTCATCTTTTATTTTTTTAAATATATCCTGCGAGAGAGAACGATTTGCTTTCCCAATGACACCTTGATATGATTAATCTGGTAATAATACTGGATCCCATTTTGCAAAGTAAGTGTCATTCGCAAGTGTTACTGCAAATTGATATCGTAAGGATGCATTCAAATGAAATTGAATTGAGATCAAAGTTAAATTTAATTTTGATTCAAATTAAATTAAAAGTAGCTTAATTTCTTCGGTTCCGGCTGAAATTTTTATTAATAGTCAACTGCTTGGATTCTTCTATTTCTGGGTGCAGATTAACTGATGATCTAATTTACTTGATTCATTAGTATTCCTTATCTTACTACATTTCCCAATTGATTGATAACCCTTACTCATTTTCTAATCCAAGTATATGATCCCTCTTGACGTGAATTGTCACGCCTTTGAAGCTTTTTGAGTTAACCTGGATGATGAAAATTGACCTCTACATTCTCTAGTTGCGCCATCCGCGTTGTTTTCTCATTACATTTCCTGCACACGTTTCCTGTGCCCCATAGTTATACGAAATGAATTAAAATAAAAATATCATTTTCTTAAAGTTCTCGTGATTACGCACACTATAAAAATGTAAAGGTATGTTCAAGCTACGCCAGTGTTAAAATTCAACTACTACATAAATATATTGTTGTCACGCCTTCTCATGGGGAATCCCCGCGATATAGGAATACACCCTAAATAAGATCGATATACCATGTATTCCGCTAAACGAAATGTAATAAAGAATAAATAATATTTAAAGGCGGGCTCTTACCCATTCCCATGTCCTCGTCATTCATTGCAATATCTTTCATTGCAAATGTTACTAAATATGTTTGAATTTATTATTGGTTTGTAATTGTTAATGTACGAGTATATACCGTGAATTCACTATCCTGTCACATTAACATTCCCAGGTTTTGTTCAATAGCTTCTTCAACGAAGATTATTTTTTCTAACGTTTTCTCATTCCATTTTTCAAAAATTACCTTTGGATTAGCAATGGTATTCCCACCTCAAAAGTCCTGGCTCTTTCTTGCCTACGTTCGTTGGCTTAATTCTACTATCCTCGACAGAAAATTTGGCAAACCGTGAAGTAATCGTGAATTGGCAATAAAAATTTAAATATATAATCTGATCTTCTAATACATTATTAATAAATGATTTAGCGTATTTCTTGATCTTGCAGAAAACAACGTGAGTGAAGCCTAATTTTTGATTTTTTATGCTTAAGTGATACAAGGCTTCAGTGTAGGTGCAGGTTTCATTGATGGTAAACGGTGTACGTATGCACACTGATTTGTGTGTGTGGGTATGTATATAATTATTATTCGCGCATGTAGTTTTTCTTCTCTACGAAAACCTTATATTCTCTCGGTCAGCAGTTATAGATAATTACTGTTCTGTTTATCGAAATACTGGTGGAATATTTCCTTTAACAGAACCTTATTTAGTGTATGCGTTTTATCATGTTACCAATTCACAAGCTAGAATCCCTCGGAGGTTAGGGATTAGTGTATTATAATTGACGGCTCTGGATAAAATGCAGTGGAGTGGCGGTTTCTGGCGAGGAAGATCGAGGCGCGTTGGCATAGTTTTATCCCCGAAAATGAATCCTGATTGCCCCTGGCGAACCTAATCGGAATTCATCCAACCAGGAAATCTGTCCTCGCCTGGATCATTTCCTGGGAGGGTACTTTTCGATGGCTTAGTTATGGCTCCAGCGATACACCAGTAGATAACTTTCAGTCCGAAGGACTATTAGGATAACGTAATAGATCCAGTGAGACGTGGACCAAAAGGCTTTCACGTTCAAATCTCTAGACTTAACCAAAGCTTAGCTGATTATATTCCTATTTCTGTGATTCTTTCGAGAAGAAATGATAAATTTCATGTTCTAAGTGTACCTGGACGTAAAATTCCCATATGACCCTGGATGTAAAACTTCCATGTACCAATATACTATTAAATTAACACTTTCACTGCGTATCATTCTAAATATGGCGACTTTTGGAATATTAGACAAGGCAAAGAAAATATTAAATATTTTTTCATTCAAAATTTAAATTAACATGCATCCAAATACGAGGGTCATCCGGAAAGTAGTACCCGTTTGTGAAATAAAGACACAAAAGTAAATATTAACAAACATAAAAAATTTTATTTGAAAGAGGATACTTTAAACTACTTCTCAACATAATCTCCAAGCAAATTAAGGCATTTGTCATAACGTGTGACAAGTTTCTGTATTCCTGCTGCATAGTCCTTCGCCGCCAGCTCATTGAGATGCAGGGTCACTCCTTCTTTAAGTTCTTCATCGCTGTCAAATCTTTTTCTTGCCAAAAAGTCTTTAAGCTTTGTAAAGAGATGAAAATCTGAAGGGGCCAAGTCCGGGCTATACGGTGGATGGTCGAAAGTTTCCCATTTGAATTGCTGCAAAAGTTTTTATGTTATCCCAGCTGCATGAGGCCTGGCATTGTCATGAACGAGAATGACACCAGTAGACAATAGACCTCGCCGCCGATTTTGTATTGCCCGCCGTAATTTCTTTAATGTTTCACAATACGCATTGGCATTAATAGTGTCTCCACGGGCCATAAAATCAATAAGCAATACACCTCGTCGATCCCAGAAAATGGTTGCCATGAGTTTCCTGGTGGACAGAACTGTCTTGAATTTTTTTGGTTTGTTTGGTGAATGATCATGATGCCACTTCATTGACTGTCGTTTACTCTCAGGTGATGCATAACAAACCCATGTTTCGTCACCAGTAATTATGCGAGTCAAGAAAGAGTCTCCTTCATCAGAATAACGTCCCAAAAACGTCAGTGCTGCAGCCATACGCTTGGTTTTGTGCTCATCTGTAAGCATGCGAGGGACCCATCTTGCACAAATTTTTGCATAATGCAGATGGTGTTTAACAATTTCATGAACAATTGTTCGAGAAACATTGGGAAAATGCTCACAGATGTCATCAATTGTGACGCGCCGATCGTTCCTCACGAATTCGTCAACTGAGCTCACCAGTTGGTCTGTAATGACAGACGGTCTCCCCGAACGCTCATCGTCGTGTGTGTTCCCCCTCCCCATGTTGAAGTTGCGACACCACCGCCGAACAGACGACTCGTCCATTACATTGTCTCCATACACCTCCTTTAATTGGCGATGAATATCACATGGGCGAACGTTTCTTGCATTGAGGAATTTAATCACTGCCCTCACTTCACAACTGGCGGCGTTCTCAATTTTTTTAAACATTGTAAACAATCACAGAAACAACACAGGCAATGCTAGCGTCACGCAACTTGGCTCAGAGAAGGCAGACAAGCCACTGAAGCTATCTGACCTCGTCCAGCGGCTACTCGCGTCGTCAGCACTTCATGCGGCACGAACGGGTACTACTTTCCGGATGACCCTCGTAGATGTACCATGTCCAAAAATATTCTTAGTTGTCACGGTCTATTTTCAATTCTTACTCTAGTTCTGGAAAACTTGTAATTGCTAAATTTCAAGAAACTGCGGGAGATTCCGCAAAAGTAACTTTAACGGAGTCATCCGCTACGTGTGCATTACAATGCAACAATTTCAGAGAGTAAAAATCATTCACCTTGACCGGGATTCGAACCCGGATCCCTCGATAGCCGGCCGAGTGGTTTAGCATAAAGCTTTAGCCTAAAGCTTTAGGCTAAAGCACTCGGCCGGATATCGAGGGATCCGGGTTCGACTCCCAGTCAAGGCGAATGATTTTTACTCGCTGAAATTGTTGCATTGTAATTGCTTTTGAGCCATAGAGAATGAGAGGGAAATCAGAAAATTGTTTAAAACCAGGATTGTAATATTTTTCATCATCACATGATTTTCCAGGTGAAAATATGATGAGCTGCTGTCGCCTAAGCAAACAGAAATTCAAAATAGCGGGAAACACCTTTTCCCATGATAACGTTGGTATCGATAGATAGATGTAATGCTGCACAGTAATACGTATGATTTATAAGCACAAGGCACGAGCATTACTCGAATCTTGGACGATGTTTGCAAGGAATTAATTCTCTGCCGTGGATCAACTCGCATAACTACTTGTGATCGTTCAAAGGAAATTAATTATACTTTATGAGCCGTCAGGCGCGCTATCTTTTAGTGGTTACTGCTTTAGTGCTTATTTGTGGAGGAGGCGGGGTTGGTTTGGAAAAAAATAGTCCCACGAACTATCCTTCCACACTCCCTCATCATGCTCATATTGATTTCTCCTGAGTGGTTAACGCGGAAACGATCTCAATGTCTGCAAACCCTCCCAAGGACCCTATCAATCCTATTTAAACAACAAGAAAGGTAAAAGTGTTTGGCATTACGTAAAAGAAAAATGTTATACACTAAATACAAATAATAGGCGATAGGAGTAATACATAAATGGAATCAGTCATTCCATTAAAGCGCACATTACCTCTGACCATCCTCATACAGTCAGACACATTGTATTTACTATAAAGTTAAATTATGATACACTTAAACATGAGCCATCATTGCGTGTTGTTAGGGTCAGTCATTCCAGTTTTTACTGAGTAAAATTTGGTTATTAGGCTTTTCCTGATGCTGCTTCCTTTCAACAAAACGTTTGATAGTAATCCAAAGGAAATGTCTGTGCTGTTTTTCCTTTGCAGGCAGCAACGGGAACGCGGATCCGGAAGCACCGCCGGCCAATTACGGACGCAGGAGGAGCCGCGCTGTGCTCTATCAATTATCAGGCCACTACAACAAGCAAGACCACAAGATGAAGAGGACAAAGCTGAAACTGAACAACGTAAGGAAACCGGTACAAAACGCACACACTTACTAACAAATCAAAATCTCGGTGTTTTTCTTCGTACATTTATTACTCTTTAAGTGTTTCAGTATATTTTTGATGTTTACTAATTCAAAGTATGGTCAGCTATTTACTGGATCATTCTTAATTGTTGATTTTCAAATGGGCATGAGTACAAATGCATACAATAGTCCTGTTTCTCGACTTCAAAATATCATTTACCCGTAAAAATTGGAAAAATATTTTTTTAATGCTATATTTTTCAGTGAAAAAACTCTTAATTCTACCTGGCAGGCACAAACACACATCTATGATGACTCGAAAATGTGTAAGTTGTAGATAGGTGACAAGTTGATAAATAAATTGGTGAAAATGACATAATATTTTAGAACATACAAAACAGCTCCTCTTCCATTGCATTGGGCAGCTTTCCTTGGCATACTCTGACTCAACGGGAGTGATGATGAATTCTTAATGAAGAAAACTATTTATTCGTCAAGATAAAACATTTTTAAAACTTTTATTAAATTTATTTGTTCTGTTCCCTCTTTGTCATTATAATGCACTTAAAATGTGTTAGATTCTTGATTAACGATAACTTTTTAGTAATTCATTTAATTTTCTAATGAGAGTTTTTGCTAAGAAAATGCTGTAAGAGTTATTATTGACACCATTTGCCCCAAAAAGACCTTCCTTGAAGATAGTTAGCATTATAGAATAAAAGGACGTAGCCTACTAGCATGTGAATAGTTTTCAGAATTTTGCATTTAGTTCTATAGTACAGCTCTAATTGTTTTCATGTTGAATAAAAATTCTGTATAGGAGGTATTTCCTATGCTAAAAAAACAAGTTCACTGATATTATTGCAATATCTTTCAACGGTAAATATAGATTTCCAATAGTGAGCATATTAGAAATGTTGAGTTGGAGAATTATTCTGGCTTAAAAACTTTCAAAATTCGTCCGTCTTGGAGAAAATGATATTTTGAGCGTAATTATCCTTCGTACCCTTGATCTAAAAGTAAATACTTTCCATGACATCGCGCTTAGAACATATTAGTCAATTAATTATGTACTTGATCCAATTAATATATAACCATAAGGCCTTTAATGCTGCAAGTTACCTTTTTATTCTCTGCATGCGGTAAAAACAGTAGGTTCCATAACTCATCTGCGGACCATTTGACAGCAAGCCGATCACGTTTGGATGAACAGGGAGTCTAGGCAAAAACTGACCAAACAGTCTCCCCAACAGCAAATTCATGTCTCATAAATATAAAATGATAATGGCTTTCGCTGAATTGCATTGGCTTCTCCATCAATTCGTTCTCCTTTTAAATTACGTAATAAATATATAAATCTACCGACTGGAAGGCATTTTATTTCGGCTTCTAGATCATGTTTTATTTATCATGTGGGATACTGAGCATGGGCACCATTGGAAAGCTGAATTCCTATTTCTCTTTTTAATTTCCATTTTAAATAGACGATTAATGCCGGCTGCAATTTTTTCACCACTCAGTTGTTACCCTGACAGAGAAACTATTGAAGATTTTTCCATTATCATTACGTTCTACTGAACGCATAAAAACATCAAGATTAATTTATTTATTTAATACGATCAAAGGAGGGAGCATTGGAACAAAATCCACTCGACGAATTCTTTGAAAGATTGAAACATCCTTTGATTAATGCAGGACAGACATGATTTTTTTGTATAATAGTGTTTTCCGCATAATTATTTTTTTCGTGGCATGTCGCAGCCATGGCCTATTTCCTTTTTAAATTTTTGCTCAAGAGCTTCACTTTCATATTTCTTTTCCATGGTTTTATTTCCGTGTTCTCTGAACCAGAAACTTTTTTCGAAGAGATGGCTTTCCATTATTTTTAGGAGCATCATTGAATTTCATTTCTTTTAAATATTTGTGTATTTTCAACATTTCTCAGAAGTTATGAATCGTGCATGTAATGGAATAGCTAGTTGAATCGCATAGTTTGCAGTCTATTGAATGATCTCCACCTTTAGGTTGGCATGGAATTTAGATCGTTATTCATTTTTAGAGCTACCTACTGGTTTTTTAATCTATGTTAAATGTTTTGCTACTGGGTGTAATTGTTTACGTAGCCAACTGGATGAGTCCGCTTTTTCAGGCGATTAAGTGAACGATTACATTCATTAATTAATAAGTATTTCCGATCGCAAAATTGCAAAGATTGAATTTTTAAAATTCTGTCATTTTTTTAAGTTAAATTTCATGCTAAGATAATTACTTCTCTAAATCACGCGTGAAATAAATTCAGAAGGAAATACACATGCGTCGAAAATCGTGCTACCTAAAACAATTTCAATAGAAATGTCGATTCATATTGGATTTATATTATTTAAACCCATATAAAATATCCTTTTTGGGTATTTATATACTATTTAAGCTTTAAACTGAGATTGTGAAAAAACCATCAAACTGATTTTTATATATTCGAACCTTTGTACTTATTACTTTTTTTATCGTAAAATTACGCTACCCTAGCATTTTTGAGTGAATAGAAAGTACTTCTTTATTCCGTGAAGATTTATTTTAATTAATTTCCGACTAGAAGTTTGTTGAACAAATGTTAGAACCTAATAGTAATAGCAGTGACTTCATAGCATGACTTAAATACCTTCGCACAGATTTGAACCATAGCTCAAGTAAAATCCTCGAATATACACTCCCTATTAATTACAAAGGACACCAAGTTAACAATTTTAATTACAGTCATGCTAAAATGTTTGCTTTGACCTCGCGAAATCCATACTTCTCCCTCCGTATCGTCGAAGCATTAATCAATAATTATAATAGTGATATTACGGATAACAGCGATATCAGGACATCAGCCACACGCCTCCCACGAACAACACTCAACACGTACTTCTAATTTACAATATGAAATAACATCCTTCTCTCTCGTTTGCTGTCCTCCACGTGAATCCAGTCGCTCCTCCAGCCTCGGAGCGCAGCTGCTCCCCTCCCGGAGTACAAAGCGGCGGCCGCCGGCGAGAAGAGCCGCCTCGTGCTCCGCCACTACGGCACATTTAAGGCCGTGTGGGACTGGCTAATGCTCCTGGCCACAACGTACGTGGCCGTGGCCGTCCCTTACAATGCATCCTTCGTCGCCTCTGATGGAAGACCATCTGTCGTATCCGACGTGCTCGTCGAGGCCCTCTTTATAATCGGTGAGTAATGCACTTTTTATAATTTTTTACGTATCACATTGCCTATGTTTATTTTGTGGGATCGAAAAACCGTTTGTTGTGGTGTAGCTTGTTTGTTCTTATAGTATACGATGTCAGGACGGTAGTAGATCGCTCTGTCCATCTGTTCGTATATAATTTTTGAAAGAAATGATACTATCTTGATAATATCTTCTTTGTTTTAAATGATTTCTTTTTTGGTGATTTTTCTTTAAAACAAAACACTATGAAATGGATTCCATCCAATCCTACTTTAATGCGTGCATAAACATCATCGCAGTAATAGATCATAGTTGAGATTGGAAGTGATATTGAAGTATGATGTTCAGCCTTGCTTAATAATTCACTCGAAAAATATAATTATAATCAATAAAATATCGGAAATAAAGGTTATACAGGGAGCGTGCGTTCATGCAAAGTTGGTATTAGATAAAAAAGTTAATTCCTCGGATAGAATGAGAACAAGTCAAAACCAATCTAACTATGAATATTGTTTCATGCAAAAAATATACCGTTGAGTACTTCGACACGTCCATCGGTAATATTGGCGGTCTGAGGTAATTTAATTGGTTTATGCCCGCTCCAATGATGTCGAAAAGAACGTTTGCGAAAATGATTGAAGTCAATGCGTAATATTCTTCGTTCATCCACGATTCACTCAACAAACACATATCTCTCTTAAAAGTTTTGCACGGGTCAGGATAGATAAGCGAGGCAATTCAGAAGATTGGGCAGAGGTGTAATCGATCGATCTGAAAACTATCGCAAAACTCTGCCCGGAGGGACGAACCCCAACACGCAGCATAGTGAACTGAAACTTTTCAGATAGGAGGTGTGTCTCCTTTACCACCTCTGAGAGTTTATAACGGCGTCGATAAGGAATCCTCTCCCTTCGGTCGTTAGCCAATATTCGATACCTTCCGTGAGGGAAAGGGAACGTAGGGAAAAATGATCTGCCTAGTAAGTCCCCTTTCTCACAGTCGTCGGAGAGTCTTTGGGGAGACACCTGTTGCCCAACGCCTGAAATTTCCCCTCCGTTCTCAATTTTCCCATCACTCCTCTGCCTGTCCCGTCTCCTGCTGTCTTCCTCTGCCTTCTCACCTACATTGCCTTCATCTTCCCCTTATTCGCTCCTCTTCTCCTGCATCTCAATCACTCACTCACTTCAGACTGGTGAGCTAAACCTTTTAAACCCCCAACCCTTGAATACTTCAGTTCAACCACCATCTTAGTGTCACCGAAAGCCGCCAAAATAGGCCTAGCGTTGCCGCCGCAACTGATCGGATGAATGTTTTCAGTGAAAGGAGAGAAGAAGGAGAGAGAAGAGAAAGTCACGTCCGCTGAACAATCTGCTTTTTTATTTACCACCATCTTTTCTTTCTCCCTCCCTCTTCTTCCGTCTCTCTTTTCTTCCATCCATCCCCTCATTTCACGCACTCTCTCTCTCTCCATCTCCATCCTCGTCTTCTACCCTTACATCTCCCTCCACCTTTCCCAACTCACTCAAAATTCCGCACAGTGCTCCATTCAGGGGAACCATCAAAACGTGTGACTGTGGCACCTCAAGTCGTAGCAGGTGCTAACATCCTCGCTCATCTCACACTCCATTTATCAGATTGGGGAGCATAAGATATGGAGGTTAGATGAGTATTCGAGTGGTAGAGGCCGTTCAGTTTAAGTGAAATAGAAATCAGTTAAATCCACTGATTTGCACTTAAGTTATTTCGATTTTAATGCACTTTTTCATTTAATTCTGCACTCCTACGAAACAGTCCATCTTTTGTATCCCCTGTGATTGTGTACGGCTTGGAAAAAACAACCATAAAAGCATGAGGACCTAAGGCGGTCGAATGCATTTCATATGTGAATTTGGAGAATCCGTAAACAGGAATGAATATAATAGGAATGGATTAAGAATAAATGAAAATTATTTGACTCGGAATAGACATAATTGGGAACTAAGACAAAATAAGGAGACAGGTGGGATGGTTTTTGGCAGAAGGAGACAGGTACATGTATAGTACAAAATAATATGTATATGTATTCGTATTGTGAATTTCAAAACATAATGCCAGTACACAAAAGTTTATGGACTATGAGATTTGCTAAAACTTTTTAATGATGCTCTTACACAAATACGATGACTTGTTCGGGACACTCTTTTGAAACCCTTACATTTGAGAGAATATCATGCACTAAATGCGCAAAAAATATCAACATTTTTTGGGTATTTTAATCTTAATTGATGCCCTTAATATGGAAACAAATATACAAAGCATTGATTATATTAGTTTTACACAGCAACGATATCGACATTGCTGGAAAATTATAATAAAAATGGCAACCACTCAATTTTTTTTTCGTGGATTATGAGAGTTATCCTAAAGGAACGTCACAAGTACTAATTAATAGAAATTGTATTCCCGAAGATTTTTGAAAAAATTCCATGCGTATTTTCCTAAATTATTGCCATGAAAATATCAGGTAGCACCCTAAAATGAGCACTTACGTTAAACTTTCAATTTTCGTGATATCTGTTCATTATTTGATTTCAAAATATGCCACGGTTTGTAACTTTACCCGACCTAATGCTCGCATACAGATAAAACATTAAGTATCCAAGACCCATTTGAAAACAAGGCCGGAGAAAAAGATCCACTTGTACAGACAAGTGCCTCTCAACAGTGTTTTTTATTTAGTTGATATACATTATCTTGTGAATAATCTTTAACTGCAGCCTGCATCTTGAAGTAAAGACCTGTTGTGAGTTAGAAATGTCAATTGAAAGATTAACTTTAGAGAACAACGCTAACTTTTTCAAATGTTACAATAATGGATTACTTGGTTGGGCACAATTAAGTATTAATGTTTCGATAATTTTACAAGTAGAAAAATTATACTAATACTACTTCACGAGCTATAGATAAGTACATATTTCAGTTAATTTATCAAAATCAGAAGACCTTCATACCATTTTAAGGAACGTACAATCAACGTCTCAATTTACTAGAGTAGAAAAACTTTTAATAGTTAAGAAATGCATTAGTCAGAATTCCAAGATTCAGTCATTTTCTTTTTTTCTGTACCACCACATATCAATACCAATTTATTAACAAAAATCATTTTACTGGAAAGTGAATATTGTTATTTTTTAATTTCCCATCAATATAAGTTTAGAGTTACAGTATTTCCATTTAGATATAGTGCGTTGGCGTCGGGAAATTTTATGAGTAGCACGATGTCGATGGAGTAAATTCTCGGATCCTGTGGTGTTTTTTTTCATGTGTAGTATAAGCATCGTTAAGCTGCTTGCGAAGAGCAGTAATTGAGGAAGGATGGAACGAGACTTTGCCTCTTAAAAGACGCTTTGATATGTAGAGTGAAGTCTTCGTCACATGACCCAACCCCCTTTCTTCCGCCTCACGACCCTCCCACGGGTAAATCCCAAAGCCGAAGAGCCACGAACGAGTGATGACGGCAGTTGAGCGTATATGAAAACTTGCTCTCCGGTGAAGACGCAAGGGTGGGTCCCCCTTGACGTATTTCTCCTCCTGAGACCGCCGTTTCTCGTTGATTACCTCCTGAAAAATAAATAAGCTCCCAATTCCCCTTTGTTCTCCGCTTTTCTTCCGCTCCGTTAAATTTTTCCTTCTAGATAGAAATGCTGTTTCGTCCTGAATAATGAATGTACGTACGTTGATTTTAACAAACGCTCCCCAGCTTTATAGCCGAAATATTTCTCATAAGGAATTCCGGAGTCGAGAAAAAATTGCGTAAAACTTAAGTAAAAATTTATTTTGAGAGCCAATAAATATAAACCCTCGCCTTCAAAAAATGTATTATAAAAAAGGAAATTGTATTTTTTAAGTCATAGAAATAGTGAATATCTTGAAATAAAAAAACCATTGCACTCGTATGCGTGAATTTTACCAGACTGTTTTATGCTTGACCTCGCGGATTCGGTCTACATACAGGTACCTTATATGGAATTTATTGTCTCAGGCGTAACTTTATGGAATTTGCATGACATAATGAAATGAAATACTTTACTTTGTAATTCTACACAACTTATTTAAAAAACACGACCCAGGTTTCGACGTTGAACGTCATCATCTGGTGATCTGATTTATATATATATATATATATATATGTAAACACAGAGTTAGGTAAAATGAAGTACAAATAGTTAAACAATAAATTGAGAAGGGCCACAAATAAAGCAAAAGAAGAATGGTGGAAAACGCAATGCGAGGATATGGAAAGTTTACAGAAGAAGGGTGAAATTGGTGCTCTATACAGCAAGGTTAAGTTATTATCGGGAAGTAAGAAGGCAAGATCTGTGCTAACAGTTAAAGATAAATGGGGTAAGATAATAGTTGAACCAGGAAAAATCCAAGAGAGATGGAAGGAATATATAGAAACACTGTATGGTAAAGAACTTAGGCCGACAAGGTTAGACATAGAAAAGGAACATGACGTAGAAGAAGATAGCTTAGGTCCAGGCATACTCTACGATGAAATAGAAAGGGCATTAAAGGAGATGAAAGCAAACAAGGCTGTGGGGGTGGACATTATTCCTGTAGAAATGTTGAAATGGTTAGGGAAAGGTGGGAAGAAGGCCATATATGGACTGATTCGTAGTATCTATGAGGAAGGAATCTGGCCGGAAGATTTCGTGAGATCGGTGTTAGTTCCTATTCCAAAAAAGGCAAAGGCTTCGTCATGTGAGGATTACAGAACAATAAGTTTGATATCCCACGCAGCTAAAGTTATTCTCAGGATCATCAACAAAAGGATAGAGAGTAAGGCAAATGATTACTTAGGGGATGATCAGTTTGGGTTCAGGAGAGGAAGAGGTACGCGTGATGCCATTGCAGTAATGAGATCACTAGTCGAGAGGAATATAGAATACAATCAGGACGTTTTTGCCTGTTTTGTAGATTTCGAAAAAGCGTTTGATAGAGTTTAATAAAACAAAGTTTATGCGATTTTCCAGAAAGAAAAAGGCTAAACTAAATATTAAAATAGGCGGGGAAAGAATAGAGCAGGTAGAGCAGTTTACATATCTCGGAAGTGTTTTGGACCAACACGGCCAATGTGGTAGGGACGTAAGGAGAAGAATTGCGCTAGGCAAGGAGGCTTTCTCAAGGAGGAGGGAGTTGATGATGGGGACGTTGAGTGGGGATGTTAAGACAAGACTCGTAAAGGCTCTGATATAGAGCGTAGCTATGTACGGCGCGGAAACGTGGTCACTGAAGCAGGAGGATAGACGTAGATTGGAGGCTTTTACGAGACTGACACCAGTAGACAATAGACCTCGCCGCCGATTTTGTATTGCCCGCCGTAATTTCTTTAATGTTTCACAATACGCATTGGCATTAATAGTGTCTCCACGGGCCATAAAATCAATAAGCAATACACCTCGTCGATCCCAGAAAATGGTTGCCATGAGTTTCCTGGTGGACAGAACTGTCTTGAATTTTTTTGGTTTGTTTGGTGAATGATCATGATGCCACTTCATTGACTGTCGTTTACTCTCAGGTGATGCATAACAAACCCATGTTTCGTCACCAGTAATTATGCGAGTCAAGAAAGAGTCTCCTTCATCAGAATAACGTCCCAAAAACGTCAGTGCTGCAGCCATACGCTTGGTTTTGTGCTCATCTGTAAGCATGCGAGGGACCCATCTTGCACAAATTTTTGCATAATGCAGATGGTGTTTAACAATTTCATGAACAATTGTTCGAGAAACATTGGGAAAATGCTCACAGATGTCATCAATTGTGACGCGCCGATCGTTCCTCACGAATTCGTCAACTGAGCTCACCAGTTGGTCTGTAATGACAGACGGTCTCCCCGAACGCTCATCGTCGTGTGTGTTCCCCCTCCCCATGTTGAAGTTGCGACACCACCGCCGAACAGACGACTCGTCCATTACATTGTCTCCATACACCTCCTTTAATTGGCGATGAATATCACATGGGCGAACGTTTCTTGCATTGAGGAATTTAATCACTGCCCTCACTTCACAACTGGCGGCGTTCTCAATTTTTTTAAACATTTTAAACAATCACAGAAACAACACAGGCAATGCTAGCGTCACGCAACTTGGCTCAGAGAAGGCAGACAAGCCACTGAAGCTATCTGACCTCGTCCAGCGGCTACTCGCGTCGTCAGCACTTCATGCGGCACGAACGGGTACTACTTTCCGGATGACCCTCGTATATACATATATACACACGCACACATATGAGGGTGGTCTGAAAAGTTTCCGACCTAAAAAAGATGCAAGGCATTTTTTCTGAGATTTTCTGAGGTCGGAAACTATTCAGACCACTCACGTATAAGTATATATATATATATATACTCACACAAATTCATATATTTGTGTGTGTATGAAGCTAAAGTCAGTTGAAAATTAATTATTTTTAAATATTATTTTGATCGAGAATCAAGTAAACTCAATATGATATCTTGCCAACTCTGTCATCATGAATTATTGTTGCCATAAATGAATAACTTGGTAAACATCTACATTTAAATCGATCCATGTTATCCAGCAGGACCAAGAGACTAGTTTAAAAAGGCGAGAAACCATATCGTAAGGTGGTTTGGGTATACGAGGTGCGTTCAAAAATTAACGGGAATTTTTCCATTTCGCAGGCTTGGACAGTCCGATTGTCAAATTTTTTTTATTATGTTGGTATACATACCCCTTAAGTATGATAAAACTTTCAGCTGTTTTGATTGTGGGCTTTGTCTGTGACAGCCACTAAGGTCAGACCAGTTTTATGAACTCGGCGATTTTCGTTTGTACAAAGAAATGGATCGAAGATTTTGTATCAAATTTTACGTAAAAAATGAAATAGAGTGAAACGAAGTGTGTGAAATATTAACAAAGGCCTATGGTGAGTCTGCTATGAGTAAATCAAGAGTTTACGAGTGGTATAAACGTTTCCAAGAAGGCCGTGAAGACCTTGAAGATGACGAACACCCTGGCCGCCCCAGTACATCAACAATGGATGAAAACGTGGAAAAAGTGAAATAAATGGTTATGAACGATCGCCGAATCACAATTAGAGAGGTCGATGATGATGTTGGCATATCGATTGGATCATGCCATGACATTTTTTCCATTTTTTTGGGTATGAAAGGTGTGGCAGCAGAATTCATACCAAAATTGTGGAATTTTGAACAGAAGTAGCGGCGAATGGAAGTTGCTCAGGAGTCACTAAATGAATTAAACGACGATACAGAATTACTGAAACGTATTATAACAAGTGACGAAAAATGCGTTTATGGATATGACGTTGAAACTAAGACTCAATCATCCCAGCGGAGGCATTCTGGCTCGCCAAGACCGAAAAAGGCTCGCCAAGTGCGGTCGAACGTGAAGGTTATGTTCACTGTGTTCTTCGATTTAAATGGCATAGTGCCTCATGAATACCTGCCGCCAGGTCAAACAGTCAATAAAAAGTACTACCTACAAGTTCAACGCCGTTTGCGTGAAGCAATCCGAAAAAAGCGTCCGGATCTTTGGAAAAACAATACATGGCTTTTGCACGACGATAATGCACCAGCTCACACTTAATTGCTTCTTCGTGAATTTTTGGCCAAAAACAGTACTGTAAAGATACCCCAGCCTCCATATTCGCCATATATGGAGGCTTCGTGTGACTTTATAAGTGCTCGTAAATGCTGAATAGGGAAGAATGAAGGACTGCACCAAACCAATCATAGGATTGAAATGCTGATTTCGATGATGTTGACTATAGATTACTTAGCCCTTCAAAGGTTATATACGTATTTTACCCACACCGCGATCGTTTGCAGTTATTCTCACCCATTATCTTTTGCGTGAGAAATGACATCTTAAATCTATCGATTCAAAAGTTTATCTCTGTAATCTTGTTTTTATTATTTGCCGTTATGCGATTGGGCTAATAATACTTTGTGAATCACTGAAGAGATCCGCTTCCAATTTATGCCCGAGATTAAATCTGTAATTTTGGCCTTCGCCCCGGGAGTGATTCCCATCCTAATTCCTCTATTAACATCTATGCGCTACTAAGTTTATGGTAAATAAGTTTGACAAATCCATCTCTTTTACCCTGCACGCGATCTAGTTCGTCAATCAATCTAACTTCATGAAGATCCCATCCATGCTAGTGGCATGGATCCATTCTAGGAGAATATTCTAAACGAGGTCTAAAGCATATCTTCCTTCGCTACTTCCACAATACTCTCCTTATAATATGTTTTTTCTTGCTAGTGTGTCCACATATATGCCGTAAATGTTTCCCTCAAGAGAAACTGTGAATAAGGTTAACGTCTGAGTAGTTAATGGAAGCTATAGTTACTATTTCTTTGTTTTTTGTATTGCACGTTTGAAAGAGAACTAGTCAAATTCCAAAAATTCATCATAACACACCTCTATAAGTTTAATTTTAATAGAATAAATAATCCATGCCATGCCGTATCTATAGCATTTTCAGTACCTTGCTATGAGACATTTTGTCAAAACTTTTTAAAGCCTAAAAACGCCGTAGGATCCCTCGTCATCGAACTGATAATTGTACAAGTATGTTGTATGTCCCATTACCTTACATGATATAAATATAAGATAGATCTGTAATTAGTCGGCTACCCCTCCTTGTTTTTAAATTTTAGTGTTACGTTAGTTATCTTACAGTCTTTGGGACTCTACATCTATTTTGGACTTCTTAAATATAAACACTAGATGCGACGCTATTTTTTAAACTAATTAACTATAAATTCGAAGGCATTTTATTGGGACTGGTGGATTTATTTAGGCCGACAATTTCTCGTCTATCTAATCTATTCCATTTCTTGAAATTTCAATTTCGGGAATAGAATTGAAAAATTGTTTAGCTAAGATTATACGTGTCATTCCGTTAATTTTGTTTTGCACACATGAATGTCCAAAGTTAAATTTGTAACGGAATAAGCACAACATTTTCATGAGATTAAACAAAAATCGGTTAATGTGGGTACAACGGCTGTTGGGGTAACTTACCCAAATGATTATCATTTTAAAGGATATTTGAACCATCTTTATCTTTAAATCAGTTTTTTTCAACGTGATGCTGAAGACATGTCATAACGTAGTTCATTAGGCCTCATACGCCAGTGTCAGTCGGTCTTAAATCAAATGGCATTGACATAACCCCAATGGCGGCTGTGAGGATGGGGAAGGAGGATGGTCAGGGGAACGGGAGCGGCGACAATACACACGTGTCACACCGATCGTTTCGCCTTGCGAAAAGGGGCGTGCGCAAACATACTACCCATCGAGGCTTACACGGGAGGGTGGTGAGCCCATCTCGAGCCCATTCTAACACGTTCGCTGGAATGTTTTGGCAGGCTCACACACCCCCAACACCATTTTGAGGTTTTGCTACCCTGGTGTGGAAAAACCAAACAAATGCTTGCTCACCCGCGGGTTTCAGATACCGGATAAAAACGATGAACCACTCCATCCCCGAATTTAAACCTCCCGCGCAATATAATCACCCCTTCACCCGCATTAATTATACACCCGCGCATTATACTCACCCCTTCCACCTCTCCTGCGTTTTCTTGCATGTCCGCTTGGATTTTATCCGCTTGGCTCAACATTAACGTCTTATGTCATTGTTTTTTTTGTCCTCCATCCTTTTTATTTATTTTATTGACAATTTATGAGTACCACGAAGTTTTGACGGAATTAATAGAATAATGATGCCGACATATAAATATGTTGGAATTAAATTGTATATAATAAATGGCTGGGGTAAAGGCTTAGTAGGATTATCAATATACAACAAATTAACTATTTTTTAGTCCTACTACAGAGACCCTACGATTCTTCTGTTGCGTATAAGTTACATTTGGTATATTTAATTCTTTGTATTTCATTTTCATTCCTTAGACAGTAAGCATCCAAAATCTCATCCTTTCATCATGTTGGAAGTTTTTCCAAATTTTTTGATTCCCAGTCCCTTTAACGGTGTTTATCTGCGTGTTATCTATGAGTTTCTGAAATTCACCACAGCAAGATTTGCTCCGTGTTCGACAGTTTTTTATTAAAATTGTAATATTCTGGTTATTGTACTTATTATTATCATTACCAGTATTCTACCAGTCTAACCGTAATTTCTACGCAACAGCTCCCTATACTGTGCCTTTATCTTTATACCCACTTGACAATTTCCTTTAACAGCGTCCACAAACTTCCGTGTCTTCTTCCATCTTCACAGCTCCCTCGATCGTTCCTTCTAAGATATCCCTCATCGAGCAGTCCCTTCTAAGCGCATCTCAAAGCCAATTCTTCTTCCTCTTTTCGATGGCTCGATTAGGCCTTTCTCTTCTCCGATTCTCCTCAGCACCTCCTCGGCCTCCACCCTGTCCAACAACACGATCTTCTTCATCTTTCTCCAAATCCAAATTTCGAAGACTTCTATTCTTTTTCTATCGCTTTTCCTCAATGTATATGATTCTTACCCGTATAGTATTACGCTCAATACATAAAAATTCCTTGATCTCTTCCTCAGTTTCAAATTCATTCTGGTACTTGATAATCAGTTTTTTCTCATGCATGTTACTTTAGCCATTTCTACCCTTACTTTTACTTCCCTTACATTCTTACGGCCTTTAGTTGTTTCCGTTCATAGAAATTTATACCGTTGCACATTTTCAAGCCTGTTTCCTCCAAATAAAACCTTCAAGTTTTCCACTCTCCGATTGTTATCACCTTGGTCTTCCATGTGTTGAGTCTCAGGTCATATTCTCTTTCTTTCAATTCTAGATTTTCAGAATTTTGTTCTTCTCTATTTAGCTCTACTTATTGAATTGAGACAGTTTAAAATGGTGTGATCCCACGTTAAATCGAGAAATAACTCGCTCTTCCGCTATCTAATGGCTCTAAACGTCGTATTTCGCTTTGGTCGTGGTCGTGGCGTCGTCGGGTAATATGACATCCGAAGTAGATTTTGCAGTTCGTTGTCTCCTCACCCATTAAAGTTACTTAAAAATAAATGAGCCAAGTGCTTGGCGTGACCGAAATTAAATGAAAACCATTGGTAGGTCGGTTTTGTCTGGTCTTACAGTGCACCCGTCTGTTCCCTCCTTGATAGTGGTTTCTGTGAACATTAAAGGATCCAGCCGTACCATATTTTGAAAATATAGCCCACCTAATGCGATGAGAATTCAGTTCTCTTTGAAGTACTCCCCTTGGATCCTCACGCACTTATCCCAGCTTCGATTCCAATATTCAAAACAATCGGCAAAGTTCTTTTTCAGATTGGTCATGATCTGCCTCGTCAAATTTTATTTATCTCGTCAATGTCCAGAATTTCGTACTGCATTTTCAGGGAAATACAACCCGCAAACGATGACCCAGGTTTTCTGAAAAAAGCTCATTGGTGGAGATGAGTATTGGCTCGACGGCTGTGACCCTGAAACAAAAACAGTCTTCCCAACAATCTTTTGACGAGATAAGGGAGAGTGCAACGAGGCAGCTGATGACCATTCCGATTAAAAGGACTTTACCGATTGTTTTGAAAAGTGGAAGAGACGCTGGGACAAGTATGTGAGGTCCCAAGGGTAGTACTTCGAAGAGGACTAAGGTCTGATTTTTCTACGTAGCCTATTTTTCTAAAAATATTGCATGGCTGAATAGTTCCCGGACACACCTCGTGTGTGTATACATTGACGTATATATTTTTTTGTATCTAGCTGTCCCTCAGTAAGCACATTAGTTATCAGTGAAGGAAAATTAATTTAAAGAAAATTGTACGTTCGCAGATATCCGACCGACGGTTTAGCTTTGAAGCACGCGCTACTCCACGAGATTCGTCACTTGGTTTTGATCGTCCTTTGATGTAATTTTATCTAATATCTTCATAAAAAATGTAACAAATTTTAATTCATAAAAATCGTAGGAAGCTGACGCACAAGGCCGCCTAATCATCACCCTGAATTACAGTCAGAGGGTGAGACCACGACGGGATTTTTAGTAAAATACTCATTAAAAGCAGTTGAAATCTGGGACGTTACAGTAAAATTTTACCTTAACATACAAGGTAAAAATGTTGTAAAAGTGTTTTGCCTATTCTTTTTCCATCAAGGAATATGCGCTGCTGAACGACACGAAGAATTATTTTTTCCTTCGCACAGTTTGTGACCGCATTAATATCTCCGAACGATAGTTTGAGATGTACCATAGTAAAACAATACCGAACGCCACTAATTTGTGCCATATGCACGCTCCTGGTGGCTTTTAGAGTAAACTCTAGATGTTGATGATAAATTTGAAAAGTCAAAATCCTCAAAAAAAGTCCAACTCCGCCCGAATGCAGTACATATCTATTTATCAGAACCATCTGGCCGTCTTTCGCTCGTATCACGTCTCCAACATCTCTCCTCCCCATTTAACCTTCCTCCTCATTCCTCCCCATTCCCCACCCCTCCCACATCACTGACCTTTCCCTCTCCGGAGCGACGCTCTGGCTTACCCAATACTCAGCCAAGCCTCCCGAAAAACCCCGCCGCAGTGCCCCACCCCTCTGCAAACCGCCTCGCCCTTAAAACATCACCTGTTGCCTCTCCACTCCCACACTCCCCGGGTTTTCGGAAGGGGGGGATGTCAGAGGGGATGGGGTAAGAGGGGAGGGAGGGCCTCTCCTCCACCCACACCCCTTTTCCTCATTGCACTCCGGCTGCCCACCCCCTCCCCCTTCTCGGCCTCAGATCCACAGCCACGGCGTGTTATCCCGCTCCTATCTCCCGGGGCATTCCACTCCCTACCTCACCCCCGCCCTCGGACGCCTCTCGCTCCCACCCCCTCGGTTCTCGCCCTGCCCCACCGCATCCATCACGCAAAGCACAAAAGGGTGGGGCGAGGGGACGGCGAAAGAGGTGTTTTTTTTGTCCGGGTCGTGCACGCTCTTTCATCGCCACCTCCACTTCCCTTTCTCTCCCATTAACCCTCCCGTTCCTCTTATCTCTGCAGCTCATCCATCGCGGCATTCTTCATCACATCCATCCTTCTCACTAACCCCCTCCCAACTTTCCCCACATCTTTCTCCTCCCATGGGAGACGATGCATCAAAGTCTGTCAGCGTGTAAACCCCCACGTGACCTTTATATCTGTCGTAAATTTAAGTAACAGAACTCTCAGCCCCTTCACTCCTGGTCCTGAAATATAAAACAATGAAAGTGAAAGCTTTAGCTATCCTGGTGACTTATTGTGTTTTACTCAGTGCATGTATTCTAACGATGTGGGTATGACCTTAGATATAGCAGTCATACTTTCGGTAAACGGTTTTTAATCCGGGAAATTTGTTTTTAAACAGTTCGTGAGCAGCCTTTTTCGTCCCAAATGCCCTGGAGTAATTAACCAGAAAAATATATTCTCAACTCCGAACACTTCCTTGTGTATCGATGCTTTTATTTTCACCTTCTACTTGAACGCGCTAATATCGGATCGAAATTAGTACACGACGATAAGACGACCGCACCACACCTTTTCGTTTTGCCTATGTCTTGTTAATATCGATTGTGTAGTTAAATTCTGTCATGATAATAAATTGAAGAAAGTTTTATTAAATTTAGTGTGCTATAAGAATCAATTTTTGGCCTTACACCAATTTTAGCAAACATAATTAATTTATCCAGTTAATGTCAAACCTGCGAATTAGCAATTTATTACTGATGAAATTGTACCTACACAGAACAATACGGAACTGAAATCAAATATTTATGGTGTGAAATAGAAGTGAATTATTAGTAGCAGATATGGCCATGATATTAGCCTTTTTATTAAAGAAAAAATAATGTCTTTAAAATAAAAACATATGGTTTTAGAAGTAATTAATAACAAATTCATTTACCTAACTTCCTACTTCACACTACCGGTAACTATGATTCCCACATACTAGAACAAGTAAAAAAGGAAATTAATTGGGGGTAATGTTTGATCAAAATATTATTTTGGTGATCACATCGTAAGTTTTACATTACGTTCTTCGTCAAGTTCACTGCATTACTATTTTAGTTAGTTTGAGCGTGATCAAGGTAGAGTATTTCGCATTTTTTCAGGTTAATTTAAGGTATGGTGAAACAGTATGGGGATTCACTGGCTCAACGAAGCAATACTAATTCACAAATTAGCAGGGAATCATTCCAGAGAGAATGATAGAGGAAAATGAAAGTATATGAATGTGTAAGACCGAAGAGATATTTTTCAACAGGTGGGAATGTTGCCCGTTGCCATATTCCATAGATATTTTATTTTTATTAGGAAACTATGTGACTGATTAATATTCAATGCAACATACACAAACACATGAATTAGCCCTAAAGACCAATAAGAAGTTAAAAATTAACATACAACTTGTTTTTAACCTGTACTAGCGAAATCAGTGTAAAAGAAAATTGGAGGTCGTTCACTTTTACATTTTTTAAAAATAAATTGTTTGTAGAAGTAAGATATCTATACCAATAAATCTATATCTATATACCAATAGATTCTATAAATGAAGTAAAAAAGAAAAGAAAATTTTGGACGTTGCGAGGGGGGGGGTAATGAGTTAAAAATTGAACTTGAACTCAATATGTATTTATGTACTTTGCGACATCTTTTGATATTTTTTTAATTTTTGTGACACCTACTGCAAAGGCTAGAAGCACACGAAGGAGAGAATCTCAATTATATACTCTTATCTGTTTCAAATTGTACATATTTTTTCTGCCATTGTTCCAAATTATATGTTAACCGAATATTGCTTGGCAGTTGTGATCATCAGAATCTCATGTTCTTCAACAAACATGCTGTATTTCTGAGTCGAAGACGAACCAGATGTAAGAGTATATGTGTGTAAAGGCACTCTGGAACCTGCGGGCATGTTTATTAAAAAATATTTAGCTGAATGCCAATGAGTAATGGTGTGAATATGAATGTGAAAGAAAATATTTAAAAATATATTTTGCAACGTATTTCATCACTTGATATGGCGTGTGTAAATTGTTATACATGCATAAGTAAGCCCAAATGTGATTCCCACAGTAATCCTATTCCGGTGATTTCCTCCCGAGCGCTCATGCGCAAATAATCACCTCCTTCATTAGGCAAAACCACAGTTGTATGAATGTTTTCAGCTATTAATAATTAAGCTGTACGAATGCTTACATGCACACCGAGATTAATTTTATTTAAAAATAATTTATAATTAATCAATTCAAAATAATTTTAAACATTGGCTATTTATATGGATCGGGAGCCATAATAACTTTAATGTGGAATTTAATTGCCAAATTTCTATTTTTTGGCGTTTCCTAGTATTAAATATATTTACATTTTTATTTTTATTATTTAAATTATTTCAACTTCGTAAAATGTGTGAGTTCTTAATAATAGATGGTTGTAGAGCATTAACCTTTTGTTATATAGAACTTTGAAAACATCTCTCATCGACAGTTGACAGTATTGAAGCGATGTAGAATGCATTTTTTTAAATCGTTGATTGAAGTTGGTGCTTTACACTCTGCAAAAGGCATTCTTTTTTAGCTGCACTATACCCCGAAAGCCGCCGTAAGGGCGGGTAGGGGAGATGACAAAACATCGGTCCCAGCTGCATAATTATTAGTTCATACGCACTTTTGAAAAAATATTATTTCCTACACAAACACTCGTATGAAATGTTTAGTTATGCGCATATATGCGTCACGGAGTAGTTGAGTAAATCATTAAATATTTGCCCCAAAGTTGGTTGCTCGATTTTGTTATGAATGCACATAGCGCGAAGGGACGAATGAATACTTGAATCTGTTGGTCTGTCAGTGAATTTCATCAATATTTCTTTATGGTAGATATAGAAGTTTTATTATTTTTTACGCCTACATGCGATACGGATTGGATCTATTAGTTCTCCAATCCACCCGAAAGGTGCTGGTCACTTTCATTCCGGACGAAAAGTTTTTCCATCTCTGCTTCTCCACCAGTTGAGTAGTTCTCCGTTCGCCGTATAACTTTCCAATCCCCGAGTGGTCAGGGCATAGCAAAGCTGATTCCATTTTCTTCCTGTATTTCCGTGGAAAGAAAGGTCGGAAACTCGGCTTAATTCGCTAATTTCTCTTTCTTTCTTCCTTCTCTCCAAAGTCCTTGGCGATGTGCCGGGTGAAAATACAATCCAAACGAATCCCCATCACTGATCATTCCCTCCATATTTCATCACGACGCTACTTCCACGCTATTTCTCCTTCCCTTGAGAATACTTTTACACTATTCATCTCAACTCGTTTTCATATTCGCCACTACTCGTTTCAGTGCTTTGTTAGATATTCTTTGAAAAAACTTGTAAATACTCAATTAAATCCTAGTTTCTTTAAGACTGACCCGCACACCTATTCTTTTGGAGCGTATGCCCTATGAAATGTTTCATATAAGTGTGTACTCAAATATTTGATTTCTTCCAAGTTTTTCAGTTCAATTCCATCTATTTTATATATTTAAAATAATATTTCTATAGATAGATAAGAATATAATGGTAAAAGATAAAGATAAATAAGTATAATTACGAGGGTCATCCGGTAAGTAGTACCCGTTCGTGAAATAAAGACACAAAAGTAAATATTAACAAACATAAAAAATTTTATTTGAAAGAGGATACTTTAAACTACTTCTCAACATAATCTCCAAGCAAATTAAGGCATTTGTCATAACGTGTGACAAGTTTCTGTATTCCTGCTGCATAGTCCTTCGCCGCCAGCTCATTGAGATACAGGGTCACTCCTTCTTTAAGTTCTTCATCGCTGTCAAATCTTTTTCCTGCCAAAAAGTCTTTAAGCTTTGTAAAGAGATGAAAATCTGAAGGGACCAAGTCCGGGCTATACGGTGGATGGTCGAAAGTTTCCCATTTGAATTGCTGCAAAAGTTTTTGTGTTATCCCAGCTGCATGAGGCCTGGCATTGTCATGAACGAGAATGACACCAGTAGACAATAGACCTCGCCGCCGATTTTGTATTGCCCGCCGTAATTTCTTTAATGTTTCACAATACGCATTGGCATTAATAGTGTCTCCACGGGCCATAAAATCAATAAGCAATACACCTCGTCGATCCCAGAAAATGGTTGCCATGAGTTTCCTGGTGGACAGAACTGTCTTGAATTTTTTTGGTTTGTTTGGTGAATGATCATGATGCCACTTCATTGACTGTCGTTTACTCTCAGGTGATGCATAACAAACCCATGTTTCGTCACCAGTAATTATGCGAGTCAAGAAAGAGTCTCCTTCATCAGAATAACGTCCCAAAAACGTCAGTGCTGCAGCCATACGCTTGGTTTTGTGCTCATCTGTAAGCATGCGAGGGACCCATCTTGCACAAATTTTTGCATAATGCAGATGGTGTTTAACAATTTCATGAACAATTGTTCGAGAAACATTGGGAAAATGCTCACAGATGTCATCAATTGTGACGCGCCGATCGTTCCTCACGAATTCGTCAACTGAGCTCACCAGTTGGTCTGTAATGACAGACGGTCTCCCCGAACGCTCATCGTCGTGTGTGTTCCCCCTCCCCATGTTGAAGTTGCGACACCACCGCCGAACAGACGACTCGTCCATTACATTGTCTCCATACACCTCCTTTAATTGGCGATGAATATCACATGGGCGAACGTTTCTTGCATTGAGGAATTTAATCACTGCCCTCACTTCACAACTGGCGGCGTTCTCAATTTTTTTAAACATTGTAAACAATCACAGAAACAACATAGGCAATGCTAGCGTCACGCAACTTGGCTCAGAGAAGGCAGACAAGCCACTGAAGCTATCTGACCTCGTCCAGCGGCTACTCGGGTCGTCAGCACTTCATGCGGCACGAACGAATACTACTTTCCGGATGACCCTCGTATTTTATAATTAATAAATATAAATAAATGAAATGTTTTTTGTACATTTTTTTAATTAATTCGTTGAATTGGTATCTTCAATTGCAGAACAGAAACAGTATTCATTTATCTACTGCGCAAACGCGTATTGTTTTACTCATTTTACAAAATATTATTACTCTTGTTTCCAGTTTTCCCTGAAATAAATTTTAATTGGCTAAGCCACACGAAGGAAAATAAAAATGAGCCCATTTATTTTCAATAAAGATGGCCTGCCTGATCAAGTTGATCAGGGTCACATTTCCTTAGGTCATTTTTATTATATGATGGAAATTCCATTTGCATATTAAATAATAATCGCCGAAATAATGAGTTATTGAGAACGCCATCTGATGGACGATAATGATAAGATAGATGTTTACTCTTGAATTGCCTTCCCTACTAACCTTGTTTTGGTACTTCATATTTTTACCGTTTCTTTAATCCTGGTATTATCCATTATTTGATTGGGGGTATTATCAAATGCGAATGCTTGTTTTGGGCCACCGTTAATTTGTTGCTTTCAGCTCATTCTTATAATTGAATCTCTATCCCTTTTTCGGATCCGTCTTTATCCTCTGCCAGGCAGTGAAAAAGTAACTGAAGCTCATGTTCTGGTCTAAAGAAAAACCTGCATTATCTTCCACATTTCCAAATTTAACCTTAATTGTCATTACTGAAGAAATACAATTAACTGAATTCAAACAAATTTTCAGAAATCATTTGTCACCAAGCTCGTATCCCTGTCGAGCACCTTCGTTCAGTTTGGAGAACACGTCCATTAAAATTCCCACCATTCATGAATGTGGACATTACGTGAGGTCAGGCCCCTACATTCCCTAGCAAACATTATCTCAGATGCTTATTTATTAATGTAATTAACATACATACATATATAAATACCATGAAACGCACAAATACTATATATACATTTATATATACATATATAGGACGGCATAGCATGTACAGGTTGCGGATCAGTCTCTTGTCCCACCAATCCATTCCTATTTTCTTCAATACACACACTAGTTTTTCCCAAATCATTCTATCAAACGCTTTTTCGAAATCTACAAAACAGGCAAATACGTCCTGATTGTATTCTATATTCCTCTCGATTAGTGATCGCATTACTGCAATGGCATCACACGTACCTCTCCCATTCCTAAACCCAAACTGTTCATCCCCTAAGTAATCATTTGCCTTACTCTCTATCCTTTTGTTGATTAATACCGCTTATTTATTTTATTGTATACACAAGACTTGTAAAAGTATTATATGTAAGCACACAAACATAATATGCACATGTTTATATTCAATAACTAAACCAAATATGGGAGTAACTTGATTCCGAATCCTTGACGGAATTGTTTAACACTTGCTCGGGAACTAAAAGGCGGGTTTGAGACGGAAGAGCCGTCAGCGTTTACTGAGATTAGCAATCAAGAGAGAATAAAATTTACAGTAGCCAAAAATCTCCTAACTGACAAGTCAAATAACAAACAAGTGAAAGGTCATTTAAGATAAAATTTTGTGTCAAATCAAGTCTTAATTGTCGGTCTTAATATTTAATTTATTTTTTTGCGCTTGACAAGGATTTTAATCTAGATTACTTGTTTGTCAGATTCTAACGCTTTAAATCTGAGGATAATCGCACTACTTAGATTGTATGTAAATTCCTGTCATTAATAAATTTTCGTCAATTTCACTTATTTAACCTCCTTAATTCATGCTTTGTTTGCGTGCGTTGAAATCTACTTCTACGACTGTAGTATAAATGAGAGTTACTCATAAGCCTTGATTTATATTTGGAGTACGTCATTACGCTTCAATAAGGAGTGAAATTTTAATGAGTCGTGCGTGGTTTATTGATCATGGTGATTGATCACTGATTACACTGGCACTCGTTTTCGATGCAACGATGTACTACCAGCGATATAAATGGATCACTTGGCAAGGAACAGTGGGCAGTTAAGAATGAGTTTTAGATATTTCACTCTCTAATTGTTGTTTAGAATTATAATTCAATTGCATGAAATATTCAAATGATGAAACGCGTGGATAATAAATATAAAAGAAACTTGATAACTCCATGTCCAACTTTTTTTTTTTGGTATTTTTGGTGGTGTCAAAAATCAGATGTTATTTCTTCTGGCTGCGATTTTATAAAAATGTCTGGGAAAAAATTTATTTATACGAATTATATTAGTAAATTTATCTTTATCCTCCACTACTTCTAATGATAACGGTTTATATCCTTCTCTAATCTAAAGAATTCGTGAAAACTATCCAATCTGAAAATAACTCGATAGCCCGTTAGAAATGATTTGATATTATTAATATAGAGCTTTAATACTGTAAATTATTAACTCCTTTCTTTATATATTTAAATAATTTTAATTTTTTTTAATTTATAAATTTAAATAATTGTATATAATTTAATTTCTTTATTTATTTAAAAAATCTTTAACTTTCTTCTTATATGTGAGCCATAATTTCTTTTGATAGTATTCATGCAACGGCTATCTTCTCCATAAAAAAAATTACACCAGCTTTGCCCTTGAATTTAGCTCATGCAGAAAATGATTAGGTAAGCAAAGCCTCAATGTGTCCGACAGTACTCGAGAGAGAGAAGTATGTAGCTCAAAATATTTTGCCATTTAACCTTAATGCGGTTTAATATTTCAATCGAGTTCCACGGGACCCGTTGAAATTAGATTCCCCAGCGAGTAGAAGACTTTTAGGAGAAAAATTCCCTGCGCTCTTGACGTATCTCACGACTCCCATTATCTTACCTCAGGCTCAGAACCACCCGTTCAGCAATCCGTTCTTCCCTGGTTATTAAGGCGTGTGCGTCTTTGTCCCGAGTATATTGGCTGTGACGCGGAGGATTCTTCGGTCTAAATATAGCCTGAAGAAGTAGTCCTTGACCCATTCATGATAATTCAGCATAAAGCTTTGTAGAATGCCCCCTGATGAACCATATTTATATTTTTTTTCCTCTATCAAACGTGAAACCCGTCGTCACTTCCTCATAGAAGCATTTTATTTTCCGCGAAAATTGCTGAGAATTTCATGATTTATTTGAATTAGGTGATTTCATATCCAAAATATTTTTAATGGTTCATAAAATTTGCATTGAAAAGAAGCCAGTTACTACATAGTGAATGCCTAAATATATTTTGTTTAAGTAGCTTCGGATTTTAATCTATAGAATTAATTTAAACATTTTTTTATTGATATAGCCCGTTTGGATATTATGAAAAATAATAAACCATGTGTGTAATGACATACCGTAGACAGGAAAATTAACGATTTTTAGTAAGTAAATTTCGTACACTTTGCATAAATGAAATTACTTCTAGGTCCATTCATCATAATACAGTGCCGACACCGTACTTTAAATATTAACCGCCGCTGCATTCTTCGTTTAGATATACCGAAGAATATAATGGTAATTTTCCTGAAACTTCATAATTCTCACGTAGTTCAAAATTTTTCCCTTCTGTTTGTCTTAAAGCTATGTCATCGCCAAGTGAAATCATTAATACGCTTATCACACTAACACTTTACTTGAGATTCATTAAGCGAATGCCAATTAGAGTGAGTTCCTGAACTGTTTTAATACCATGAGCAAACTTACGGTGAGTGTTCAACTGGCTTTTGGGATGAGGTTCCCGTAGATGTGGGAATTTCCGCTTGGGCGGAAATCTAATCGGCTCTTCGGAGGAAAGGAGGTTTTCAGTGACCTCCTTGAGGTAAAATAAACGCTTCGCAAGATCATTTCTCAGGTATTCCGAGCACTTAAGAAAATTCTCTATTTCAATTTGTGAAAACCGTCTGCAACGCAAGGGTTGGGGAAAACTTGCATAACGAAAACTGCTGAGCTGTAAATAAACTATTTGAGGAATCATCAACTATAAACCTCAAATACCCGGTGGGCAGAGGAGTGATAGCAATCAGGCGATTCTCTGCCAATCCAGAGGCTGGCGTACACTTGGGGTACAATATAAACCGAATAAACCGTTAACAGAGCTTTTACCTAAGTTATAGTCTGAGAAAAACGGTAAGATCGAGAGGAGACATTTCTAATGCTGCATCCAGTTATTTGAAAAATTTCGTCCTAAGATTTCGTAGTTTCTTCAAGCATGAACTCAGGGCCTTAACTTAGCTTCTGCTATTACTTAAATATTATAGCGAAAGTGTGATAGGTTGATATTATTTTAAAGCCTCCGTCCTATATAACTTGTCATTTCGCTGACTGACAATGTTTTCATCATATTCCTAATGCCTAACTTACACCGAGTATTAAGCGGAGTAATTTTAAGTTTATTCGCGAAACACGCCAAATATTTTGGCTTTCAGCTTCCTAAAACTGTTATGCCACTGCAGTTCCTGATTTACTAGTTCGCTGTGACCATGTTATAGATAGTTTTTCCAAACTGTTTATAATTTAGTGCTTGAGACAGGAATTCGATTTTTTGAAAAGCCGCTTTCTGTAAACATAGAAGTACGAAAAATTACAAAGCGGTATCAATAATGTCAGGCACCATTATCACGAGAGCGTTTTTTACTGAACCGAAGTTTATTATGCTGCACAAATATATTTGTATCGGTGCCATTCTCCGCTCAAATGGGGGTCATACATTCTTACGGAAGGGAGTATGAGAAAACACGTAATCAATATCTTTAATGGGGAGTGATAACGAATTATGGCCACAGCTGTCAATGATTCTCCTACAATTTCATGGGTTTCAGTCAGTGTGACCTTTTAACTAGGGAATTTTTCCAGAATCGTTCCTCTCGTGAAGATTAATTGTATTCTTGGAAAATGAAATCATTGATTCCATATCACCTTTTAAGCTTCCCAGCCTCGTCCCTTTCCCACTCCCGAGGCTCATCAGACGATTCCGAAGTGTTCGGGAGAGTGGGGAGGGGGTGGAATCCTCCCCCACCCCCAATTCCCTTCCCCTCCAAGACGCGAGGCATTCCGGGAGAAGCGAGAATGCCTTCAAAGAAATCGCCTGGTCGTCAGATCCGCCGTGATTTTTTAAATCGTGTTTTTTCCCATTTCCTTATTTTATTTCTTCCTTCCCTCTCCATCCCCCTTCCCTTCCAACCCTTCCCTTCCATTCCCATCACATTTTCTTCCCTCCCGTCGAAGCCCTCCTGCCGTCTCCCGTCATCCCGCGACACTTAATGGCCCGTCAAAGTTATCGTTACGGTGAGGAATATTGCCATGGCTGCGCGCGAAAATGTTTTATTCAACTATAAATCCTAATATCCCCCTTTTTTCACCCCGTCTCCCCTTCTTCGCGTCTCATTCTCCTTACATTCTTTTTTATCGTTCCCTTTTCCCTTCGTCCGCACCACTCTCACAGCGTTTCCACTCATTTCAAATGCCCTCCCGTTCCGATTCCGTGACATACGTGTCCCTCCTATCTGGGAATTGAGGTGTTACCCCCCCCTTCCCCTCGCCCTCTTTACTCCACGCTACCTCCCACGAACACGGATTCCTTCCCCCCCCCCTCCATGGTCTGAACTCCGAATTACTTCTTGTCCGCGTTTCCGAAGGGGACGAATCGACCTCATTTCGTGCGAAGAATTGCCCTTATCTCTCCTCTTGCATGCGCCCGCAATAACTTCGGCTTTAACCCCCCGCCCCCAACCCCTCTCCTCTTCCACACCACTCCTGTGCTATCTTGCGGTTTCTGCGCAGCGAATATTCATTGTCCAAGGTCCCTGAGACGTGACACGCTTGAATATTTTTTTCTGCCGCCTTATTGCCGAACTCAACGATACTTGGCGGGATTCCGACGCCAGGAGACTCTGGCTTACCATTATTATTGTAGCCTGCATTTCTTTCTCCGCTGAAAAATAAAATCATATTTAAGCGTTCGTGCCGAAAATGGTGACTTTCTGTTCATCTTCGTTATTAAATAAGCGTGTAGGTGTATGAATCAGGACGTCTCAAGAAATTTCAAAGTAATAGAATTGATTAAATCATATTCCATGGAAGGAAACCTATCTCGAACAATAAAAACTGTAATCCATTTTTCTACTAAATTAATTCACATTTTATTTAATATTAAAAAATATGCATAAAATGACAATAATTTTCAAAGCTTCCGTGTAATATTCAACCGTTTCCCATTGAACATGAAAAGCTCTATGCAATATAGTAATTACTAGTACAATGGTATTTATTTTAGTATATTATTAAGTTTGGGTGATTTTAGTGAATGGCAGATGATGTTATGTGAAAATTAATTTATCAAGTTGCGCAGGCTTCTATGTTTTCTATTGTTTTAAGCTCAACTTCTTAGAAGTTTATGTTCAATATTTATTTTACATACATGGTTACACGATAATAATGAACAGTGGATGTATACTTTGTGTTCTTAATAGGCTTCCATGTACCTAGTTCACAAATTTAGTCACATGCTAATACTTTTTGCATTGTGGATATGAAACTTTTAGACGATCATTGTCCCTTAGAAATAACTACAGACCTCCAACCATGTAAAACATAATAATTTGGTTGAAACAGTGACATTTATTACTTATTGATTAGATTTTCTAGGAAGTGTTAACAATTGTTTTCGCTTAATTTTTTTTCTTCTGTAGTTAAGGGGGCATGGTCGACGATATCTTTATTTGCAAAAAATGTCATTTTTTTAAACTTACCTACAGGTAATGTGTTTGTTTCAACTTAAAATAGAATTTGATTACTGTACTTCTATTACGAGCATCTTGGAAAACATAGCGTAAATATATATATATATATATATATATATATATATATATATATATATATATATATATATATATATATATATATATATATGCGGGTCGCGGTGGTCTAGCGGGTAGAGCGTTGGACTGCTGACCGGAGGGTCCCGGGTTCGATTCCCGGGCAAGGCACTTTGGGCACCTGCAGCTCCACCCAAGCTAGTTGATTTTTCGGGTACCAGGTCTTCCTGGGAAACCATAACCGGCACAGGGAAAGGAACTGGCCCCCCTACCCTGATGTGTGAATATTCACACGCCGTATAGGGCCATGGTACATGGGTGAGCTTCACCTACTAAACCGACCTTCGGGTTGATTACTGTGTTTATGGTTTATATATATCGATGATGCGGAAGTACTCACGAGAGCAATATAACTTTTAGACGGCACAATAGAACACAAAATAAAACAGATAACACGTAAAAGGACACTCACACTGTTATACATATATATCTAATAAATTCTAAGAATTATAAAAGATATAGTCTAATAAATTTATGTATCTGATATATATATGTATAAATATATAAAGAAATAATATCTTTTCAGTTTTCATTGGGTTTGGTCTTGCCGATAAAATAGTCCTTTTTTAGCTAAACTATTATTCTGCTCATTATGATTAGGTGAAGTTACATTTTTCCCTGTCAAAGAAGCGCTTATTATTTAGACGACGATAAAAAGGCTTATCTCAAATATTTATAATACGTTGCAGTTAACCAGTGCTAACAACTTTGATTGTTGATACGCCATAACTCTGCAATCATTCCCTAGCTTATTTGATCCGATTGCTATGTTCAGTGATGAATAATGTGCTATCCTACTTAATACAAATTAGGATAAAAGGTATGCTAATTTTCTATGCTATGATATTCTATTTCCTTGCTGAATTGAAAAAATATTAAACCTAAGTGAAATTTGACGCAGAAGTCTGTAATTATATCTAATACTTGAATCGGTGGCTCTATAATAATAAACAGCCGCCACTTCGTTGGTGCAAAAAGAAGAACTTCATGCAAGTGTAACGCAAGGCTCATACAAATCTAGCGCAGTGAACTTTAATGGTACAAAACGCGTTCTCATTAGCGATACCTTACATTATTCTTAGAACTTCATTTCTTTTCTTTCTTTTAAGGAAATTGATTTTCGAAAATTTTGGCACTTCATGAGAATCAATTTGAATTATTCTCATTCTCACTGATCCCGAGTCAAAATTAAATCAACGCAATCAATTGAAATAATTGCTTTTTTTATGCAAACTTATTTATTTTCATTTCCTGTGATAGGATTTGAAAAAACATTTGCAGTTGATCGCAAGTAATAATTAGCATAAGAATAACAATTTCGTTTCCATTTATTCATCTCCTAATGGTGGAGAAAATAATTTTATTCGTTTAACAGAATTCGGAATCAGCAAACCGCTCACATCTCCCCGTATGCACGAGTATACTATGTTCGCAAATACTATAGCAAAGGCGGGCATAAAATCTGTCAACATTCCATTGAGTCACTCATGAAGCTCTTAGCGGCACAGCTTCCTATCGTATATTTTTCTGCTATGCCAGGGGCTGTAGACTGAGATAATTCAAATTATTGAACAATTTCTGGTACAAAATGTGTCCCAGTCTATCCCTCGAGTTTCTTTATTCCATCTTGCATCGCTCTCGTTGTCTCAGATTTTCTTGCATACCCTTTGTACTCTCACTACCATCCCCTCTCCACCCTATTTGGTTTATTTCCGTTCTCAGTGTCATGGAACTCATTATCTCCTCCGCCTCTTGGTACCGTGAGTAAATTATGGAGTTTAACGGCATAAAGTGGTTAGGATACGTTTGAATTCGCATGCAAAGCTCGCTAACTCTCGGAGATGGGCGTGAGTGCGATTCTCTGTCTTTTGTGCATGAGAAAGCAGTCGTCTAACTAGTACAAGTTCATGAAATGCAAAACTTTGTCAAAACCAGATTTGTTGGTATATCTTAATCTCGTTTTACTAGGCATATTTTACCTTTTCTCCATGAGGTGTCATTAACTGCTGTCGGATTCGAAATGAGAGAACCGTAACCTATCGCAATATATGCTACTCTAATCGCTTTGTCCGTAGGTCTAAGTATAAAACAAACATTTTAAAATCATCTACATCTGCAAAATACGCCGCAAGGGCGTGTTTGGCGAAGACTGTTAGCGCATCACACGTAAAACAGAATGCAATGGCATGAAAAACAAACAAAAGCATACAAATTCACACCCACAGAGACAATATATTCATTGAACCCATTTTAGCATTCGTAAAACCCATTTTAACTTACACACATGCGAATACATATACAAGCAACTAACCTACACAAGCATATGCACCAACAAATTTAACACACGCAGCTTTTAATCTCGTCCTCGTTTGTAATTTGGCATTCTTTTTAATTCCTATTATGATTTCGACTTCTTATTCTTATGATTCATGATTGCCCGATGATAGAACGAATATTTATGTATATCTATATTGAAGCAAATCACCTTTTATCTTGTCTTTTGAGTCTGGCCTGCCCAAATACTCTGGGGCCATAATGATTCCCTATGTGTCGTATTCCAACTTTTGTGTTTTGAACCCTTCTAAGTCTACGTCTCGCTTGCTCTTTACGTATCTCAAGCGGCTCCCATTTTCTAACGGCATATTCTTTATTATTGTGAAAGTTCATACACTGAATGCATGATAAAATTTATAAACGTTGATTTTACATCAGTGTCCTTCAACAAAAGAAAAATTCGCGAAATGAACGTTTGACCCTTCGCTCAAAAAGGAAAACCTGTTATGTTCAGAACAATAAAAATCAATTCATTGAAATAATAATTAAATAAAGGAAATTGCACTGTTGAATAGGTATTGATTTCTTAAAGCGGCACGAAATACATTCGCAACATCTGAATTGCAACCCTAAATTTATCAATTTTTTGTGAAAGTTTACGTGCACTTGTAGATATAAATGATAAAATTCCATGGTATTTACAGTTCTTTACATGTTTATTGGAGTTGTTTTAGACCTTGACACAACACCTAACGACATCCTGCGGTAGTGATTCTTGTTTCGTATTTTCATATTTCAGTTTCGCTATTTCTTATTTTACACTATATTTACATATTACAATCCACATACATTTTCAATGTGTTTTATATCAGGGCATTAATTGTAATTCTTTTTATGCTAAAAGCCGTTTTAATGAAAGCATAAAATGGTTAAATGTTTGTAACTCGTTTATTTGTAAGGTACATGGTTAATCTTCAGCACAATTCATAGATATACATTATTTATTTTCTTTTGGGTTATCCTTTTTCTACGAAAATTGTTTCCATTTAAGATGTTATTTGGGGTTAATTCATTCCATTAATGGTTCCAAAGTGATAATTTCTAATGATATCAAACGACCTGTCTTACATACAAGTATGTACGACATACTTGTATTTGTCTTCAATATTGCCATTCGGAATCGCAGTCACGTGTTCCTAAATTATTATCCAGTTTTTAAATCATTTATTTTAGAAATCATTCACATTAGATGGTTATTCCAAAAGTAAAACTCTTTTTTTAAAGTTCCAAAGCTAACTAATTGAGGTGTGACTTTTTTAATGGTCAAATTTCTATCGATTTTTTCTTTTGATTTAAAATTTTTCGTTATTTTCCATAACCACAAGCTGTTTCGTCATACGAGCAAGACAATTTGTACGCCTATTGGTTTCTTGTAATTTATATCATAAAATTCCTGGATCGAGCCACCAAATCAAATATTCCTCTTTGTGTCACTCCTTATCCTCGATTATTTTACAAATAAGGAAGACAAAATGACAACAGTATCCAACAGATTTTATTTTACACGATTTATAGAATGATACTTTCGTAAAATTTGTTTTTCAGAAATCATTCGAATTTACGAACAAAAAAGGAGAGCTACGAAAAACAGGAACAAATTTTCATTGTAACGATTGATTTAAGATTATCATTAGATATAACTTTAAAATTATTCAATTATATCAGATAAAGCATCTAAATTTTTCATAATCTTATTCAGCGAAAACATAATGTACGTATTATTAATGAGAAGAGAATGCTTCTGATGGTTATTGCTATTGGATTGATTAATGCTTTGATATGAGAAGATTGATCAACAGTCCGTTTAAAATAGATCCAATGAAGCTTGGACTCAACGGTGAAAGAGCTAGAATAAAATTGGAGTTAGGCAAAAATGTGCGCTTTCACTCATTCTCTGTAGTGTTTGCATCGAGTTGCAGTCGTCGAACCAATGAAGAACGACATTGGCATTTCGCATCTTTCCGGCAGCGTAAATGAAACGGCCGAGGAGATAAAATATTTAAATATAGCTCATGTTCTTGAAGAAGGTGGTAAAGAAATACAACCATGAGATTCGCAAAACTAAGATGTAAGTGGTAGGACTAAAAGAAATGCATAGTTAAGAATGGAACTCGAAAGTTAAGAAATGTGGTAGAGATTTTCAGTTGAAGAAGCAGCATTAACAGAAATGGGAAAGGAAATAATAGTATAACAAGAAGTTCAACGGAAGTCAAGAAAGAATTCTCGAAGAATTGTTGGCGTGGAGGACTGGAGGTGAATAATCAAGTAGAGATCCTAGAAGTAAATAATGACTGGCTTGAAATCGAATAAGTATGAAGATAGGTAGAAGTGAGCCGATAGCTGAATTGAGTGAAAAGCTGCCTCGAACCCATCTTATGATTGATTGATGATGGCTGAAGATGAAAAATGAACGCCCAGTTTGATGATTTAGTTTTAATGGAAATCCTTAAAACATCTCTGGGGGAGTTTTGTGAGCTTTTTTCCCAAAATATCAAAGAAAGAGATTGATAGCTAATTTTAGGGTGGTTATTGAATTTTCTGCTTGCAAACTGAGTGTGTTTAAACTTACAACTGCTCTCTCTGTCGCAAAAATGGATTCAAATTAATGAAATTTATTCCATATATTACGAATAAACTTAATAGTAGAACATGAAATATAATTTTTGCCAAATAGATAATAAGAATACGAAAACAATGATCCTACTTTATTCAAAAGTCGTATCATATTAAAACATAAACAACTTTATTATCTATTATATTTATTTCAATCCTATGGTTGGTAACTGTCTTCTACAGCTCTCAGCACTGGATTGGCGTGAGTCAAAAAGAAATTGGGTTAGAATGGCATTTACACATGTGTATTCTTGCGATCGCTCTAATCCTACTCGATTTCTCCGTATACATTTCTACATTTCGAGATATACCGAGACCATGTGTATGCCTTCCAGGAAATAATCTCGGCCACTTTCGTCTTTTTAAAATAAGTTGGTTTCTCCATCTGCGATACGTTTCTGTCACAAAGGGGCACGTGAAAACACGATTTTCTTCTACGAATTCATTCCGCTATTAATCTTTTTTAGTACTTCTGCCTGAATGTAGCCTCAAATTTTATTCATTTCTTGGATGCTGAATGTAAACTTAATCGAATCCTACCGACTTACAATCTTAAGAAGCAAAGCGGTTCCGGTGATTCTTATTATATGCCATTTCATAGTTATTAACGCTTTATCGTTGTAACAAATAATTATAAAAATATGTTAAGGACGTCATGTGGCCATTTCTTTACTTTGTGAAATATTCTATTTTCGATAGCTAATTTACGGAGACCAATTTTTTTATTATTTAGTTCGTATTTTATTTTTATTCAAATTTATATTGATAGAGAATAATATAAGACAAATAAGTAAAGGTTAAGAGTCCAACCCTTAAATTTCCTACTAAACATTGACTGATGCGAAAGGTAATAAACGATGGAAACTCTCTCATTTCTTTCGCCTCGAGGAATGCGGTAATTCCAGAGGAGTTGGTAAAGCTGCCAAAGCACGTGTTTCTTCCATCTCATTGCATGAAAAGACTGAAACTTGATATTTCAACCCCCTTAGAAACTAAGTAGAGATTCTGTTTTAAAGCTTAGTAAAAGTTTGAACGATAACTTCTTAATACTTGCACAAATATACAAAAGTTCCGCGCCTTAAGACCTCGAGTACACATGAAGAAAGCACTTTTATTATTTATCGTTTGCGTAGTGTGGAAAATTACTCTTACGGAGAAGTTGGTGTTATTATTCCATGAACTTTATAATAACGTTGCATTCTGCAGTAGATAGTTAAACCTTTGGATTAACAAACGTAAATTAAATTTTCACGTGCAAAATAACACTTTTTTTACTAAATCAGTTGTAAGTGAGTCAATATGTTTGCATTGCTGATTGTGAGAATGAGTAGAAAAAAACTTTTGTATAAATTTCATAAACAAATAAAATCAAATAAACCATTTCAATTCGTGAATATCTCCAATTGCCAAATGTAATCGTATTTTCCCAGCTTGTAAAATGTTTGTGAACGAGGTCATAAAGTTTTCGAACTTTCTGCAAAATCAGGAGAAATATTTTCTTGGCAGTAAACAGTATGCAAAATGCAAACTGTAAGCAATACTTTAGAAAAAAATAGGCGTTATGTGAGTAATGAGTAATATTATCCGAATTTAGGTAACGGTCAAAGTATTTACCCACATAAGGTTCTAAGTTATTCAAATGGTACAATTAAGAGTTCAATAATTTTTAAATACTAGTATATATAAACTATTAGTTGTTTCAAAATATGCAGTAAGAAATGAAAATGGAAAATGATATCAATGTTAACCGAACATAAATGCAATATTAAAACTCTAAAAAGTTGTCTAAATGTTTTCAATGGACGTACATAATATGTAAGAAAATATTACCATACTTGGATCGGTCTTCGGTAATGAAATTTTTCATCTATCAAGAACAAATTCGGCTTGATCCGGCACGAATTATTTTTTAAATGGTCTTATAGGACTACAGTAGCTGTCAAATTAATACTGATATTCCAATAGTGAATCAGCACCTAAGATAATGTGAGAATTTCAAGAAACTGTAAAAGTAACTTTAACGGAGTCACCTGCTATGTGTGCATTATAATGCAACCATTTCAGAGAGTAAGGCGAATGATTTTTACTCTCTGAAATGGTTGCATTATAATGTGAGAACGCTAATGGTACGAAATTTAATGCATATTCTAAAATTTATGTAAAGGCTGTCAAGCAGCATGTGATCTGACAGTCTATCATCACAGACTGCCGGGTTTTTTCGACAATATAGCTTCTTGCACTCCTTCCCATTCAAAAGTGGTCGATTTTATGCATTCGTAAATTGTAAATATTCGATGTAATGAGGCCATCTTGACTCCACACAGCATCCGTCTCTGGTAATTCCAAGAGTAATTCTTTCCCAATAGCAAAAATGTAAATCTTGCTATTTAAATCCATAATTGGTCATAACAGCGGAAGGCGAAAGTGACGGTGAAAGCGTACAAAAATAAATGATATCCTATTTGACACATCTCATGAATCCATTTTAACCGTCATTAAAATGTAAAAGGCACTAATTACGTGTATTATTTGGGAAGGGTCAGCATAAACAATATGTGAAATAATTGACTGATTTTTTTCATAACGACAGAACTAAATCGAAGTTAATAGGATTATACGATTACGAAAAAGCGTATTACAGACCATTAAAAACTGCCTGGATCTTAACGCAATACCCACAGCACAATTGAATCCCTCTTTCTGTTAATTGGTTTATCTTTCGTAATCCATGCATCAGTTTCATTGGCTTGTTAACAGTAGGAGCCTTTTGTAGAAACTCACACCACTGCTCTCCCTCGCCAATCCAGTCCAATTCACTGTCTTCCAAACCACTCGCATCACCCCTTCCCCCCCCCCCCCCCCCAACGTTTCCCTCTCTGCCTGGGGCGTATCGTCTCTCATCCCACAGACGTGCTCCACGTCGACCGCCCCGGAGTTTCAAACAGCCTGGCCGTGACTGAAGGAGTGAACACCGCGTCTGTTTCTCGAACTGTTTCTCAGACACATTGTCTTTCCATGAGAGCGGTGTTCACTGAGTTTACAATCTCGTCACAGGAAATTTTTCTTATTCACAACTCGGATTACTTCTGTTCCATTTGAAGTGGCCCGAATTTTGGTAAATTCGTCGCTTTCATGAATTATTTGTTCTCCTCTTTCCATTTCTACTCATTGGGCTGCTACTTATTTCTGCCTCATTGCCTACTTTCCATCGATCTTTATTTCGGGAGGTAGAAAAAGAGCTGTTTTATATTCCAATCCTTTGTCGATGGACTCGGGGAAAAAACTGGAAGGAAATTCCTCAGCTAATAAAAGAATGTGATGTAAGGGGAATGCCAATTGGGAATGGCATCCTTTCTTTATCTTATTTCTTCCATCATTGGCCCCCGGTGTTCCGTTTTGTTACCCTGGATTAGGTTACCCTGCACTCCCTTTTCTCTTCCTCCTCCTTCAATACCCTTTGCCTAAAACGCACGCAGATTAACTTGAGCGCCAGTCTTTTGTGAATCCTTTTTGGTATAGCACATAGGTGAAGAGCAGTTAATTAAATGTAACCCTGAAGGGCACTTTCATGGGATCATTATGTGGGTTCATGTAGAGTAAGATTTTTAGCGTGGGTTCTCCCAAGCTCCACCGCAGGTAAAATGTATCAGCAGTCAAGTACTTCAAAGGAATCGTGTACTGATACTTCCAAAAGAGTTCACATTTGTTTCATGTGTTACATAAATTATAATAAAAATTACTAATAATTCAAGAGTTGATTTTTATATTCTTTTTATTGTGAAGCCTTTGAAATCTCATTGAAAATTAATTCTCAGCTTGGGGAAACTATTCTTGACCTCTTGTATACATTTAAAAAGATATTTAATTATTTTAGAGAAACATTTTGAGTTTATCTTCATGTATTCTACCGAATTAAATAGATTTTCTTGTTATTACTAGTGTATGGTATTACTAGTGTCTTCAGACAATTTTCATTTCCCCTGATTTCACAAACAGTTCCGAAAAAATTGGCATTATGTGACCTTCTCACCTGTTATGGCATTGACTAATTGCCGATACAGAAAGCCGCAGGCAGCTCACTTATTGGTTATTAAACCTTTCTTGCCTACCTTTTTTAAGGTAGGTAAGGCCTGATGATGTCCCCAGAACTTATTATCAAAGTTAAAGTATCTGTATGAATCTTTTTTCTGGGTATTGTCTCTATTATTTCATTTATAACTCTCTTCTCTATATTACCATTTCTGTAACAAAATGATCCTGTGACTTGTAGAATTGATCAAATCGTAATCTGAAGAAATTATGAATATTTTCTATCTCTCTCTTTCTCCTCACGCCATTAAAAAGTATTTTAAATCTCAAATTGAATTGTTCTCTTTACGCAACGAAACGACATTACCAAGCGTTCACTCCAACATTTTGGAGAAACCACAAAAAGTTGAACGTGACTATAGAATAAAATTGGAATAAAAATGTAAAAGTCGAGTTCGATGGAGCTGTTTGACTATGGATTTGATGGAGGGATATGAAGGGGAGGAATAGGAATGCTAGAAATTAACTAGAAATAGAAGGAATAATAGAAATTAGAAAGTATACATTCGAGTAGGAAACTAAAATGACGAAATAAAGGTCTCCCTCCCTCCCCCTCCTCTGAGCAGGATAGGAATTCCGTGAAGGACATCGATAAAACATTCGGTACGACTCCGGGAATGAAAAATATAACTGCGCTCTACGGAGTGTAAAAAGAAAGCCCTTGTCTTCCTTCCCTCGAAGGGAAAGAGAAAAAAATGTATCGAAAAGAGAAAAGATTCATCCTGTCTTACCCGCCTCCCTTTTTTTTCCTTGGAAAAACGTGATGCCTTCGAGAATTCGGGTCCTTCCCTCCAACGCATCCAAAATTCCCCATTCCCCCGATCCCACCCCACCTACACCTCCCCTTCGACCTTTCCCCATTATACTCCATCCACATATGTCCTTTTCATCTCCCATCTTCGTCTCCTTCGCCTGTCATATTTTCCGCCGTATCATATATTGGGAGTGAGTAGCAAAGACAATCCCCTCAGAGACGGGACGGAGGGAATGTCCTTTAAGGAGAAAGAAAACTCCCTTTCCTTCGTCCTCGGCGGGAGCGTCATCCGCTTCCTTCAGGATCGGCGAATTTTGCTGAATTTCTGCGTCTTCCACCCTTGTATGGCTGCAGTAACGTATGGAGGTGGGTGCCCTCCGGTCCTTCCCCGGCAAAGTGCGGCATTCCATAGGAATTTTTTTTGTGTTCGTGGAGAATCTATTGCTTTTTTGCCATTTTAATATTCATTTTTCGGATTATCCTCAACAACAACACTACCTGTGCAAACAGGGCTGCATTGCGATATTTTGCTGAACCTTCTAGCCATACCAAGGTAAGATGAGAAAGTGCGTAGAAGAATCAAAGACAGTAACAAAACGAAACGAATGTTTTTATTTCTGAGTTATATCTTACCTTTGATATAGGTTTTATAAATGAAGATGAATTTTTAGATATTTGAGAATGTGAGCAAAGTATTTTGGCCATCACATCATTCACATTATGGGACGTGTTTCGCAGTCATGTAATCAGGAAGTGTGTCCTTAAAGATTAGTATGTTCCGCGAGGAAGCTCAATGCTAATCGGCTTGGAAATCCCCTTCAGATGACTTTTCGTAGAAAGACACTAAGTGCACGAGAAATTTTTCCTACTCCTAAAATGGGATTTGGACTGAAATAAACAAATTACTGGATCTACTTGGGCCAGAAATTTGGTCGTTGAGACAGGAGGATAAGCGTAGATTGGAGGCCTTTGAGATGCGCGTTTGGAGAAGAATGGAACATAAAATCGATGAAAGGGAAAACGAACGAATAATTTTTAGGCAGGGTAGGGGAAGGTAGAAGATTTGTGGGATAAATTCGAAGACCGGACAAGTGGATGTAGCAGATAATGGGAGACAATAGTATCCCGAAAGCAGTAATTAATGGTAGAATGCTGGGAAAACCAGGTGTAGGAAGAAAGAGAATAGACATTTTGGAAAGAATTAAGAAAGGTAGAGAGTATTTTTTAAGCGAAAGAATGGGTTACTGTAAGAGAATATTTTTTCTCATGTTATTTAAGGCTTAGTACGTAGCTTGTAATCCTAGGGTCCATGAAAAACCTTTGCTAACTCGACACATTACTTCTAATTATATTACATATAATTTGTGAACTTAAATGTTTTTCTACCACCAGTCCTCATTGTGCGATTATTATAATGCGTCACTTTATAAAAATTACCTCATGGCAGAGGCAGCAATCTTCGTTCAGGTGTCCCGAGATTTACAATAAAACCATTGATATGAGGACCGTATTAAGAGAAAACTTATTTTACTTCACATGAAAGTTGAAAGATATTTTAGCTTCTCGGACAGTTGGTAGGTGACCTCGCATCACCTTGAACTCATCTCGAAAAATTCAATTGCTGGCAGCACAACATAGGCGTGATTCAATAACACAGCCTTCCGGTTTGACTCTGGTGTTATCCATTGGACTCACTGCAAATATTTCATGTGGGGCTTTTGCCATAGCCCTCCGGACTCTTGCTGAGATATTTGTAGGGGATGAATCAGAATATGTCAGTTACAGTTATCCATCAAACTTTTTAAACCTCGTGACCCATTTTGACACTCTTTGTTAGTACAGGGTCGCTAGGCAGATTCCCGGGTTTATCTCTTATTTCCTCCCTTTAATCCCCCCTCGCCTCCGAGCGATGGATGTTTTGAATGGAGATAAAAACACGACAGATGGACTACAGAGACTCATTGCATCATCAATGTAAATTGCAATGAATATTCCATGGGGAAATCTTCACAAAATTGCACTCTTTTGAGTCAGTGAAGAATTTATGACGGCCTCATACGTATAGATACGTATATATATTTTTTGCCCAAACGAAAATTTTACATTTATATCATGTCGCTGATTTTTTTCATATTCCTCATAACATCAAATTTTTATTTCTCCCACAATTTCTCTTAGCCATATGAAAAATCTAGAGTGTTCCTGGATATTTATAAATTATGAAACCGAATTAGTCCCCGAGAAAGGCTTGCGTTTTCAATTAACCGGAGGGGTTCGGGGAGCATTTTGTGCATACATTGCACTGAATGTCAAGTTTCAAGCACAAATAGCTCATGCTAATTTCTGAGTTGCAACTGAAGTATGTGGGATTGTTATTCAGGAGATAAGGAACCACTGTTTGGGATACGCCACCAAATTCCCCCACCGTATTTTTTTTCATTTCAACTTCGTAGTAATCTGAAACTAATCCAGAGCTTCATTATAGGATTTCTGTGATGATGAAAAGAAATAAAGAGGTGAACCGTCGAGGGTGCACAGATGGAGTCATACACAAAATGGATATTTTGATTGGACAGAAAATAATGAAATAGCTTTGAAGGGAATATTCACATTCCATCGTGTTTGATTCATATGTTATTTATTCAACCTTTTCGATATGACTCCTCTCATTCTCTCGGAAATTGTCAAGTATCCTCGAATAGGGGTTTGAATATTCGCTTCATTGGATACAAATTCAAGCGAAGTGCGCGTAGCGTTGTTAAATTATGGAACTTAAGGTGGGCATGAACGCATCGAAATTGCCTCGTGAAAAAAAGAGAGAATCCTTGAAAACATCGAACAAGCGTTACTTCAACGCCACGGAGCCATCATGTTTCCTTTCTCGGGTTCTAACCCATTCCATCTCCTCTCTACACTGTTCATTGCTCTATGAGAACATGATGGCGTCTATGAGACTAGCGCATGCCTTTGCTCCTTCAATGTTCCTTTGTCTCTCTCTCTGTTCACTCCCGAAATGGAGAATTACGAATTTAGACTTTGTGAGCTTGCTTCAACTTCTACGTGCGTATGTTTGAATGTGTTTGTGTGTACCCCGACGGAAATGTACGCTGCTGGTAATATAAACCTCGTAGTGCTTTACATCTCTTGCATCTCCCTACAAGGTCGATACACGAATCAAAGGAATTGTGATTCAACAGGCATTCAAATTTGAAGCCCATTTGTTCTCATCCTTTAAGCTGGTAGTCAGAATTCATATCAATGTCAATAGTATGGCAGTTTTTACAGTAAGTATATGCAGGAACCTAATTGAATATCCCTTTTATATAAAATTTATAGATATAAATATAATCCCTTTGGTTAATCCATAGCTTCTGTTTCAGTGGGTTCCACGCCTCCCTTCTTATGTCGGCGTTTTCCTAAAGTGGTTTTCTTAAGGATTAATGCCCAAATATATAATTCATCCAAATAATGTCTGCATATATTTGTAATCGGGATGCATTAATACTATTCCTTTGATCGAAAATTGGCCAACACTTGGTCTATGGTTTATATATATAAAACTTAGACAGCAACGCACAACAAGAGAACACATAAAAGGAACACTCAACGTAATATCTTGATAATTTCGAAGGACCTAAACTCCGTCTTCTTCGGAAGATTAGTTAAGACTGTATCTTTATATATATATATATATATATATATATATATATATATATATATATGCGGGTCGCAGTGGTCTAGTGGGTAGAGCGTTGGACTACGGACCGAAGGGTCCCGGGTTCGATTCCCGGGCAAGGCACTTTGGGCACCTGCAGCTCCACCCAAGCTAGTTGACTTTCGAGTACCAGATCTTCCTGGGAAACCATAACCGGCACAGGGAAAGGAATTGGCCCCCCTACCCTGATGTGTGAATATTCACACGCACACGTTGGGCTTGGTACATGGGTGAGCTCTACCATCACCTACTAAACCGACCTTCGGGTTCATTACTGTGTTTATCTTCCGAAGAAGATGGAGTTTAAGTCCGTCGAAATTATCAAGATATTACGTGTGTTATTATTATTGGGTATTATCTCGTGCAGTGTGTTGCTGTCTAAGTTTTTTATTCAACACTTCCGTGTTACTTCGAAGAAATCATCTATATATATATATATATATAAACACACAAAAAGGAAAAGAAACTCGCACGTTTCCGGATTGTTGGTGGTCTTACCACCTTTCTCAAGGGAGAGAAGGAAGATGCTTATTCCTCATCAATAGTCTCTTTCTCAGGCAATAGGGGAGGTTCTAATGTTTAAAAATAGTTTTTCTTATTTCTATCAATACCTTTCCTCCTCCTTTCTCCTATTACGTCCACCTATATGATAAGTGAGTACTCTCTACTCAGTACGTCGTCACTAGGGAATATTTTTACTCGACCACTTGTTTGGATTCTTTGGCTCAAATCCTTGGGGAGTCATGGCGTCGTCTGCGTAAACGGAAGGCGAATGCGCTCCAATTTAGAGCGAAAATCAATTCCTCTCTCCGCTCCTGAGAGTGGATGTCCAGTACGTCATTAAATGTTTGATGAACGGGGATTTTGGTTTTATTTTTCAATTCGACTGGATTGGCTCCACCTCTTTAAACTCTGGATTAATTTAAACTTCAGCTGTGATATTAAACGGTGAACCATTTTGTCGTTTTATTTTGCAAATCTGTGCAAAATAGCTTTAAATCATTATATATATGTTTTTTATATAATCTCAGAAAAATAATCAATTTAATATTTTTCGAAGAGTGGATAATCTTCGTCAGATTCCATCACATTAATAATTAAATGCGGTCTGGCACAGCAGTTCACGTATTTTAAGTTTCAAATTTTCTGATAATATTCTCGCAAAAAAATATCATTCATTCAAATGCATAAATGCCTGGCGTTTTTTCGTATGACTTACGGTAAGCTTTCCGATGATTAATTGGAGCGACTTTAATTCTCCAACTAAATCTCTGTTAAAGTTAAGAATAAGAAAACTCGATCTAAGAAAGAGAGGGGGGTGAGTGAGGCTACCTAGCAGGCGTTTCGACTGAATTAGGCCATTCCAACGGTATTCATTTCAGTGTACGCTAAATCTTTGTCGTCTGCCAATTTTTCCTAGAATAAACTAATTATAATTCAGTATTCTTTTGGAGGAGATGGTTCCATATCAACGCGCATTTGTATTAGGTAGAGGGTAGACTTTTTTTCCTTTTTCTAACTCCACCGTGAATGTGTCGATAAAAAAATATCAAGTCTACTGCTGCTCAAAAATGTGTGCCGGCGACAGAAGTGAGTGTGTAAAATGTAATATGCGTTAGAAAACGCCTGAAACTCCGATTACCTGAGCTCCGCCATTCTCGCCCCCCCCCCGTATTTTCATCTCCCGTACGAACGAATCGTACGAAATCGCTAACAGTCCACAGCCAAGCAAGCTGTCGTCCCCAGTGCCGGAGCTGATCAATAGAAAATAAAACACGCACTCTTTCGGCATTCGCGAGTACACGTTCCAACACAGCTGGAGTTAACACCTTACACCTGTGATTGTACTGCCGACATTATTTTTTCATTTGGTGGGGATAGACATATTTTTTTTCCTTTCAGCAAAGATGTAGGGACCTGAATGTTAATTGTACTTGGTGATCTATGCCCTGATATAAAAGGTTCTCCGGTATATGTTACATATTTAGTGTAACGTATAATGCTAATTAAAGGATTTTAACTATTTTTTCGATATATCGAATAATCCATTCTGATGAACGTTTTATCAGTAATGATCCATTCATTTACGTCGTCTATATATATATTATATGTATATTTATTTACTTAGATAAATATAACGGTCACCGCCTATATCTGGGACATTCTTGAGTTCAAATTTATCTTTTCTCTTCTCTTTCATTTTCATACGTTTTTTTAAAACAGGTATAGTCCAGAGGTAGAGCGTTAAACTAATAACTATAGGACCCGGGGTTCAATTTACGGACACGTTTCTTTGGGTTATCTCAACTTCATCCGAGCCGTGTGATTTTTTGGTTACCAGAATATCCTGATAAGTTATTGGCGGCACACGGAAAGGATACGCTACCCTGATGTGTGAATTTCACACGCCGCTGGGCATAGTTTTGAGTGAACTCTACCATCACCTCTCAAACCGACCTTCGGGTTTATAACTGTATTCAGGGTTATTGTATATTTATGAACTGACCTTGTGTATATATATAATATATTCAAGGTCAGTCCCAAAAGTAGTATGACTTATTTTTTCCCGGATAGACAGACGGCCAGGCAGAGATTTCTATGATTGAATTCGAGAGAGAGGAGTCTCAGGAAAGACTGGAGGCCGGCGACAGTTAGCTCCCAGCCTTTGTGAAGTGCTGATCGTTTGTTGGCCAAACCTCTATAACGTGACCTCGTTACAATCCGTCACGAGCCGGTTATTGGAACAGCGCTTCGCCATCATGTTTTGCGTAAAACTGGGCGAAACTGGCAAAGATACTCGTGACGTGCTCAAGGCAGCTCATGGTGATAACGCAATTAGTAGATAGGATGATTTTGAGTGGCACAAGTTGCTTCTGGAGGTTAGAGAAGATGTTGAAAACGCTGAACGTTCAGGACGCCCTTCGACCTCAAAAAGTGACGAAAATCTTTCAAGAGTGAATGCCTTGTTGAACATGGATCACAGATTAAGTGTTTACATGGTCTCTGATAAACTTGGCATCCCTAAAAGTAATGTGCATCGAATTGTGGTGGAAAACATGGGAATGACAAAGTTGTGTGCGAAGTTGGTGCCGCGAGTGCTCTACGACGAACAAAAGGAAACTCGCACGAGGATCTGCCAAGAGCTTCTCGATCATCACAGACATCTCCCTCTTCTCCCATCTCATAACCGTGCTGAAAAGACGTCACCACGGCTCGGTGGAAGTGTTACAACAGACCGTGACGATGGAGCTCAGCAGGATTCCGGGCGCCGCATTCCAGAAGATGTACAGGGTTCGTCCGAAAAAGAAGTGTCTTGACAAATAAGTCTTTTTTGACAAAAGGGGAGTCGTCCACTACGAATTTGTGCCTGAACGACAAACTGTAAATGCTGCATTTTACGTCCAAGTGCTCGACAGGCTTCGAAAAAGAGTCGCCCGCGTCCGGCCAGCGATCAAAAACATCTGGCGGCTGCATCACGGAAATGCGCCGTCTCATACCGCGCTTGTCGTGTCGGACTTCTTGGCCAAGCACGGCGTGGCAACGCTGCCGCACCCGCCCTACAGCCCGGACTTGGCACCACCGGACTTCCTTCTGTTCCCGAAGATAAAGAGGAGTTTGAAAGGAACGCGATACGGGACTTTGGACGCCGTCAAAGAGGCCGTGACGACGTGTCTTCGAGAGGTTCCCGATGATGCCTTCGCGGGAGCGTTCCAGGAATGGGAACGCCGCTGGAACAAGTGTATCGACTCACAAGGGTCCTATTTTGAGGAATATTAGCTTAAGATATGTAAAAGTGTAATAAATTTTTTTTCCTGAGCTCAGTACACTTATTTTCCGGAGGAACCCTGTACATTGCATTCAATTCTTCAACTGGTAACATTCAGAGTCAGGTGTGTCATAGAGTTGGTAGTGACTATTTCTATGAATGTCCACACTGAAAATAAATGCTTGGAAAAGTAAGCCAAATTTAATAGTATCCAGTTTTAAATTAAGTGCCTGGACTTCTCTCAATATTTTAATTGTCTTTTGCGCAGGAGTTTCTAGTGATAATGATTCATCAAGGTGACGAATGGAATTTCATCACCATATTCGTCTCTAAAGCTTTACACTTTCTTCTCTTTTTTCCTCTCAATCTCTTGCGAAGAAATTCGGTTTCGGATGCCATTTTCGAGAGAGTTTGCTTCTTACTGGTCCATCACGTCGCAATGCCTCGCCGATATTTTATGAACTCCACCTTTACGATCACGCCGGGAGATACTTTGGATGGAACGGTGAACTCTTTCCCTACGATCCGCCGCGTGTTAAAACTTCATTCCTCGAAATCGTCCCCTGGAAATGGGTTAAATGTTGCGCAAAACTTCTCTTTTATGTGGCGCTCCATGCTTCTCCGGCGCTCCGATTCCCATTCCCTTACGCGCGCCCTCGTATATTGTTCCATCGCCCTTTCTGCACCGGGTGTTTAGTTACCGTCAATAGAGTTTCTATGAGCCGTTACGTTTTAGCGGCTTTAAGTTTCAAGGACGAGATCTAGCACCTGTAGTTACTCCCACGCACATGTTCTTGGATTACCTAAAAATTTATTTAACGCAGTGCAAATATTTGGCTTCATCCGCACTTCGATCCGAAAAGGAAATATTAAAGTATTTTCTCTCGCCAATTCGGGGGCTCAGGTTGGAAAATCCCATCTGAAGATATTTTATGAAAAGAGTTAAAGGACATTTGTACTTTTCTCTTGGTAGTTCAAAGAAAATAGTTCCGTATACCTTATCTTATTTTCCTAGCACTCGGCACTGTATTTTTGGTCTACTTGTCATTTATTTATTATCTTATCAAATCACGACTCTGTTTTTTAAATTCATTTTCACGATATTAATGTTTTGGGAAGTGAGTATTTTTCACATATATGAATTCTTCAGCGTCTCTGCCAACGATACTACTGACTACTTGTTACTTTTAATCAAATTTTGCAAACGTATGCATGAACGATACTTTCCCAGGTAGTTTTCATATAAACTATTTATTTTAATTACAATTATTTAATTTTTACCATACAACTATGCTTGGTGGATTGCAATTGAAAAGAAATTATTTAAACCCATGAAATTCCGCTTATTGAAACTAGTCTGCTATGTTCCCTAATGACCTCGTAATTAGTTGAAGCTCTCTAGTAGACCAGAGATTTTCTTCAAGTTCTGTTAGAGGAGGGAAGCTTGCTCTTTAAAAATATTGCTACCTAGGAAAATTTTGTGGTATACTTGAAGAGAGAGAGATTGAGATGCAAATGCCTCAAGCAAAATACTTTATTGCCAAGTGTAACTGCTGGTGCTGCCATTACAATGAAGAGGTTTAAGTGAATCTAGCGTAAACTATGTATTCAATAGTGCTTGGATTTATTTTGACTTCAGCTAATGTTTTACCTGAGAAATCGTAAATAAACAAGAAAAATTACTAAAAGCCAAATGTATTGACATTAACTCTGTTTGGTAATGATAATGAGAATGAAAGAATGTTTGAAATATGAATTCGCAACTAGCCATGTACACGGTACAGCATAATAATGAGAAAAAGATTCGTTGGTGGATTACTACAAATGTACCTGTAGAATTGCTCAAAACACTAATGCATAAACTTAAAACCTAGCTTCACTAGCTTGCTAGACACCTCCAAGGGTATAGATAAATGTATTTTAAACATAGATTGACTTAGGGAAGTACATTTATAACTCTTGATATGGCTATATTAATTGATTCCCTTTTATAATCAGTGCATTTTATCAACGTACAAATTTACCCATCTTTGCCAATATATAGAAACGCTTTCGATTTAAAGCATTTATAAACTTAATTGCGGATTCTTGGAGCTGACTGAAGAAACGGAGATGATGAATGGAGAAGGTGAAATGGACCAAAAGGAAAACAAATGAGGAAGTACTAGAGATGGTGGGTAAGGAGAGGGGTTTGTTGAGAGCAATCCTATGGAGGCAGGAAAAATGGATGAAAGGCGTATTGAGCGGTAGTGGAATGTTGAAGAAGGTAATAGAGGGGAGAATGTTGGGCAAGCGAGGAAAGGGCAGGAACAGGAAAGGGATGTTGGACGGGATGCAGGGAGGAAAGATGTACACAGAGATGAAGAGAGACCCGATGTAGATTAGGTTGCTGGATTGGGTTTTGTTTGGAGTTACAAAATGTTTATTTGATAGTTGTGTCTATCCAAAAACCTACCTTAACCGGTAGATTACCTAATAATAATAATATGGTAACAAACTACAGTCTCGTTTTTTTCTCATGTTTGTGTTCGCAGAGTCTCATTTACAACTATAAAATGTGCTAAAATTTTCCCTACAAATTTGTTCGTAGATATGTAGCAAAAGCTGAATTCCTGGTGTCAAAAACCTGAAAATTATAAACTTCTCAAGTCGCCGCTTACATGGAAACGTCTACTACTTTTCTCATAAGGAAATAACTTTTGTTCCACTGACGTTGCCACGTTTCCATTTCCATTCCTGATTCAAGTCCCTCCAAATGCGCTGGATGAGTATGCACGCGTGAGCGGCATTACCTCTAGGGAGGTTGATTGAGAAAGAGCAGGTGAAATCGTCAACCCCGCTAGCGCCGCCGGACGCGCTATGCTTTGCAACGGAAATCTTATTTCAGCCAATTCCACTGCGACCCAGGGACAAGGTAATCGATCGAACGTTTTCCGTGATACCCTAGGATGCCATAGGGAGAAGAGGAGCGAGATATAGAGAGAAGAGAGTGGAGGAAGTGAGGGGGAGGGAGAGGTGGGAAGGGAGGGAGAGAGAGAGAGAGAGAGAGTCGCGGACAGATATCCGGTCCAGACCGACCATCTGATTTGTGCTACGCGGTCACTTTAACGACCCACATTTTCACAGCGATAAATTACGCATTTCGCGGGGTTCCCGTACCTCCCTCTACGACCGAGCATGGCGAACGCGGTCATAAGCCATGCCGTTGTGAACTTTGATATCGTGGTATGGCTCAAGTTTTTATTACGAGCCACAACCTAAATCCTCCTCGATTGAAGGATGGTGCACGCCCCTCGCAGACTTGCGGAGGGGAACGTAAATACACAAATCATGGGGAATGCTAGTAATTGCTCAGTTTATTTAATATTGACTTGTAATACTTTTATCAAATAAAATTTGCCCCTAATGTTCGATATTCCGGGACGCGTATTGGCAATAGACATGTGCTGTGCCATTTAACAATCATTTGATAATTCAATATGAATTAAAAAGATAAAAAATTTGTCACACGTTATTGACTGTGGTTCCGACTCATACACGTAATTTTCAAGGCAAATGTGTGCACGTTGACATGGTCGAGGTTATAAAATAAAGCCGTGTGGAAAACCACTAAATATCTTTTATTTGTAACAATGAACTCCCACAAAGTTTAGCCAGAAAACATAGGCCATGTCTATTTTAAAATATTTTTTTTCAATTCCTCTTGGTGGATTTCTTCAGATCAAATTTTTCCTTAAACGTATTAACTGTGATATTTTGAAACAATTTTTCTTGAATTGTAATGCATGTATGATGATTAGTCTTTAAAAATTTTAAGGGTATGGTTTAAGCCACGATCTCTGCACTCGTCAAAATTTTAAATTCTCATAAATGACAATATGTTATCGCATGTAAGGTATTTAAACACTGCCATGTTGCGAACAACTGCTCCATTCTCAAATTAACTACTGAATTCTCGACATTTTTTCTTCAAATAATGCCTATATTCGATAAATTGTCTGGAATATGCAAAGTTGTACTTTTTTTTTTCTGACGAACTAAGCTAAAGAATGTGAGTTATGCCGTTAAAAGATACACAATTTGCAAACCTTCACCCTTTATTTTGGTGAATTTACTTGGAGAAAAATTTTTCAGGGTCCAATTACCGAATTTATTTGTTACATTGATAAGATGATAATATTAGTAAAATTTGATAAATAGTTTTTAGTATGGATTTTTCCGTGAATAACTACGTGTATTATTTCCACAATTTCCTTTTCAAATGTTATTTCGCAGTTTTGTAAGGCTTTGGCGTCACATTTCAAACCAATCATATTAATGTTAGCAGATTGCTTGTCTAGAAATATCTAGAAAACTTAAAAAAATCACTTATTAATTTTTTAAGATTTTGAATTTTTGAAAATTACCATTTTTTTAATTAAGATTTTGTGCTAGCTGAATATCTAAATTGTTACACTTCCTCCATTTCTATTAGTATGAATACTCTTTTCGTGATTAATTGCAAGAAATACTTCATCACAATGTTCAAAAAGACCAAAGACGTAAGGAGTAAATTCGTAAGGCATAATATAAATATGTCTATATATAGACCAAAATGCTATATTCCTCAAGTCTATTTCCGAAAGAACATTAGGGCCCATCCCTACAGTAGAAAATTCTCTTTTTATGAAAAATGTGTACGAACTTCATCATCATTTAGGCAACGAAATTGGGTTTCCTCGTAATGGTTGAGGCAATATTACCGCTGGCTTCTAGTTTTAAAAAATTGCGATGGATTTATTATACATTCCAACTTAACCTCTCTAGGTAATATTGCCCTCGGAGAAACTACTTATCGTGCGGCACATCATGATTCGCTGCCGCGTCTATCTCGTAGTCATTAGGTAATTCATGAGAGTAAAATGTCTCTCATATTAGAAATGACTACTTAGAAATTCAGGCGAATCCAAGATTCAAGGAGGTTAAATAAAGTTGAAGTAACACAGTATTTCCCATTTTAAGCACTTAGAGGTATTGCGCTAAAGTTGATTGGTATTTTTGGTTAGAGTTTCGTAACAAGATTTTGAGGACAAATACGCTCGGGAAATACATTTCATATTTTCCGAAAGCTCTAAAACCATGCAACAACGATGGTACGAGAGTGGCGCTCAAGATTTAGCTTGCCTCTATATCTCGCCACTCCACCGCAGCACTTAATCCTTGCTCTATCTGTGTCCTTATTCTCGCCCTGCCATTTTTTTTCCTTCGAACGTAGGCGAAAGGCACTTTAGTGCTGGAAGAGCAAACCAGATGGCGTCCCCCTTAGCTCCACCACAAATGTAAGCACCGATTTGTACTGCCTGCCGTATTTTTTTTTGTTTCAGCCAGGGAGGGGAAGATGTGAGTATGAGTTGCATTTCTTTCGCTAAATAACAGGAAGAGTCCATTTCCAGAAAATTTCGGAAGTAATGGTTGAGCCATGAAAGACACCTCGACATTCGTAGGAAACCAAGTGCCTATTAAATGTCCTGCTGATATCTCATCGTAATAGAAATGCCTCAAATGGGCCACGCATGTTCCTATCTTACTGATAACCTCAGGTAAAATCCTTATTATTGAAAAAAAAACTATTTGAAGACTTGAAATTTAACCTCAGTGATATGTCGGGCAAACTTCCGGGATATGAGATTTCGTATCATTAAATTTGCTGCTAAAAAAGTGCATTGTTGGTTTATTTTTCTTTTAGCTGCTTTCTTAGTGTCACCAATGCATTATTACTCGAATTGATCATGTAAGATTGATTAATAGGCTGGCGCAAGTTAAAATGCGTGTGAGCTGTTAACATTTGTGAAAAAACTTAAACTGCTTTAATCCTCATGTTCACCCTACCAGGTTTGCAATTTATATTTTCAGCCTAACAATGAAGACTGTCACTTATTGTTGAAAATTTTCTTTGTTTTTCTTTTTTTTAGCTTTATTTTTTTCGAAGTATTCTCCATTACAATACACTTTTGCATGCGCCCGAACCAATTCTCGTAAAACGTTTTCCACTCCGATTGAGGTACCTCCAAAACATGGTTTTTGAACGCATCAACGGCTTCTTTAGGTGCCAAAAAACAATGAAGATGCAATTTTTTCTTGACAAACGGGAATAAAAAAAGTCATTTGATGCTAAATCAGGGCTGTACGGAGGATGTCCCACCAATTTGACGTTTTGACCAGTCAAATAGGTAGTTAGTTGTTTTAGCCGATCTGTGATAGCTTGCATTTTCATGATGAAGAATCATCCTTCCTCCCATATACGAGTTTACTCGGGTATAGGATGAAGAGTTTGGAGCTGTTATGATGGGCCCTCCTGACTTAGGATTAGCAGCAACATTAAATTTTTATGGTTTTATATTCCTTTTTAATTGGCGTTACTTTTATTATGTTCCTCTCTTGTTAATTCAGTTCCACGTTACAGCCCTGTATATTTAGTCCTTTAGGGTATTTTTGTGACACTAATGAACACTTTCATAATTTCATAACCTCTCATGGCGTAATAATATGTAAATTTCCTGTGATTCAGTGGTTAGAACGTTAAGTGATAGATGGAGTTAGCTCAAATGCAGCAGAAGTTACTGCAGGTGTTCCCCAGGGAAGTATTATCGGACCTCTTTTACTCCTATTTTACATCAACAACATTGACTCCGTATTCACTAGTAAGATATGTTTATTTGCCGATGATGCTGTCGTTTACCGTGATATCCGTGATCATAAGGACACAGCAGCTTTATCATATAACCTTAATGCTAAACAACGCTGCTGCGACACTTGGCGATTAGAATTAAACTTAAAAGTGGATAGTGATAAATTTTTGGAAAAGGAACAATTCCCTCCCAAACTCCTGCTGCATTGGGATCACCGAAATGGAATGTGTAGACTCAATTAAATACCTAGGCGCTACCCTCTCTCATGATCTCCCCTGGGTGAAACACATAAGGGGCATATGTGGACATGCTAACAAAAAATTAGGATTTATTAGAAGAGTACTGGGTAAATGTGATGAAAAGTTAAAAGAGAAATGTTATCTTTCGCTGGTTAGACCTCATTTAGAATATTCTGCAATTATATGGGATCCTCACAAAGTTGGATTGATTGCTAAACTGATTCGTGTGTAGCGTGAAGGAGCTAGATTTGTAAAAACGTTATTATGATAAAATTAGTAGCGTATCCAAAATATTAGAGTAGCTAGGCTGGGAATAACTCACGGAGCGAAGGTTTAATTGCAGATTACATCTCTCGCATAAATTAGAAGGGCGGCTCTTTAGCAGTGATTTTGAAAATGTATTATTACCCCCATCGTACTACGGTAGGAGAGATAATGCTGATAAAATTAGAGAGATTAAGTGTAGAATAAATAGATTTTATATGTCGTCTTTTCCACGAACGACAAGGGATCATAGTAACATTGTCCAACCGCAGTTGGGTCATGTTTGGGTGAAATAATTCTGGTGTGTATTCACCCCCTACCACACACCCTAGCGGTGGCTTGCAGGGTACATCAATAAATGAAAAAAATAAATAATTAAATCTAATTCATTTAATTTTCTCTGTCATCCTGTCTTGAATTGCTGTCGAGGGTCCTCTACCCACCTATCTATTTTCTCTCTCTTTCCATTTAGGTTTACGTTTTCTCCTTCTCTTAACGGGCCACGGTTGAAAGCCTATGATTTGAAATACAGTTTTCTTACCTCCCTAATATCGATGCAACCTTTTTTTTCTAGCTTAAATTTTTGAAGCGTCTTTTCTTCAATTAGCACCCCTCTAATCCTGGTACTTTTCTAACTTACAACTTACATCAACCTTCATAATATTTTTAACGGTTTTCACGAAGTGATAAAAATTTAATGAAATGTTGCTCGCGGTAAGTGCTCTGATTCACTCTTCTGATTACATTCATGTTGTTTTTCACTTAGTTTTCACAGTGACTTTTTTTTCAACGATCACACTTCATCCCCCGTATAACTAGTTTCCTCATAACATGTGATGAATATTGTTAAGTATTGACTGTCAAGGAGCACAGGTGTACCAGGCAACACAGAAAAGGGAACTGCCCCCTCCAATCTGATGCGTGAACTTGGCTTAATATTAGAGGAGCAACCAAACCCTCGGGTTTGGGAACTCCAATGGTTGTCAACTGTTAATTGAATCTGGTATCTTGAAATGAAAATAAGTATAGTCATTGGCGATATGGATATGGGACTGCAAACGTCAAATGAAATTCATGAATGCACATCACACGTTCCTTACGTCCTTTATATATTACCTAGTCGTACTTTTTCATAGATGTTGCCGTAGAAAATTAAAACTCTAATTTATTCATATTAGTGAATTAGTCTTGATGAAAAAGCATTTCTTACCCTTAGCCCCACGCTTTGCACCTGTAGTGTTGGAAATTTAAATAGCGTTTAAATCTCTGGATATTCATCCTCTAGGGTTTGTAAGCGTTCTATTTTTGTGGGCGAACAATCAATAGATCATTGATCATGGGGATACAATTTCACGTTCATGGAGGTTTGTGCTCTCTTATTTTTTTTGTCATGTCCCCCTCAATCACGACGACGCATCCAATAACAGCCAAACCATTCCATTCATCAAAGCAGAATGTATATCGGTCATTTTTTCCGTCATTATAAAAATAAACCTCCGAGACAACGTTTGTGGCTAATACACATCACGAAACGCGCGCGCCTCACGATGGAGGTTTAATTACCTGCGGGACGTTTCGGAGTATTAGTCGGATGATATACAGTTTGGTATCGATATCCCCGAGGCCTTTCTCTCTCAAATCGGACTTCCTGCGCCTATCTCTCTGCTCTTTCACCAAGGCATGCCTCACTTTAAAATGCAAGGATTCGCCTTTGAGCTAGATGAATGAGTGAACTCATTAACTCTATTATTGCATGATGCCGTTAGATTAGCGTTTAACCATTTACCGAGAGTTTTTTTATCTATTGTGAGCGAGCACACACATCGTCGAAGCACTTTTGACCCTTAGGTTTTACTCATAACTTTGGACCCTATTTCAAAGTTTGAAACTCAGTCGGACATTTAGTCCAAAAACCCATTTAAAACTTCCCACATTTAGCATCGCAGAAGTGTCGCTCCCTTAGCTCATTTCCCCATTCGTAAATACTCGTACTTTATCTTTTCAGATTTAAAGATATTCATTTATACTAATTTTGGTTTGCAAAAATGGACGTACTAATAACTCACCGGTGTTTTTCAGTCGAAATGAAGAGATGCTGAAAAATTATCCCCATTCGATGCATGTGCAATTCAATTATAACTAATGAATACCGTGGCGGAATTAATATTAAAATTTTATGGCCAGACAAAGTAACATGCCGTCTTTGAGGACGTGTCATTACTTCTAGTTGGTATGTCCAAAGAAAATTTTCGTTTTAGAAGGGTCGAATCAAAGTTAGTTCATAAATTACTGCGGATTTTTAATTGAATTCCATAGTATTTGGTAAAAAACTGTTGAATATTTCACAAAAATTTTTATTGCAATGCGACCGGTTTCGTCTTATGGATGTCGTCTTCGGGTACGTTTCATACAAGGAATGACGTATATAATGCTACAGTGGTGGGGTATGTGATGGGATGTTGGAGGGGAAAGATAGGGTGGGAAGGGAGTGGGGATAGAAAAAAAAGCTGTCGGAGTTAGATGTGGGTGGTGGAGAAGGGTGTAAAAGCCAGGAAAGTGAGTATATGTGATTAAACCAGTCGTATCGATAAAACATTTTCGTGAAATCTACAAAACTTTATCAAAATGTCAAACTTTTCATCAAATAAAATGAGGGATAATTTGTCTTATCGATGATTTTTTCTCTTTTCAGATATTATACTTAACTTCAGGACCACATACGTAAGTGGCAAGGGCGAGGTTGTGTCTGACGGTCGCTCCATTGCGCTGCACTACGTCCGTGGATGGTTCCTGGTCGACCTTTTGGCAGCCCTACCCTTCGACCTTCTCTATGCATCCGATCTTTATGGTGGAGAGGTTAGTCATGTTTCATTATTGTATGTATGTACTGTGTAGTGTCAACTCATGAATGAAACCGTGGGCTGAGCCTTATGAAATTAACGCTAGTGGAAGCGAGTGCTTGAGATTCTGTCGAGTTCCAATGAACGTTTCAGAGGTCTCGAAATTCTTGCGTTGCGTGTCATATGAGCACACTCCATGGAACCTCCAGTTCTCAAAGCTTGTGGCCTGGAGAATATATTCGAGGAGAAAGTTGTAAATCACGGTACTCTTTTCTGTACAAGGAATCGAAAATATGCACTAAAGAATAATGGCTTTTTTACTTTTCATATTATTTATTTATTTCTAAATGTTACAACCGGGAGTTTTTATTATCATTTCTAAAAATTAACGAGTTTAAATATAAAAATAATGAATTCTAAAAAACGCTACGTTCCTATTTTCATCAAGAAACAACTTTTGATTCGCATTTTGTTCTTCAAATTGCGGGGATATGCAATTCTGTCGTAACACTTTATGCTATAATTAACATATTATCATGATATAATCCACGTAAGCGTTTGTCATTTGAGATAAAGTAGGCCGCATATTTTCGAATATGCTTTCACTTTTTTTCTAAATGAGCTACCTTTTAGTCCCGGTTCCATCACATAATATTACTTACCGGCCTACTTATTTACCTAATTACCAGTCTATTTGCTGTATCGGAAGTCGTGGATTACTTATTATGGTGGCAAGAATAATTTGAGATGATAACATACTCAGGGCAGTCAATAAATGATTTCAGCAAAACCAGAAGTTAATTTAGGCTACGTAACAAGTTATTTGTTCCTTTAAGATGCCATTTTTGGATGCATGCTTATTTCGATTATCTTAGACAATTTGTTCGTTAATAAATCACAGCCTGGAAAGAGTTGAAGGAGTCCAAATACGTTATCTAAAATCAAACCCGGGGCCTCCGGTCAGTAGCCGAATGCTCTGCTCCTAAACCTTGTTTTTAATTCAGTCTTTCTCTAGGATGCATGCTAATTTGCACGTTACTTGATAGTTTTTCATGAATATTTTTCCATTTTCCCTTCCTCTCCTATATCCTCCCATATCACTCACCCTTTCCACCTGGTGCTTGCACCCACTGCCACACACCTCTCCGGTGGATAACGGGGTATTTATGTCGTTGTCGAATGGATTATCACGTCTTCATTGCATGCCCCCAATAAGTCACCTTCTTATTTTACCCCTTAGCGCATAGCAAAGACTTATTCTTACTCTAAGTCATCGGACCTCCAAGAACAGAACTAACATTGTCTCATCCTCAAAGTTACAGGTTCGTCAGTGATTCTTCGAGAAGCAACAAAAATTTAACACAAATATTCAAAACTGCTGTCAATGTTTAAAGTATTTTTTATTACTGTTTAAAGTATATAAAGCATTTAAAGCAAAGTTTCTAGGATTAGTTAATTTTTTTCCCTCTGTAGTACCCTCAACAAATTAAGAATAATAAGAATTATCTTCCTTTTCCATGAAACCTCCTCTGGTTTAATTTTCATGTGTAAGAATCCTAATCATTTGGTGTTCGTCTCTAGTAAATTCGTTCGGAAACGCCTAATATCAAATAATACCTACTATTTCCGTCTGAGCGTACTTGAAGTTGAATAACATAATTTTACTTAACTTTTTACCTTTTTAAAAAATTTTGTTGAACGAGAAAAAGCTGCTTGGTCAATGTGTACTTTTTAAAATCATGATTTGGGAAGGATACGATAATTACCAATACGTTATTTAGGATTGTGATGCCTCTTGGGGCCTATTAAAATGCCTAATAATTTAAAATGTTGGTTGAGATATCAATACAAAAACTGTTAATAGTATACTACAGATGTAGCAGATGTGATTTTGCCGACGGGACTGTGGAACCTTGGCGCATATTTGTGTTGTAATCTCTCAGATCCAGCGTTAACGATTTCTAGCAAATTTTGACCCAGATTGCGTACCAAGTCCCACGTGGATGCAATGCGTTGCCATCTCCGCGTCCTTGAGTAATTGAAGATCCTCGACGTCATCCACAAATCTCTCTTTCCAATTCTCCAACAATTTGCAAAACTACCCTCGCGATCCATTACTTCGCCGATTCCCACTCGCACCGAGCAATTCTCCCGTCCGCATCCCCCGGGCTAATCTGCTCATTTCTCGGCAACGCCACTTCTTCGGTCCATTACACGCATCGCGTGCTCGCCGAGAGTAATCAGAGAGTGTATGGTATAACAGTTCCATTTTCTTTCAGAAGTCTTCATTGTAGTCGCCCGGAAGGAACTCATCCTTCAATTCTCAGCGGTCCAGAGAATGTATTTCTCGCTCCGCTTGTCCGTAGGCGCATTAAACAGCGCACGCAATCCCAATTTTTCTCCCCAAATGGAATGAATGTAGAGTGTTATCACATTTAAGTTGGGAACGCTTGTTGAAATGTAGTTTGTTAATAGCAGATTTGAGTTCGAGCGCGTGTTATGAAGTATCTCCTGTAGTGCATCAGTTTCCTTAAAATCCTTTTAAACTAAATGTTGCATTCCGGAAAATTTTATGGACTGTCAGTTTTTAAAAGCCCGCGGTCCGTAAAATACTTGTACATATCGTCATGGTGCCACAATGGAGAAACGAACGAATGCCTCCCGACCCAGTTACATTGCTAATGACGTTGCGATACAATAACCTACGGCAAACCTGCGTCCCTCCTCAAATTTGTCATTTGAACATTAATATATTTCATTCGAAATTCTTTAAATGACGTTCGAAACTGAGCAGTGAAATTAGGCTGTGATGTACAAAGGCAAACTGCCTTGGGGAGTGTCGTCCTGTCAGCAGCACGATTAGTGGGTTGTGATCGATAATGGTTTGAGGAAGTTTATACGAGAGAGTTAGAACGTTAACATTTGCTTTTCAAGTTGATAATTTTGATTAATATTCATATTAGAGTCAATATGCATCCCTTCAATCAGACAATTTATACACATGAAATTTCTTATTTATGGATAGAATTGAATTTTTTGTTCCTGAACTTAACAATCGTCTACTTCATTTAAGACCATGCAAAAATGCACGTAGAAATGCAATAACGCAAATATAGTTACTCAATTTAAATGACAATTGTTAATAACTTCACCACTTCCTTATAAATGAAAAATTATCAATGCTAAAGTTAAATAAAATTAGGTTTCTGTCAATTGAAGACAAACGTCAGGCAGAATTTTAACAGGTGACAAGTTTTGGTTTAGCTAGTCTGTTAAATCATGGCAAGCATGGCTGTGGTAATCATATGAGAATATAAGGAATGTATGAGATCTTTTCGGTTACAAAGAGGTAAATATTTTTGGTTGATTTTAAGTTTGTGGAGGAATAACTTCGTTGGATAATAAACGTGGGAATGAGAAAAACTTAAACAGCTAAAAAGAGCTTTCTCTAGTAACGCTTTTAAAGCTTGAAGTCTAATTTAAAGTCGGGTGAGGAAATGTCGCTTTACTGCCACATCCACGGAATGATGACTCCCATGGTAGAATAATTCAATCCCCAAATTATATTTGATAGCAAGAATGGTAATCTATTTGTCATTAAAAATAATTTAGGTCAAATAAAGAAAACCTTGGAAGGGGTCAATCATTACGTCTTATAATAAAAGTTAAATTGTAAGAATTGGACTATACGTAATCTTTCGTGATTGAAACAGCAAAATTTCAACGGTGATACTTTTATCTTCAACGCAAATCTTGATAAAACGTAACCAGACGAGATTGGAAATGTGACTATCTCGCCTTATGAGTCGCCGTTATCGATTGGTTATCCATGCGTGATCGGGATGTTCCGAAAGATTTTACAGCACAATATGACGAGTTCTGTGAGCTCCTTTTATTTTTTTTTGGTCTCAACTCTTTCCAACGGTTGGAGCTCATCTTGACAGATTCATCCAGCTGTGTACAGATTGTAACGGCGTTCAGAAGCGAGATATTGCGGTTTTTTATGCAAATTTTATCACCTGCCGGAAAAGAATAATATAAAAATAACGACTGTGGATGCATTCGTATTAGTCCGTTTTTATGGGTAGTTAACTACGTCTTTGCAAAGCCATGCGCCCATTTGCTCGTAATGAAGAAACTATTCAACACATATGTATTATAGTTGTAGCGCTGCATATGCAAAAGTTGAATGGTTCTTTGAAAAATGAAAATACGCGAAATCAGTGGCGTCCTTAATTTTTGACTGGCTCTTAACACTGAAGTCCAGAGCGTGAATCGCGAAGGCTCATTTTTAGTAGATATCGAGATTATGAAAATTAATGTATGAACGGGGAAGTATGTAAAATAATATTCAAAATTTGAGATTTATTTGCCTACGTTCATTTTTTTGTCGTTGTTAATGTATGCTTCGTCGATCGTTTCGTCATACAGTATTGAGTTACGAGCTGATGCTTGTTGAATTGGTCAGTCTTTTTCGACGCTTAATTGTTTTCGACATTTAATTGGTTGGCCTTATTAAAGTGTTTGTGAATGATTCCCACTTGAAGTCGAAGGACGTTATTTGAGCCTCTGTGTTCTTCATATTCAAAAAAGGATTATAATAGGTTATGCATTGAAATAACCGTGTTTTGGAATAGTTTTTTTTCATATGATTCGTTGATTTGAACTCAAGTATGATGCTTATATTAGTGAATATATTGAAAAAGTAATTTTTAGGTACAGCGGAATTCTCAACATCTAGAGAGGAATTTGGAGGAGAGAGCATAGTGCTATTATGTTGGCACTGTCTATGTTAGCAGAAGGGAATTATCATCAGAACTCTAGCCATCATTCCCCCCTATAACGTAGTTCAGTAGAATTGGCAAACATGCTCTCCTGGTCGTTAAAATTTTACGCTTACTTGAGATCGGCGTTGAAGATAGGTAGCACACTGCATTGGAACACTCTGCTCGTCGTATAGTTGAAGCATAAAATGAAGCACTAGCGATAGTAACAAATAAAGGTTCATTATCTTGCATTTTCAACTCGAAATGTGATGGTAGTAGTACTGGTAAGTAGTAATGGCCAATATGAACAAAAATTACACAAATACAGCTAATTGTAGCCAACTTATTTCTGAATGAAAACTTAATTCAATCATTTGTTTCTCTAGTGATAATGGATCATTTCGACGCCCATATTACCTGGTTATGAGTTTAGAAATGGGCTTAAAGGTTTTTTAAAAAACTGATATATTATTAAATATGTAGCCGCCACATAGAATCCGCTATTTTGTTTACATTAATCTTGACTTTGGATGTGTCATCAGCGGCCTCGAAAATCCCAGAATTTCAATATTTACTGAAAAGTAAGTTTATTTGGCCATCATTTCGGGATTCGGCCGCTCTGGACAACTGCTAGGGATAAATCAAAGAAGAAAGATTAAATTATTCTGGCGGTAACAATATTATTGTATTGGCGAATATTATTTTTGAGGATCACCTGTAAATATACACATAGAAAAATACACATTTGCAGAGAAAATTCCAAATCATTTCTCCTCAGCGCAGCACTATCTGGAGTGGAAAAGGAAAGGAATATACCTGTTGGATAAAAAGTTATTAAAAGTTGTAAAGGAAAGTCCTTTAAAATACTATTCTTGTAGAAGTGAAAAATAAAAAATTATGGATTATCCGGGTAAAATGAAGTTGAAGAAAAATAAGTAAAAAATATAAAGGTATGATATTTCGAAAATGACAAAGAAAGATGGAAGAGGTGAAGAGATGGAAAAAATGGTACGAATATGTGATTAATTAATGAGAGCATAAAGGACGATATAAAGAAACATAAGAGAGACAAAAATGATGGAAATGAAAGCTGACACTAAACGGTCAGTGGCAATTGAAAAGGCAGAAAAGTTCATCTAAAGAGAATTAAATTACTAAAATAAAAAGAAAAACTGAGCAATTCATTTAGAGTAAGTAAAGTTACCGTACATCTTTCGAAAAAATACGTGTGGAATTAATAAATCCCAGAAGGAAAAAACTGAGAGTCTATGAGCGATAATTGAGGAAAAAAGGAGTGAAAAGAATACCGAAAGTGTATACTCTGACATCAAAAAGAATATTGGAAAAAAACAAAAATATCAGTTCTTTATGCAAACGAGAATTCATTGTGTATCGTAACAATCGGAAGATTCGCTGACTGCAGCCCTCTGTTTCTCCCTTCCCACTCTTGAAAATACCCGTTTATTTGGTCTATATATTTTACACTTGGTTTTCCGTCATGGATTTGACCTTAAAGGAATAAAGAAGAAATAATTAATAGTTCACACTCAATAGACATTTTTTAAACCAATAAACTTAACGAGAAATATCAATTTTATTGGCATTCTCGACACTTCCCCACAAAATCCAAAAACCATTGAAAAGGAAAAGTGAAACACACCAGCACATTGTTTGAAAGGCCCTGATGTCAATTTATTTTCCTCCTAAGTATGAGACTTGGATTAAGAATTGAGACTTTGTCCTGATCCCTCCATTTACAGATACACTCCACCCATCTCCACAATTTGATCGAATTTCCCGGTTAGAAGCTTATTAGCATTCGTTTCGACGTTAATTTGACGATACGATTCTAGGATATACTCTAGGATTACTAATTTGTAGACAGTCTATTCATATTAAATGCGCTCGTTCAATCGATGGTTGCGTTTCCGTTTCCTTTTTAAAGGCGACAGTCGCAACGGAGGCATAGTTTCCTCGAGTGACCCGTCACTTAGCACGCCAGAACATTAAAGTTGCAACGAGTGTTCATTTTGCTTACCGTTTCCCGAAATATGTGTCTGTTGCAGTTCCTTTCTTTCCACGTATTTCTGACGCGATAAAAATACCCGTCGGTCTCCCTCTAAAATATCTCCAGGGAACGAATGCATTTTCCTTCGAGGTCCCCTCGTTCCTCTGCTCCCCCCGTCTCCTCCATTACGGTCCATATTTCCAAAACTTTTCGATCGATAAGAGCTGAACCAAATGGACTCCATTGTTCTTAACTTTCTGTTTCAGACTTTAATATTTAATGCACTCATGATAATACACTGGAGGGGAGTTGAATTGGGAACAGAAACATTTGCAAGATGGAAATGATAGCAAGTATGAAATGTGATGACGTAAAGATTAAACACATTAATATGGAGCGCAAAGCTGTTTGGATACGAGAGCTGGTATTTGAGGCTGGGTGATGGGCGTATATTGGAGGCTTTTGATATGTGGGTTTGGAGAAGAATGGATGAATAAGTTGGACGGAGAAGAAGACCAGCGACGAAGTTTTTGAATATTGTGGAAGAAGAGAGGAGGTTACTAGGGGGGATTCGAAGAAAGCAGGAAATGTTGGCATAGGCTATATTGAGAGATAGTGGGTTGTTGAAGGCCGGAACGGAATGGAGAGTTTCGGGTAAGTGAGGTAGGGGATGGTAGATAATGGGCATTTTGGACGACGCGAAAACAGAAGCGTGAGGAATTGAAGAAGGAAATTATGTCTGCCAATGAGAATGCACAATCCTCGAAATACTTAAAAAAAGCCACAGTTTTCATGCGATTAGGAGTACTTTTTACACAGAAGGACAAGCATTTCCTCAACCTGGCTCCCATAGTACGTACTCTGCTCCAGATTTGTGAAAGAGATAAATTCGTCTGATGCGTCACGTAATATTTAACAGTCGAGTAATGGCGTAAAAACGTTTTTCGGAAGTGATTTATGCTGAATGGAAACCAACTGAGCATGGGAAACTTTTCTTAGAATTTCAAACCGTTCCTAAAAATGAATATTGCATATTGGTCTCCGAGACCCACGTCGATTTCACTTGCAATATATTGGCATCGCGGAAGAAATTCCGAATAAATAAACTTTGCCTCATATGCAATTGCAAATTCCTAGGCCTTATTTAAGCCTGGAATACGAATGCATCCATGTTTTGGTAATTGAGTAGGAATCATATTTAATATCAATTATTCACAGATGTATTCTTTGGACTGGGTTCTCACAAAGAGTGTCTTATGGATTGGACTTGTTCCAAATAATCTCTGCTTTTCTTCAAAATATTTTTCCTCTTTATGACTGTTAGAATGAGAGGAATACTTTTTCATATTCATTAATAAAAGCCCCGTTTTGCACCCTTGGACGGACGCAGAAATATCATGTGTGGTACATACTCGTATATGCCGAAGTATCACCCATGAAACTATCGCTAAGCACGCTGCCTTCAGCGACAGAATTATTCTCTCTTAAGTATCGGAATATTTAAAAGTGACTCCTGCGGTTTAATTAGAACTCTGAATCAGAATTTACCCTGTTTTGTGTTAAAAAATAAATTATGCTTTCACATACAGTGATGATTTGTAAATTTTTTATCATAAGTCTATTAAATTTCATCTACTTAGTTTTCCATATGCCACGCATGGATCAGATTTGTAAAGGAAGAAATATATCAGCATTTCTAACAAAAACGCCTGTCTTGGGCCACGTAACTATGGCGTTTTAAGTTCGATAACAGTGCCACGTCTTTCCACTCGAAAACTTGGGATCGACGAGAGATGGAATATGGCACTCGGCTCGGGATTCCAACAGAAATTCGCGCCAGGGATGAGGCGGACGGAGTGAGACGGAGAGGCTTGAGCTGGAAGGGGAGCGAGAGTAGTAGAGAGGGGAGGATGGGACGGAGAGTTGAATGCAAGGGCTTCCAGGGTGGAGGCGAGTGGGGGAAAGGAGACCGGCCACCTTAAGCAGCCAAGCGCGCCGAGCGTGCATCGAATGCATGAGTTCCCTGAGCCAAACTGTCCCTTCCCGCACAAATCCCCCTTTCAACCTCTCACCCTCCCCATTCCGTCATCTCCTCAGCCTCTCCCCCCATCAACATTCTCTTCACCCTGCTCACTTCAGCTCTTTCAGTGGCCTTCGCCCGTACTATCATTTGGTACCACGTACTTGCCTCCCTCATCGTAAAACCACGTCAAATACACTGGCGTTCGATAAAGTGCTCTTATTTGGAGGATCGAACCATAGGACTTTTAGCTAAAGGAGCGAGTCCACCCAGGATTCCAAATCCAAATTTGATAAATCGTCACTTCGTTGTTACTGTGAGCATGATATATCCATTTAATTTAAAGTTATTCATCACACATACAGGCATGTCGCAGATAATTGAGTTCGAAAAAAATGTAAAGTGGACACTTAATGAAGTGGGTTAATTTTAAAGGAGAAATACTAAACTTTAACTTATTCGTGAAATAAGATTTACATGATGATTGAGAAAAACTGAAATTGAGAAGTCTCAAGTATGATAAATATAGTGTAAATATGACTGATGAATCCAAAAGTGATCAACCCAAAGTTTTGTTTACTCATATTTGCTGGGGTAGAAGGAATAATTAAAAACCCATCAAATATCGGCAGAGGCTTAGATGAACTTTTGATAATTCAATGAATACAAAATGCAAAAATGATACAAAAAAATATTCACATTAAATGTGTACAATTCAATCAATGGCCAAACCAAAATACGGTTTTCTCGGTTGTTGTTTTTTATTCACTTAGATTATTTTTTCTTTTTCGAGAACAGTTAAACAAACTCATCCATCCCACAAAACCTGCAGAATGCAAAATTGTAAGCATCTTAACAATCATCCTGCACCGGCCATTACGACGGCAAACAGATTTTTGTATGGATGTTACTTTATTTTTTTCCGTTTTAGCCAAATCTCTGACTCTTCCATTGTTGCGCGTGAAATTTTCATCAGATATATTAATATTTAATTCCTTCCACTCCACACACATTTACCATGCATTTATCTTTGGTGGCAAATTGTTTCCGCTTCTTCTATTTTGCATTGTTCTTTTTTCGTGGAATTTTGTTTTTTTTGCCACCCGTCATAAAATGCCTTTTTATTTCAAATTTCCAATCCGTCTGTTTATTCCCTTGTTCCCACCTTAATTCATGAATCGCAAGAATAGACGAATCAGTTTAATTTTTTTCTAAGAGCCTTAATTCTACTAGTTGATAATTTGTTAAATTCTTTAAATCTTAAAATATTGTAAGTTATGTTAAAGGTTAACTATAAAACGGAAATATCGAATTTTTCTTGGTCCGCTGGTGCTAAGCAATAACGGTATTCCTTTAATCAACGGTAAATATTTATTTCAAGAGGATTAAATATTCGAAATTTATATCTAAGATATTTGACACTAAAATATAAGACTTATTCTTGTGCAAAGTGACAACATTTTTAGCATCTTCGAAATTTCTAAAGATTGACATTATCTATGTAAAGATTGTATTTATTTATTTGCATGCCCAAAACTTTTACGGGGAGATTAATGTGTATCACACGTGGTTTATATACCAAATCTGATAAATAGCGAAACTCCCTGTGGACTCTCATGCACCCTAACTCTGGGGTAAAAATACCTGTACATAAGATACGTTAGAACTGTTACGAATAAACCCCAACATTCCATGCAGCCCTTCCCTGACTTGTATATGACTACACCTTAAGTTTATTGTACGATCTCGAAAAATGTCTAATTTTATGTGCAAAATAATGAATATTTTTTATTGTGCTAATTATTTGTCTTGCTCATACATCGTATGATCAAGAGGACTGATTTTGGTGGAAATTTACTCGGTGTTTCGGAGCGGTAACCATGCTAAGTTATCATAATGATGTATGTTTCAAAGTCATATATCAATACTAATGCAAGGGAAGAGATTGAGCAACATTTTTTAAATGAATACATAAATTAATATACGTCAAGCAAAGTATCGCTTTGTTTACGCATTCCCACTCATGACTGGCGTCTCACACTTCGAGATCAACCGTTTAACATTCCCAAGTAATCAGGGTTTTACCATTAATAAGGATTAGGAGAAGTCCTTCGATGTGGCGTTATTAACTAAAAAAGATTTTTCGATTCTCATGAATAGCTTCTCAGAATTGTTCTCAAGTAACTTTCTCGTATCTTTGGTTGCACTTTTTGAGCAACTATTTTTTTCTTGTTAGTTTATTTCGTAGATAATTGATGTTATGAATAAATTTTCTCCAGTCTGAGTTTTATATTTATTACTATCTTATCGCAAAAGGTAGTGAAAAGGTCTAATACTTACGGTTTATAGTTACCTATATTATCCTTATAAAATTCGCAAAGCATTTTGAAAAAGGATCTTCTCATTCTAGTCAACGATAGCTTCAAGGTAGTAATTGTCCAGAGCTTTCCCACATTTTCGTTTGAAAGCACGTACTGCAGCATCCAAACTACTGAACGAAAAGTATTGATTAAGTTTATTTTTATCCGGGAGGAAAAAGCATTCTACCTGGTCGTTTTGTTGTGTTTTTTTAACTTTGCTAGTGCTCCCTTTCTTCATTAAATCAACCGGGTCGACTTTTCAGAGGATTAAAAGACGACCATACCCTTACGATGGACAGTATTGAAAAATTTTGTCCTCCATCCGCCCGGGGGAAAATTTAAAATAGCTTCCGAAAGGATAAATCGCTGCCCTTTCCTAAAGCGCCCATCCTCTTCACTGGATACGTTTCCCAAGAGTAAAAGTTTACTCATCGTAATATTTTTTTAATCTTGTTTAAATTTCCTAACTAAAAATATTTCAATTATTTACTAAATACTTTAACAGGTTATTCGACAGAATTCAGTTCCTTAGGCAAGCTGAAGGTCTTTTTTCATTTTAAAATTCAAATTATCAATTGAATACTCACTAGTGAGTAAACTTTTCCATCCGAAGAATGTTCAATAAAGAGTGACCATTGTTTAAGGCACATAATTTATTGCACAAAAATTTAATGTTACGTTTTCTTGTTATTTTAATATGTAATAAGTTTGTGACGAAGTTTCATTGTTTGATTTCAGTATCACGTCAGTGTCACCCGTTACAAGCTGAAACACGTTCAGTTCGGTCACGCTTGCTTCAGATGACGAAAAACGCTTTCCACAAATATATTATTTCAAATTTTTGGGAGAGAAAAAAATCTCACGGGTGTAGGTCTAGACCTTAGAAAGGATGGGAATAACGTCTCACAATGGTTTTTCGAGATAATCGTGATTTCGCTGGGGTCTTTGCTAGAACTCACCAAGTACTAACACATTTCATGGGTAATTTTCATGAGGAAATTTCCAATACTTCAAATAGTGTCCTTCAAAGATTTGCTCTTTCAATGGCAGAAGCAGTGTTAATCTCCCCCTTGCCTTAAGGGCTGTAATTGGAGCTCCAAGTCCACTTTCCTTAGAAATGTATCGTCTCCCTTCTTTAAACATTTAAAATCATTGATAGCTGTCCTATTGATTATTACAGCCTCTCCATAAGACTCTTGTAACATCACGTAGACCTCAACTGAGAACCTGGTTCAGGTTAAAGCAAAATTTCAATGTAGCTTCGCGTTTTACCCCCATCGTTGCCGTGAGCGAACTGAATATGTTTCAACTTACAGAAATTACCGCTGTCGCGATTCCAGAGTTAAATCATTCAACATTGTACTCTATATACATTACACAATAAATATAACGAATAAATGCATTTTTACGCATTAAATAATGCAAGTAAATATTCAAACATACATTGTACAGTTCTCGTTGATCATGTGATATAATACGATTGTCAAATATTGTTCATATATGCAGGTATTTATATTTTAAACTAAAACGTGGCATTTAGAATTTTCTTAAAAACTTCGCATCTGTAGGTTTTTTGGGTTTGAGAAATTCCTGAAACTAGGCCTCATCTTTGTAAATATTCATGATTTGGCCAAAACTCCTGCGTAACACGTTGAACATATATGCGAAATTGGAAAAACTGGTGACCGTCGTTTCATCTCGTATACATCCTGTTCTGTGTATAATACGAGTATCTTTATCTTTACCTTATCTACTCTGTGCATCCGTATCTAATTACTAGTCTAAAAGTCTCAATTTGCCCGAAGCTCGGAAATCAATGTCATCGCTGACCTATATAGACGGGCATTATTCCTTTGCTGGTCCATCCGGTTAATTATCTTCTACGGCTATGACCAGTGCTACTCTTACCTAGGCATGCACATTCACTCTGACTGTCGATGAATAATTCAATAGTATACCCGAGTTTAACCGAAGAAAAGGGTTGTCGACTTCTAGTTTATTTATGGCCTGACAAAACGTTCTGACTCTCAGTGTAGTCGAAATTTAAAAAAAAAACTTCTGATTGAATTATTTCTTTAATTATATTTAATCATTATTGGCAGCTAATTCAATGAACGGTATTATAATGAATTCTTCACCAACACGGCCTAATCAAATATACAAGGATTTCTGACGCCTGTATCTTTCTTTCCCTGTTTTACATCCAGCTCTTTAAGTATTCATTTTCTCATGTCCTCATATCACCTTTCTCTCCATAATGTTATTAAATTTTAAGATAGCTTTTTATACGCGTAATGATCATCATTACGCGTATAAAAAGCTATATTCATCATCGTCTTAGTTACATTATGTTGCGAGAAGTTTTCTTTTCATTTCACATGCGTTTCCCTCTAACGTGTCACTTTTAATTATCAAATAAAATGTAATTTACCTTTGCAATAATTATGCATTTAAAAAAACGTATTGCTGTCACAAAACCATTGAGAAAATGAAAGTTAATCGTATTTCTGTTAAATATAGTGCAACAAGCGTGCCAAGGTTTAGTATTGATATGACAAATATTACCTCCCTCCCTTTGGTTTCCTGCTCCCCTCTAATGCCTATAATCGCTTATTGGTGAAATGAAAAATTGACGGAAAGAAATGCTTATTGTTAACATTGTATTGAATCTGTAAAAAATATATTTCGCACTTCTTCCTTTTATTTAGTGATACTTGAATACCGTTTATCATAAAATGGTATTAATATTTCTGCCTTGAATGACAATCCACCAATACCAACCGCAACCGAAGTGCACTAAACGCCGCGATTGTATGTAATCCGTTGTACATTTATGTTTTGCTGTTTGTCTCTATTCAGGCGCTTGAAAAGACCTCCCTGTATTTTAAGCATCAAACCAACATTTATAAAACCTGGGGCCTTTTAAAGCTCGTTTTTTTAATAAATCATTACTTCAGTTTTGGATGTGTAAACCAACCACCGCTCTCCATATCCTAAAATGTATATTGTCGGATATATTTTTAAAATTTGTGTTCAACGAAAATCTGGGATATTATATTTTTAGAAGTTGACATTTTAAGTTTGTTAAAGGATCGCATTTGTGAATTTTACAAGCGTATCTTTTTTTTTGAGAAAGACTAAACACCAAAATTGCTTCAAAGATATTCTAAATTCTAAGTACAAGAATATTTCCAAAAATTTATGATTTCATTCTTCGATGGAAATGTAAAGTAATAAATAAAGTAATTAATTTACCAAGGTAATTTCAGCGGAAGGTGCAAAAGGCCAAAAATATCAGCTAGTAAGCCAATAGGTTTTCGCCCTTTATTAGCGTCTAACTTGTCAATAATATTTGATAGTATCATATTCTCCATTTGATGAAGGGTGGCCATAAAATTGATTTTACTGGGACTGTATGACATCAAGTTTTGGGCGCAAATTGGCAAATAATGCTGTTTCCTATATCAGTAATAGTTGGTGATGGTAAACAATAATTAAAAGGCTCATGAAAGCAGTTCTAGATGCAATGACTTTAAGAAATAAACTTTAGTCGCATTTAATCCAATAATTCCAATTTGTTCCAATTTTCTTGTGTAGTTCATTATGAAACTAAATACTGAATTTAAACAGGATTAACTCAGAATAAAGCATGGTGTTCAAAATTGAACTTCAAGTCTTATTTCTGACAATTTAATAATATCCTATCATATAAAGAGTCGTCTTGGTCCACATATCATCAAAATTGTTAATAAGGATTAAGTTTATTGCCAAATTTTAAAAATAAATTACATTCAAATCAGCCATATCCCTAGCAGCCTTAAAAAAAATCTTGTCTCCTTTAAGGAATAATCAAATTCTATGTAAACACATCTATTCCCAATGTGAATGAGCAGAAGTAATTTCGGTAGTGACTCACTCGAGTTTACTCTAGATTTATCCAAATGGATCTGCTATGACCCTAAAAGCATCTCACCTCTTGTAGGCAGGAGAAAAAACGATATAATTCCCAAATATTGCAAACAGCTCCATGCCTCATTATTCAAGCTCACTTTGGCGTGATTTATATTACAGGTATTCTATTTTACATATTAGTAAAATATATGCCATTATTATCATATTATTTGACATAATTATGACATTGTCCAGTGGTGAAAGGGTACTGATTCTATCTGCCACCACAGAGGTCAAGAGCTAAATTCATGCCTCGGTGGGTTTCTTCCATTTAGGGTTAGGGATATTTGTGTTCGTCTTTGTTGTTATTTTCATATTAACAAAATCCATTATATGGATCAATTAAGCTGTTTTCAGATAAAAGCTAAAGAAATATATTTAGCATTGCCTCCTGTGGTTTTAAAACTTTTACGTGGTGATAGCTTTTTCTCTTCCACTTCATTTCAATATGTGCTTTAAGCACTTAAGCTTTCCATAAGTAAGTTAGTACCGGCTAAGTATTAACATCCTCCCTATAATACTAAAATTTATATTCACGAAAATATGACATTGATGATGATGATAAATTCTATTTTTAACTACAAATTTTGTTTTCCCATTCTGTAAATCCCTCAGTATAAGGCTTGTTTTGCCTTATTTGTATCCCAATTGTTTCTCATTCACAATTTTCTCCCATATCAGGAATCTGGTCATGGTGGTCGCGTTCACTTGCTGAAATTGACCCGACTGCTTCGTCTGGCTCGTCTTCTACAGCGTATGGATCGGCATTCGCAGCATTCTGCAGCCATTCTATCTCTTCTTATGTTATCTTTTACCCTATTGGCTCATTGGCTTGCCTGCCTTTGGTATGTTGTGGCTGACACAGAAAGATCGAAGCATAAATCTGACTGGGATCTTGGTAAGATTGGATTTTACTTAAGAGATAACACTCCAGGGATATACTTACAAGGGGAGGAACGGATTGAGGGGAGATAGATTGGAGTGAATCCTTGTCAGTCATGTTCCCCTTTATTTACTCCTTACAGAAATACCCCTTTTTGGGGGGACATCTGCCCAAGTCAGTTGCTGACCCCACCAGCATGTGTGAGGGAAAAACCAAATATAGAGCCAAAGAATTGATTTTTTACTTAAAAATAACATTCCTCAGATGAAAAAAAATAATAAATACTGACCCTATATGCAGCATATGCTACTGGAAAAAATGAAACATTGTCAGTCAATAATAAAAAATAATGGTAACACAAAAATCAATGCAAAATAACACTGCTATGGCTGTGGTGGAAAAAATAAATATTATTGATTTTTTACATAATGTGTTTTTATCATAAACTATAAGTCGCCTATGCTTTTTACATCACCCCTCAATCTGGTCCTCTTCGTGTCAGAATTATTCATATAATTATTATTATTTTCCAAATAATAATTTGCATAGTATCTTTAAAAATATATTATTTCCATGTGTTATAAATTGCTCCAAGTGTCCAAACTAGCCTTTCAGGAGACCATAAAGGGTTCTCTCTTATGTTAATGAAATATTTTTCACATGTTTTCAAGGAAAAACTTTGTTTAAATGGAAAATGATTGCATACAATAAAATGGAAGTACTGTTTCTCAGATATATATTGTGAATGGAATTCTCTGTAACTTTGACATTGCTCCACTACATTATTGTAAAGTTATCACTTTAATTCATATGCCATTTGCTGTCTTTTCATCCCAAAGAAATTCAGGCAGAGAAGTAGTTTTTGCATTACAAACCTCTCTAAATTTCACCTGGCCCAAATTATAACCTCATTACAAGCATTTCTGCTTCCTGTCGATTTGGTTCTAAATTAAGTCAGAACTTAGATTTTCTAATTTAAGAATTAGTAGATTAAGGGCATCTATGTGTCTCTAATCAACAAAATTTAGCCCCTTAATGTTCATGTTTTTCATAAATAAGTATTGTTTATAATAGAAATTGAAAAATATTTTATTGCATTTTCAATGTAATGCCATTTAAATGGTGACAAGAGTTTCTGGTTTTTTGCCATTCATAGATAGATTTGTTTTAATAATTATTTTTTTAACTGTAAGAATAATTGTGAAAAAAATAATAATTAGTTTGTCTTGCCCAAACTTATGTGAAAGAATCATGGCCAAGGAAGACTCTTAACTGACTTAAGCTCTCATAATGAGATTGATTATACCTACATTAATATATCAATATTAACCAAATTAAATCCTAATGGGAATGAAAAGTTTCCCTATGTCATTGGCAGTTTAGAGTTATTTTTTCTCGTAGGTGTAAATTTGTCAGTCATGAGTGCCAAAATTACCTCTTCTAATGATTTTGTTTGTCAGACCATTGCTTCCAGCTGTTAGAATGTTCTTGCCGCAAAGAAAAGAAGCATGTTAACGAGGATTATCAAGGAACTAAAGTCATTCTCTTTCATTAATATCTGACACAGGGTGGATCCATCACATGGCAGATAGACTTAAGATGAATATTTCTTCTGTGACACATGCTGAATCATACATAACTGCTCTATATTTTACCTGTTCATCCCTTACTTCAGTTGGATTTGGAAATGTGTCACCCAACACTAACTCAGAAAAAATATTCTCCATCTGTACCATGCTAATTGGAGGTAAGCAAAAAACTGCATGCATTACCATTAATAATTGCCGAGCACATCAAAAGAGGTTGAACATGTTTAAGTTGAATGATATGCAGTGTTTCCCATTTTGTTCTGTAGAATTTCCATGAAAATTGTCCCAAGTTTAAACTGCCTGTGCTAATTATAATGTGCTCAGAACTAATCAACTTGAAATACTTTTTTAATGAGCAATAAATGCTCATTTTATCATGATTGTAAAATGAAATCAGAATATCATTGTGGAATGGAAACATTAATCTTTACTCACTTTTTACTTGCAACTGCAATATTTTACAATGTTGGTAAAAACTTTATAAAGTATGATTTTAGCATGCAGGAAAAATCTTTAAAATGAATTAAAAAGAGTTTTAAATGTTTATACAATATGATGTAAGTGTATGCCTACCTTATTGAGGCTACTTCTCTGGCATTAAAATCTTAAATTTGGTGTTAAATTGATCAGTCAAAACTCACCTAAAACTTTATAAATATTATATTTTTTGCGGTAGGTACGTATATGCAATTGAAAAATGCTGTAAATGAATTGAAGGTCACTGTCATAAATTATTCCTAATTAGAACTATAGTATATCATGAAATTCCCTCATAATTTACCCCATCCAATGCCCCAACTGTACCCATCTGCTATGTGAAGCTATTTTCAAATTATTAACTATGGTGTATGTACTGCTGTTTCCAAACTATGCAGAGAGTTTGGTATTATCCCCAGATACCCATGAAATATGCACAAATATTTATTAAGAAACCCATTTTTTTTATTTGGCTTGAAGTTGATACCAACTGATTCAGAAAGTTTGATTGAAACCTTAGAGATATCAGTCAGATCATACATTGAGCATGCATGTCATAACCCATATTGAAATGCATTTGATACGAGTATGAAAATATTTTATGAAATGTTCTTCATAGATATGTTGTCACAGAAAAGTCATTGCCATGAAATTAATACATATATCATGGAACCACTATAAACTGTGTATGATAGTAAATATGTATATCTGCATATTAATACAGACAAGCATAAGATATCATCTATTATCCATTAATCAGACTTTCACTTTTACTTGGCAGTTGAAATGAATTAAATATCTAGTATAAAAAGATTCACTGATCCAAGTACCTAATTGGTATTTTGATAGTTGGCCAAAATTAACTATACTAAACCAATTTTTTAAATAAATGCAATTTCCTCTTTTGTAACATAATTTTGTTAAATGATTAATGTTTATCTTATGGTTCTCCAAAAGACTGACCTGTCAGCTGCTTGTAATCTAGGAAAAAATTTCTATTTCAAATTGCTAATTAATACAAGTTTACAAAGGTGAAACCAGGATGTTAACTCATCAACTTATATTTTTGTTAATAATGCTTTCTTTTCATAGCCTTGATGCATGCAGTGGTGTTTGGAAATGTTACTGCTATCATCCAAAGGATGTACTCTCGGCGTTCATTATACCAAAGCAAGTGGCGTGATTTGAAGGATTTCTTAGCACTCCATGCAGTTCCCAAAGAATTAAGACAGAGAATGCTTGACTATTTCCAGGCAACTTGGGCACTATATCATGGAATTGACACACATGAGGTTAGAAATATGCATTATTGTTTCTATTCTATTTGCTTTGTTGAATTAACATTTAAGAAAATCTAATTTAATTCTCCATGCATAAAATGTTTTTGACAAGTCCAACCAAAGTTATCATTTCCATGGACTACAGCTTGATTTACCAGTAGATTGTGCACATGTCAAGGACCCCTTTGCCAGATATCTTGACTGACTTACTTGACCCAAATCAAATTTCCCATGATCGGTATAAATTTTGACCAATTGATTCAATATAAATTATTCTAAGCAACTGTTAAATAAATAAATTATAACAATCAATTTCAGTATAAAACTCCATCATTAACCTTTCAAGTCAACCTGTGATAATTTTCTGTATACAGTTAAATGACAGAGCTGCCAGAAAATTATTTTGCATGAAACAATTCTATCCATCAAAATTCAAATACTTTCAATGCTGCAGAAATAATTAACCTCGAATAATTGGAGACATAGGTCAAATTGGAGGCTATTTTGGCAGACATTGTATTCCATAATGCATTTGGTTACCTTTTGTCTGACTACTTTTCTAGTTTCAATCATCATGTAGAAAATATGGGCATAATTGCCTAATGTCAGTGATACAGTGTCTTATTTATGTCATAAAATATGCATTGTGCTCAAATATAGAGATATGATATTCATGTATTTTCAGCATTTGTGTGAATTTCTACCATTAACTGTCTGATGAAAATGTAAAATTTTCAAAAACTCAGGGTTATTTTTTTAATTTTGCACATTTTTTTCTAGACTTTAAAAGAATTTCCTGAAGAGCTAAGAGGAGATGTATCAATGCATCTTCATCGTGAGATTCTTTCTCTCCCAATTTTTGAGGGAGCTCCTCAGGTAAGAGAAATTTTTGAACTCTTTGCTTAGCACTCAATGAGGATAAAATATTTTTTTGTCACAACAGTATTATTTATCATTCATTTTGATGTTATTGTGTATGTTCTATTTTTTTCAGAGTCTGTTGTATTTTGTGCTATCTGCAAGTAATAATATTCATTACTGTGTAAATTTATACCTTTTAATGAGTAAATTCATTAAAATACAATGAAAATATTTACAAGAAAAGATTCTTAACCAAATAAATGTATTGATTTTTGCATTTTTCAGTATACGTGGCATCAATGTATCTAATTCAAAATAATTTTTTTTAAGTTTTGATATTAATTATGGCATTATGAATGATTGCCATAGGATCTTCAGTGCTGTACTATATCCTGAAGTATATTTGAATGTTCATGCAATTCATAAGTTGTTTATTATTATACATATTTGAAAAGCTTTTTTGTGTGGTAACCACAAGAACATTATGTGCAAACTGTCTAGAGATTTATTGATAGACTGGAAGAGGGTAATATATTTGTCAGGAATAAAAAATAAAAACTCAAAAAAATTGTTATCAATCTAACTCTGGACAAAACTAAAACATGAATATCAATGATTTCTCAGATAGATTTTGCGGTTGGTTCACTTATATCCTCATAAGAGAAATATTTTGGATATATATTGCATGCAGCTTAAGTTTCTTTTTCATTTCATGTACCATCGCTAATTCCTATTATTACCTATTCAGATAATAAAACTTAACATGAACCTTTATAGCTATGAATAAATCCTTAGTTTCCCATAATATTTCTGTACTTCCAAAATAAATGTACTCTTTAATTAAAGGGATGCCTGAAGCTGCTATCACTTCACATCCGCTCTAACTTCTGTGCTCCTGGAGAATATCTTCTTCACAAAGGTGATGCCTTGCACTCACTCTATTACATTTGTAATGGATCAATGGAGGTTGTTCAAGATGGAATGGTTGTTGCTATCCTTGGTAAGAACAACGTCTAAAATGTGATAATGAAGATTTAGCACTTAAGTACATGTATCACAAATATCATGTTCATAAGAGGAGGAAGAATTGTGTGAACTCTCAGTATAATTAAAGCATAGATATGGATACTAAAAAGAAATACTTGTACTTTTCCACAGATTTTATTAAATGGTACAACGCATTTCACCGACTTGCGGCAACATCAGATACAAATTTGCTAAACAGATAGTGGTAGAATATATACTCTCAGGACATAGTGGGGGTGGGGAGGGGTGGAAGGGCCTGAGAGGGGTGGGGGTCCTCAGGTGTGTTGAGGGGCTGTTTTGATCATTTCCGGGCTAGTTTCTATGAGAGGAGTGGGGAGGGGTATGGGAAAAATTGCTCATTACAAAGAGCCATGTTAGGGTTTGCCAAGTGCCTTCTTATCTCTAATTGCTCAAGAGCATCCATCTTTAATCCTTTTGGGAGTATGTGTAGTATCTCAGGGACAAAGTCACTGCTGTGGTTGAATTCCAGTAAATGTTTGGCAAAGAGAGAGTTGGTATTCTGATTTTTGTGACACCTTGCGTGTTCCTTGACTCATAACTTAATATTCCTACCTGTCTGACCGACATAAACACTGTTGCAATCCTCGCATTTCAGTTTATAAATACCTGATTTGAGAAGGCTATCCTGGGTGTCTTTTCCATTGGCTAGAAGTTTGGAGAGGGTTACAGGTGAGTAGAAGGCAGCTTTGAGTGAGGTCAGTAGGCGGTTGGAAATCCTTTATGAAATATCTCCCAGAAATGGGATCGAGCACCACTTAAAATCCTTGATACTGTGGGCTGTGAAACGAAAATATTTTTAATGGCCATTGATTTCTGTTTTTTCCGCAGTAATGTGTCAACTAGTTTGGGGTTGTAATCAATGTTGGTAGCTATGTTATTGATTGTCCGCCCCCACTCTGTCCTGAGGGTATATATTCTGCCACTGTCTGTTTAGCAAATTTGTACCTGATGATGCTGCAAGTCAGTGAAACGCATTGTACCATTTAATAAAATCTGTGGAAAAGTACAAGTATTTCTATTTAGTATGGATATTAAATACTTCCATGAAGTGAAGCCTGAAACAATAGAATTTCTCCATAGATATGGGATATGACCAATAGCATAAGGTTTTTTTTAATTATAATAGTATCAATTGAATTGAAAAAAGAGCTTAAAACATGAGGCCATGCAGTTTGTGCAAACACAGGACATACTAGTGCAAGACAAAATTCATGAGTGTTTTAAAACACATTGAGCTTATGATTGTCAGTCCCGACTTGTTTTTCTCTAGCAATAAATATTACTGTTTCCTTATCAGAGCCCTATTAATGAAACCTGAAAGAAAAATATGACAAATGGCTTTTCTCTGTGGAATAGTGTGATTTGCATTAATTCTATATTTCATGAAAGTAAATTTTAAGTTTTTGATCACATTTATTTATATGGAGAGCTATCTGGACTGTGAAAGAAATTACATAAATTTGAGGATTATGAAAATTCAGGGTCCAAACAGTTTTTTCCAGTTTTTATGAATTTCAATGTACTCTGAAAAATCTTAGAAAGATTCTAGAGATTTTCATTTTAGAATTTGATAATTTTTCTTTGATTTTAAAATTAATTTCCTCCTTGTCATTAAGGTTAGATTCAAATTCTGGTGGTAATCTGAAGTAGCACAAATTCTTTCCTTATTTTTTTTTATGGAAACGGTCTGCAGAAAATATATTTCAAAGTTAGTGTCATAGAGTCTTTCTGTTATCGCTTTATGTATAATTTGGGGGAATCTAAGGATTAGAAAAAGGCTTACGTTTCCTCATAACAATTAATAAAGTTAGCCAAATATTAATGGCAAGATAAATATCAATTGTCATAGGTCTGGCTTGGTGTTTAGTTTCCTTTATAACCTTTGCAGAAGAGTGCTTATAAATAAATTTCACTTTTCACAATAATCAGGGAAAGGTGACCTTGTTGGATGTGATATCAATGCCTATGTTGGCCAGTTCACTGGTGTATCTGCAATCAACACTGGAGAAGGCAAAAATATATCAGGATCTGGAGGAGTGTCCAACCAAGCTGGTAAATTACAGTTAGAGGGATAGTTACTCAATCAAAATATATTCTTATTTTATAATAATAACCCATTCCACTCACTGAAATGATAGTAATAATTTTTAAAAGTTTATTTCAATGTATTTTCCAAACGGAGAATTTGAAATTTGATATTGAAATTGTCATAAACATTTTTTCCTAGAAATCCTCATTTAGAGTTTTCCCCTATGATAATTTCAAATGATGAACTAGTTCTTTTTAAATTTTTAACCTGTGGAATTAAGAAATGATCTTTTTAAATGCCTGAAGAAAATGATTTTTATTTTTACATTTAATGTTAATAGGGGGCTCTGGGGGTCCTGATGCCAATGCTGTGGTGAAGAGTAGCTGTGATGTTCGGGCCTTAACCTATTGTGACCTTAAGTGTGTTAGTGTAGCTGGTTTAGCTGAAGCATTGCGCTTATATCCAGAGTTTTTGGCACAATTTGCTGCCGATATAACTCATGATCTCACATACAATCTTAGGGAAGGCTATGAGGCTGAGGTAAGTTTGAAACTATATATGATTTAGTTAATATTGGGTGCAGTCAACTTAAGAACCAAAATATTTGGTTATTAAAATGGATGTTGGGAGAAAAATTTTATTTTCAAGTTCATGCATTGAGTTTCCAATTGGGAGACATTCATTTAGTCTGGCTTTGTTTTACTTATTCATTTATGGTACATTTACAGTTTTACCAGCCATTATTTTTAATTTGGTATGTACGTTTTGCTAACTTACCCAAGTACCTTGACATAATGACTCATTCCAAAGAACTGCAAGGGAAACATCAACAGTTTTTGGAGTCACCTGTTTTTGCTCACTGAAAGGCAGGGATTTCACAGAGTAAAATTAAGATAAAATTTTTGCATAAGGAATTACACTATCTGGGAAGAATCACTCTGGGTTTTGAATAAATTCAATATTTTCCTGTGTCCTGGAAAATTGTTTATGATCATAGAAATTATTTCGCATTAAAAAACGTTCTTTCAATAAATGTCCATGTGTGATGCAGATATAAGAGATAAATTTCTCCATGAGCATCTAAGGATTAGCTTATTTTGATTCCATGGGTGTCCAAAAGAATAATTATTCTTCCTCCCAGCAAGAGATGAAATAAAACCAAAAATTATTAATTCATTCGGACAAGGAATCAGTTTTAAATGCCTGATATTCATGATTTTTACATTCTTTTAAAATTTAGATAAATCTATTAATGCATCCCACTTCATGTAAAAATATCCCTGATTCACCTCCTCCAGTCTATATTTTCCACAGTAATGTTTATAATAAATTTACACAGTATGTATATAGTTGAGTACAATTATTTTCCTGAGGGAAAATGACTATGCTAAATCTTTGGTTACTGTTTAATCCAGTGAATATGAATTTTACATGGAAAAATTGAAAGCACCGCAGTAAATCAGTAAATTCAACTCTAAAACTCAGGAGTAAATATGGAAATAATGAATTTTGTAATAGATTTGATATTTCTCCTTGATTTCAAGATGATGATTATCCAATTAAATTCGTAGAAGTCATTTCAATCACAATTTAGAAAAGTGCTACAATTTATGTAAAAAAAAAAGAAAGTAGTGGAAGTGATTAAATGCATTTCATAACTCTAATGGAAACCCTTACAGAAGGCTAAAATAGACCTTAGTGTAGGAGCACTTAACCAAAAATGTGTTTAGAAAATAGTAACATTTGAGAAGGTAAGGTGTAGGATATTGTTAAAAGAAGTAAGGGAAGGCCTTATGAACAGCCACAATTCATGCATATATGTCAAAAAAGGTACAGAGGGAGGTCTAAGTGGAGGGAAGACTGAATGAATAATTTACATAGTTATCAATTTTATTATTTATAAAGTAACAAATTTCCTCTGAGCATTCATCGGCAGTGGGATATCAGTGTCATGGCATTTGCATATAACCAAATATTTTGAATGTTCTAGCATAGTATTCAAATATTGTCATTGCGTTGGACCTGGAAATTAAGCCATGATACAAATGCACGCATGAATAATATACAAATGTTAAATGCATGTCTGGCAGCTATGTACAAAATATTTTACTAAAAGACAAACTTCTTAATTGTTATTGTGATGTGGTTTTGTCATTAATGAAGCTAAAACTTTTCACACCCACCATTAGCAAGAATGGGATACCAATGGTGGAGCACCCTCTCTTACTCTTCCATCAATAAGTGAAGAAGAAGATGAAGATGGTGACGACAAAAGAGAAGGGTCACCCTCCACTCCCCCAACAATAGTAAAGACCTCACCTTCACTCCTCAAATCGCCAAAATCAAAGAGTTCATCCCGGTATGCCAAATTTTAATGATGTAAATTACTTTTTGCTATCATAAAAAGAAAGACTCAGAAATGCTATGGCAGAACAAGTAGGATCTCAGCCTGGATATGTTAGCAATCTAATGTGGCAAGACCTAAAATCTTGCATAGTAGCTGTTCATCTGTAGACTTTTGGGGTGACTTGCCCTGGTGATCTAGGGCAGTTGAGATTAAGATGCATCATGGCTTTATGGCGCCTTGCAGTAGCCATATTATTTTTTAATCGATAAAGTATGCATGTGTTATTTTATTCCTATAAAGCTATGAAGTATCAAACATGAGAAACAGACTCATGACCGATCCCATCCTAACCTTGATCTGCCATAAAAGATTGAAGTTTATTCATTGAAATATAGATTTGGCATAATCTAGCAAAACCATCATTTATCCAGAATTGTTCAAGCAATTATTTCTGCACCAAAGATTTTTTGAATGGATTGTTTTGTTTTATGTCACTAATTTCTATGCACTTAACTTTTATCCAACAAAATAATAAGTAAAAAAACTTTGTAATAGTCCACACATTCCTTTATCAAATCAGTCATAATTTTTGGTACCATATTTGAGGGTTAAACATCAGAAAAAAATTCCCAGTCCAAGTTTCCAAAGGGACATAAGTAAAGAGGCCAAGAATTTTGGGGAATAAAGGTAGCATGGAGAAAAGAAGGGGGAATGGGAAGGAGAGTGAGAATGAGAAATGTCTTGAAAAGAGTTACCTGTATGGAAAAATTAGGGGGAATAGGTAGAAGATTAAATTTTCAAAAGAGATGAGGTTAAAGAGAAAAGACTTGAGGGAGGCAATACTATGTTCTGTGTAGGAGGCAATTATGGGAAGTAGTGTAATACCTATGTAGAATTCATAAGAAGTGATGAGCACTTGAATTAAACCATATAATTTGGAACTGAATTACAGTCAGATGCCTTTTAAAGAGGATTACTAAATTGTCTTCAAATTGGCACAGAACTTTCAAAATCAGGATGTCTTGAGCAATTCTTGTCACTGCATTACAATCAAAAGTAATTCTTTGGTGTTCTGTAAAACAATCATATTCATAAATGTCCTCTTCACCCATGCCACTATCAACTATTTTCTTTGATTCTTGAAGATTCTCAGTAGGTATTTAATTCTCTCAATCTAGAATCTATTCTTTCACATTCTATTATCAAACATCTCTAAAGAGTGACCGAGAGCCCAAGACTGACTTTGTAATTACAAGCTTTTTTCTCTCTATAGTGCCACCCTTTGATACTTGTACAATAACATCCATTCAACCCATTTGCTTCATTTCCTCAAGAATGAAGTTTCCACAGTACTTATGACAGTCATGCTTAGGTCATCACCACCAATAGAACTGTGTATTTCTAAGTCTCATGTTATTTCCCTGATCAAATGATAACTAAAAACCACCATTGACATTTTTCTCAAGGGACTTAAGATTTATCATTTTCACCTTAACTCTCACCTTCATTACTCCTAGATTACTTCACTTATAACTTAGTAGCTATCTTTACTGGTTCATGCTTACAAGGTCAAATAATACTTGTAACATCTGATGAAGTATATGAGACTATGTAATTAATTTGCTGAAAGGAGTAATTGCTTGTTATCTAAAGGTGAAGTCTTAATCTAAAATATGCACAACTTAATGATACAATTTTGTCAGTTATATTATACTTTAGAAGCCACTTACTATAAATATTCTAACTTCAATTATTCCTGTCACTTAATGGGAAAATCTTTAACAATGGGAATCAACCAGTTCACAAAAGGCATATTGATTGATATTTTTTTTATTCTTAAAATATTTGGATAGTTTCTTTCATTGTTCTGTCAGGTTGTGATTGCTCACACATTGATATCCAGATTAAAAAATATAGACTGAATTAGATAAATATGTATAACTATCAAAACAGGGCGATGAAAAATTGTGTGGAATATTACTTACAAAGTTATTTTGTTACTTCTCATGTTCATAGGTTTTTCACTCAATCAATTCTGATGAAGTTAATTCTATTTTTTTCAGCTATTTTTGAGTTGGCATTGAAAAAACAATTATTAATTTTCTTGGAATTATTTACTGAATCAATAATTAATCAAAAGTAATTTATGTTTAATGTTGCTTGTGTTTAATTTAATTAAAGAATTAGATTCAAATGTCACAGTTCACATTGCATACATACTTATGCTTGATCACATGCTTGATTTTGATTAGTTGACATTAATGAAATAAGTTTGCAAATGTCTAAGCTCTGCCATACACAGCACTATTACAACAGCCACTGTCTTACTTTGTTTAGTAGAAATTGCCAATGAAGTCAAGAGAAATCAATTTTAATTGAATAAAAACCAAAGCTGATGTTGGAATTCTCCAAATTAAAATAAGAATGTTCTCCTAATTCTGTTTATAAGTCATTTGGGGCAAATTTCAAAGGACGCGAATGCGATTTCTGTTGCAATTTTCATAGATAGCATTGAGACCTCAATTTTTAAATGAGTGATAAATAAAAGAAGATCTATATTCCACTTGTAATTCTTTTTCACTCAATATTTTATACTGTTTTTCCCATACCTCTGAGTTCATTTTTTTAAGCTTTTTCTTTAAATTAGTTTTTCTGCATTAGTAGGAAGAATTAGAACTCTTTTAAATTTTTTATTCTCTCTGCATCATAGGTTATATTCCATCTTCTAATTGTTAATAGTTTATTAAAACTAAAAACTCCTGAGGCAAGCAATGAACTTAAAAAGAAATGTTCATAATCAGTGGGAAAATAATTAAATTCAACTGCAATTAATGAGAATGAAATCATTCTAACCATTATTTTTGTCTGCAAATGACATATATTTTAATGATTTTTTTCTTGTGACAGCAATTGCTGATTTAAATCTGAGTATTTTTAATACATGACCCATAATTTTATGGAAATTTGCCAATATAAAAAAATTAATATTTTTTCAAGGCATAAGATCAAATGTCTTTCTGAAGAAAACATCTGCTTTCTGCTAAATTTTGAAATCATATTTTTTTCCAAATTTCAAACTGAGGGCATCCAAATATTTTTCGACATTTTGTACCCTGTGTTTACGCTGTTGTGGCAGGGCTGCTGAGGGTGTAAGGCATTTTGAGTATGGCATTGGGAGGGTGCCTGCAAGGGTAAAGGACACTCATTCGAGCCCAAACTCCCCCCGCAGTGGGGTTGGACACCACCACCACAGGAGAGCAAGGCGAAGGAGCACCGAGGATGAGGAGGAGAAGGGACATGGAGAGGGAAGTGGTGCTGGAGGACTTAGGCCCCCAGAAGGCAGCCAACTTGTGCCATCCACGCTACAGGAAGATGTTGCCCTGCTGTCTCAGGAGGTAATCCTTCCACTGCTGGCTCTGCTTTCCTATTTAACTTCAAACATTGACATCATTTTAACTCCCTCCTCTACTCCTTGAGTGAGGGGCCCTCTATGTGTTAAGTTGGCCAATGAACTACCCTATATACTGAAAGCATTAATAAATATTAATAATTGGTCTTGTGTTTTAAGGTTAAGATGCAGCATTTTTTGCGCTACATTAATATTATTCATAGTGTATTTTATAAGGTGGCTATCATCTATTTGTATTATATTCAACATTGTTTCTTGTTGACTATTGACCTAGCTAAAGGAAGTTGTATGCAGGGAGATAACAGTTTTATTGCAAGAGATTAATACCAGGGGTACAATGTTTTTATAATTTTTACACAATATTTTGTGATATGTAAATTCTTAATGGTGTGCAATGTCTCAGGAAAAATTTTAAAACAAACATATATTTTTTAGTTAAGGGACCAGATTAGGACTTTGAATTTCACTGTAAACATATTTCATTTTTTATCCTCTAAAAGCATGCATAGTCCTATGCTTTTGGTCAAGGCTCTTCAAATTACATTAAATTTTTAATTAAGTAATGTTGAAATACTGACATTGCACTATTTATCCCTCCTAGAAACTTCTGAACCTCTCTGAGAAATTTATGTCTATTACCCGGAGTAACAAAGAGCAAAAGAAAACTGAACTTTTAGGATTTACTATGTACTAGAAAAAGCCATTGCCTTATTTTTGGCATCATCGTGAAATGATGCATCCTGCAGCAATTCTCTGGCATCCTTCATCATTTTCTTTCTTAAATCATTTCTTTAAAATATTTTGTTCCTTCCTTCCAAAACTTTCACCACTGCTGCATTGATTAGCTCCTTGTTTGATAAAGTAGCCCACCCAGTTCTTATTCCTCCTTTCTATTATATGCAGTAGCCTAATCTATTTCCCCACTGTGTTGTTAATCCTCGTAATTCCTCATTTATTCTATTCATTGTATTACTTCCATTCTTCTCCACACCAACATTTCCAGGCCTTAGTTCTTTTTTATCTGTTGCTCTTAACATGGATCCGTGATTAGGCTCCATTCAAAAACATGGTCCAAATATAGTTCATCAGTCTCTGCCATTGGTCCATATCAATCATAAGCAACCTTTTCTTAATCATCATCCATTTCTTTATCGAAGTAACTGTCATTGAAATTACTGCAGTTCTTTGAACTTTTTCCTTCAATTGAATGGGATCTTGCTATTTTTATTCTTTCTGTAATCTCCTTCTCACATTTCTAGCTTATTTCCACCACACTTCTCCTGTATTTCAGCCTCTCCACCTTCAATCAGTCAATTCACTTTTGATCTGCCTGGTTTCTTCCCTTTGTTCATTCCCATCCTATGTCTCTTGCACCTATGTCAATCTCTTCTATCATCCTCTTCCATGTTTGAGGATATTTTGCAATCACTACCATATCATCTGAACACTTCTTATCACAATCTTATCCTCCTGCCCTCCACATTTTCTCCATTATTTTATTTTTTGTAGTCTGTGTTTTTTTCACAAATGCTCCAAACTCACTTCTGTCATCTCTCATAGATGCATTACAAACAGCATTGGTGATATATAGTACACCTCTCCCCACTTTACACCATTCACTCATTCTTTTCTCATCACAAACGTCAGTCTAATGTTTAGCCTTCCAATCAGTCTTCTTCTCTTCCGTTGAGGTGCAATACATGGTACTAATTAGCTAGAACTAGTGTGTCTCACCATATCTGTATTTCTTTGCATTAGGTGAGAAGTGCATTGCAGGCCCTCCATGCCTTGGCCCATTCATCTAACAACTGCCTGCACTGCTCTGGCCATTTTCATGGGAGCCACAGACAGAGGACGCCATCCCCAGGAAGTGCATCTGCAATGGGCCAACCAGCCTTGTCTCATCCCACGCTCGCCCTCCTTTCCCCTCACACAGCCGAAGAAGCACCACTGAGACGTTGCTCTTCACAGCCTCCTAACATGTTCCTGGTCACGTCAGGTGATGAGGGACAATCCAGAAGAACTTCCGAGACTACATCAATAATGCAAGGAGCGGAATATGCCAGATTAGGTCAGAGTTCACCAATTTCAGCTCCTGTGTTGACTGGTTCAGCAATATCTTTAGGAGCAGCTTGCTCAGGACTTCAGAGTGGTTTTCAAACCTTAGCACAACAGCCCTCTCAAGAAAAGCATTCACAAGCCCAGCATTCCAGTGGAAGTCCTAACGCATCCCTCCAGGCCTCTGCTAAGATCCTTGTAATCACCTCTGATTCCAGCACAAGTCTGAGAAATCAGACGGGCGATGGCATCACCACTAAGCCACCCATAGTACATGAAGGTGAGGAGAGCCAGGGAGTGATGAGGATGATCCCCACCCCTTGCTCCTCTCCCCATCCCCTACTTTATAAGACCGAAACATTGAGCACAAGTTGTGGGCTCTGGGATGCAAGAGTGGAGCCTGCGGCATGCAGTACTTCCGTGACAGATTCCTCTCATGCCTTCCCAAAGTCAGAAGTGGAAAGCGACCGGATAAGTCATTCCAATCCTCCATCTATTTCCTCTTCCTCTTCATCCATCCATTCTACAGCCACTGTGACTCATGCACAAGCACAATGCGAATATGCTGCCACTTGTTTACCATTCACTTATCCTTCATTCACTTCTACCACAACCTGGGCCAAAACATCACCATCTGACGTGAGTCGTCTCGCCTCCCAACCCAGGGTGAGCCCCTCTCTACCAATGTCTCTATCCATGCCCACACCTCTTTCTTCCCCGCTCATCAGTCACAGACAGTACTCCAGTGTTTCTCCATTGCATCGGCATACCTCTGGGTCATCCGAAGTGCAATCACAGCCCTTTGTTTCCTCACCCCAGATGTTTTCCAGCCAAATGGCTGAACACAGATCCAGCAGCAGAGGGACCCAGGTGGGGACTTTAGGGAAGCAGAGGAAGAGCCTACCCTTGACCCATGCAAGGGAGTCCAAGCCTCTAAGCCCACCTTCAAAGTCACTTCCTCAGTTGGAAAATTATGAAAAGTCCAGTCCTAAGATGGGACACTCCCTGATTGTCAACCAAGGCATCAACCAGTCTTCTCAGTCACGACAGTCTGGGATTTTGCCAGACAGCACAAAACCACTTCAAACTGTATCTGTCTTGCCATCGAATATTGGCTCTCCTTCTGGAACTCCGACTATGTGTCAATCGTATCCAAACGTTCACGTTCCTATGAATAACTCCCCTCAAAGGCTGCATCATTCTTGCTGTGATTTCCTTCATGAGGTCAGTATGCCTCACGTTTCCTCTTCAAATGTGCAACCCTCTTGCTCAAAACATACAAAGAGTCATTCATCTTCCTGTTTATGTTTGAGCCATCAAATAAAATCTACTAGTCCCCAAGTTTCCAGAGATCACTGTCCCAACCCCCTGAACAAAACACCTTCTCTACCTTCATTAAGTGCCTCCTCAAAAACCAAAATAGTTCATCACCAGCACACCAGTCCGCAAAACTTCCCAGCAGAGAGACTGCAAACCTCTGGATGTTCAAGCAGTCAACCATTTCAAGGGGTAGCACAAATGCTTCCTCCACCCAGCAATCCATCCATTTTGGCAAATTATTCCAGCTCACTTTCAGTAATATCCCAAGGCCCCTATTCACCAAATTCTGTGCCTAACAATGCAGTCCAACAACCTTCCCATCATGTAATGCAGCAGTTACCCTCCCCTACTCACCCATTCCGTGACTGCAGTGACACTTCTACCTCTCTTAACAGTCATCCTGGAACCTCAGACGTTGCGTCTCTAGCTGCTTTAGAGATGGGTATACAACCACTCCATCCTATGAATGCACCTACACCATCAATGGTGTCCTCTGCCTCAACGCAGACAGAAGAAGACTCTTGGATACCCTCTTTTGTTTTGGCCAACAAACAGAGAATACTTAGAATTCTAGGAATGAACTTGCCAACTAAGTCAAAATCTCGAACTGGATCAGGGATATCACGTTCTACATCTGATCCCCTTCATCGTTCAAAGTCTTTATCTTCTCCAGCAACTCTACCAGCATGGAGTTCCCTTCAATGTCAGCGGTAAGATAAAAAGCCCTACTTTCATTGATCTATTTGTTATATATTCATGTGTGTTATGTAAAATGTTGGTTTGGAATGTGCTGAATGATTTTTAACATCACCCACAGGGACTCAAATAAATCGCTACAGCCACTAATCTCTGAAGAACTAGTACCAAGACGGTCCTCAGCTGTACAGCAGTTAGGTAAAAGGAGCTCATTGCTGGAAGGACAGGAGGATGCTTCATCCAGTAATATTGAAACGAAAAAGGAGAAAACATGAAAGGATGAAAGTCAAGCCTTCTGCCAGGAAGTTAATATACAATGTCAAATTAAGTCTCTACATTCTGAAAGCACAAGGAAATAAAGGCAAGGGAAACAAATAAGTGTAAGGATTTTTTTTGGAGATCAATGAAATACTAAATTGTGCGACAGAGAAAAATGAAAATAACATTGTAAATTAGCTTTCTGAAGAACTTTTCATCGAGATTTTAAAAAAATGTCGGCATCTTGGGATACTACTAATATTTGAAAATAAAGACTAGCCCAGTTGAAAGGCAGTTCTTGTTGTGAGAAAGAATCATTTCTCAGCTTATGTGATGTATAAATTATGCAAATAATAGGTTGATAGGTTATATTGTCTAAGGTTGTTTTATACCTGGTGCCATTGCACTTAGGAAAAATGTACAGATGTTGACTGCGCTAACAGTCCAAGCATAATGATGGAGGAAGTTTTAATGCGCAATACTACACCTATTATTTGACATAAAATTAAGGATTTATTCCAATAAATGACAGATATTGTTGATAGACATTAAATGTATAAACTGATGAAAATTTACCATGGTGAATGCAAAAAAGTTCCTTTTGGAGATATTGATGGTGCTTGAAGAAAATCCTAAAATCATGCAACAGCTATAGCAATCATTCACCAAATAAAAATGTAATGATAAAAGTTGGATATGCATACTTAAGAAGGGTGTTTAATAGGCATTTCTAACCATCCTTAATTATTTATCACTTTATTAGCATTGTTACATTATTAAAAGAGAAAATGATTCTTTTATTCTTGCAATATTCATTTTGGATTCATAAAAACGCACAATACTTAGTAAAATTATAGTTTTCTGTATACCCAGGAAAATTTTACCATTAAGGTATTTTCAAAGTCATTATCCTCATTGGATAAAAACATGTAACTAAAATTAAAAACATGGTTTGCAAGAGTAGGTAATAAAGCTATACAGTACACCCTAATGATATTACAATGCATTATCTAGTTCTTGCATTTGATAATTTCATGATTGTTCTTCTTCCCCATACTTTTTAATTCAATGCTGTACCTAAGTCATGAAAGGAACATAGAAATTTAGTCACCATTCTTTCTTACATGATGTGGGCATATTGATCACGATTGCACTGGAGCCTCGAGCCTTCATTTTCTCAATAGTAGGTAGATTATACTGCAAGGTCAGCTTATTTGATATATATGTTTTAGTAAACAAATTGAATGCAATTTTTTATTTTAGCATGGTGTAAAATGAAATACATATTGAAGTCCTCTATTGGAATTATCTCTAGGCCATCTGCTGCTCATTTTAGGAATATTCAATAGGTACCTGTAGCACATAACTGAGATAGTATTTTATCAATTTTATTGATACTCAATTGATTTAATCAATAAGAAAATATCTACCAATTATTTCAACTGGTAACATATTTTAAAATAATTGATTATGTGTCTGTCATGAATTAGTGTATTTGAATCCCAGATTGATAAACCAATAATAATATGACTACTTACTTGTTTGAGTAATTTTCAATCATTAATTTCTTATTGCAAAACAAATACATTTCCCAATGAGATATTGAAAAGACAATCAAGTGGAACAATTTCCATGTTTTCATATCAATTTTATAAATAGGCTAATGGAAACCATAGATTTCAATTAAAAAATTGTCATCTTGCAACCTTGGTGGGCTTGGGACATGCATCCCTTGATTTTATAATTTTAAATTTACAATTGATAATGATTAGTTATCATTATGATAATTTTAGTTAACTTCAAATACATACGTGAACATGTTAAGTTTGGATATAAATATCTATCTACATGCGAAACTATCAAAATTTGAACTTGACTCTATTAATGGTCTTTTGGTATGCAACTAAAAATAGCTTTTAATTTAACTGCCAAATGCCTTCATCTTTGCAATTAATTCATACCTATAATGTATGAATTCTGTCATTATAATTTATTGGATACCATAGCAAATTGGGTGCACATGCTTGTTATGTGCCTACTTTCTTAATTATTATATTTATGGGCAAGTGGATGGCAGTCTAGATATTTATGAGATAATTCTGCAGAATTGTTTCATAAAGTTCAGTAATTCTTTTAATAATAATTGATATTTAGGACATGTTTCTGAGTGACAACTTGTATAGTGTTTGTAATAATTTGTCAATATGCTCCAAAAATGTGGTTCCATTTGTAATGTAAGGATATAATGTAAAGGAAGGAATCTTTTTAGTTTGCATTTCCTTGAATTTTCAGCAATGATGATGCTTGTGCAGTAAGCAGTATTAAAACTTTGTATCGACAAGCACCAAAGATATAAAGAGAAAACAGTACATTTGATTTGATGGACATTTGATAATTAGGATTCAAAGGAGAAATTCTGTTGGCACCTAGTCATTT